>WOXC01005428.1:0-489725 GCA_011680675.1 Gymnobelideus leadbeateri
TTCTTCTTCTTCTTCTTCTTCTTCTTATTCTTCTTCTTCTTCTTCTTCTTCTTCTTCTTCTTCTTCTTCTTCTTCTTCTTCTTCTTCTCTCTCTCTCTCTCTCTCTCTCTCTCTCTCTCTCTCTCTCTCTCTCTCTCTCTCTCTTTCTCTCCCTTCCTCCCTCCCTCCCTGTGTGTGTTTACCTCTGTGTCTGCCTCTAGTTCTCTCTCTTTATCTCCATCCATATCTATCTCTGTTTATCTAATTCTATCTTTATTTCTATCTCTATATTAGTCTATCTCTATCTGTTTATCTATATCTACCTATTTCTATCTACCTCAATCTCTCTCTATGTCTATATATCCTTATATAATTCTAGTTATATCTATCTTTATCTATCTCTGCTTTCTGTTTTTTTCTATTTATTTGCCTGTCTACCTCTGTCTATCTTTATTTCTATTTATGAGGCTTACTGGAAACATCCTTGGGAAAATTCCTATAGCAGACAGGATGATGGGGATGATGTGAACTCCATTGTCGTCCCACATAGTTTTTATTTCATCTGCTAGCCCTCCATCTTTCTAGGGCTCTTCTTTCTTTTTTTTTCTTTTTGGAGGGGGGAAGGCAGGGTAATTGGGATTAAGTGACTTGCCCAAGGTCACACAGCTAATATCAAGTGTCTGAGTCCGGGTTTGAACTCAGGTCCTCCTGACTCCAGGACCAGCGCTCTATTCACTGCACCAGCTTACCACCCCTTTCTAGGCTTTTCATTCCACATAATTTGGAAGTCAGTTGGAGTAGCAGTGGTAATCACCACCATCATCATCATCTCACTCTTTTCTTTTTCCATGGGGTTCAGATTGCTCTTCTATTGCTCTTTCATATTTCTGTTCTGCATACTCTAACCTGGGAGGATAAGATGCTGTGTTTGTGTAACTAAGTACAAGTCCTGGGCTATGGAAGCAATGTTGACAGGCTTATCGTATAAATTCCAGAAGGAATAAAAATAGCAGTGACTATAATCATTCCACTGTCAAGCCATAGAAATCAAGAGAAACAGGTAAAGTGGGGGCGGCTAGGAGGCGCAGTGAATAGAGTGGCCCTGGAGTCAGGAGAACCTGAGTTCAAATTCAGCCTCAGACATTTAACTCTTACTAGCCGAGTGACCTTGGGTGAGTCACTTAACCCCAATTGCCCCCCAAAAAAGGCAAAAAAAAAAACATAATAGGTAAAATGTTCATTTTGCTTGAAATGAAATTTACAGCATTTGTGAATTTTAGAAAACACGTTTTATTTACAAGGATTTAATACCATAACAATTTGGATTACAAAGAATTTATTTGTTCAGTACCAACAATAGTAATGTATGCAGGGCAGACAGAGCTGGGAGGCCTCTTCAAAATGCAGTGACTGTGTGGCCATGGCTAACTGACCATGCCTGATGAGGCTCGTGAAGAGGGAATTTCCAATGAAGTTGCCGGCAGATGGGACTGGTCAGGAGGTATGTCCAGATCCCAAATAAGGCAGCCAGGCTGAGCTCCACCCATAACTGGATCCCTCACACATACAGGGGAGACTTTTCCAAGTGAGTGGAAAGAGAGTTCACTGGGACTTGGTCAAATAATCTAGAGGCCTGGGTCCTCCTCTGAGCAGGGTCTAGCTTGAATGGCTACCTAAAGTCTGAACTCTCACCCCGATTTTGCTTATCTGAGGAATCATTTAATGAGGATCCATTGGATTATTTTGTATGAATAGCTCTTAACCTGTCTCTTCACCTGGGAACTTATCCTATCTGATGGTGCATAAGAGTGAAATCTCTCCTGGAGAAGGCCTAGTGAATAATTCAGGGATACGGCCTCGCACAGGGCAGCCCAAGTTGGGTCAGGTCCACTTGGCACTCACAGTCCCTGGCATAATGGTGAGTCAAATATGTCTCTAAGCCTTTGAAGTTAAAAGAAATTACTCTCAATTTTATCCCTCAGATTAATTATCTTGTGTCTGCTTGGCTTGCTTTGGATAACATGATGTGCACATTGGTATTGTATAATTACCACATTAATTTGGATATAACAGGCATGAATCTGAGGCCCACTTTATTCTTTCCAAAGAGAAGTTGTGTGTGTGTGTGTGTGTGTAAGAAATATATTGCATCGTATCAGGCAACATAGTGCAATTTAAAGGTTAATAGGTTTGAACTCAGAGGTAAGGGAGACCCTACAATGTGGTAGAAAGATCACCGACTCTAAAACCAGAAGACCCAAGTTCAAATCCTACCTCTGATCTTACTCATTAGGCAAATCACTTACTCTGTCTAGGCCTCAGTTTCCCTGTCTGTAGAACAAAGGGCATGAACTAGATGTTACCTGGGGTCCTTTTAGTTCTAAAACCCTTCGGTCTAATGACCTGGTTTGCTATTGTGGTTCTGGTCATGGCCATCATCACTGTGGCCTTAGCTATGTAATTTTACCTCTCCTAGATTCAGTTTTCATCATGTGGAAAATGAAGAGTCTTGGCTAGATGACCACTAAGGTGCCTTTGTGTTCTAAATCTATGGTAAACATGAAGAATCATGCATGTACAAAGCACCTTGGTAGGTCAGAAGAAGGAAAATAAAATGCCTCCCTTGAAGCAAAGAACTTACAGTCTAGTGTGAGATGGGTTTGTTTTTACACTCCCTGCCCCCAAATATTGACTCTACACTGTTGGAAACTGTACCACCTGGACATTTGTTGAGGTTAATGAACCTCCTAAAGGAAAAAAAGTCACACGGGCTAGAAGGGTTAAGTCTCCCATCCAGGCATTAATATCCTAGTTTCAATTAACTTGATCCTGTGGTTTTCCTCCCACCCCCTAACAATCAGCCACAGACAAATTAGAGGTTTGGAGAGAGTGACCTTCAAGCTTTAGACAGCCTGGCCAGAGGGCAACATGGTCAGTGGAGGAGAAGAGAAAGGATACAGAAAGGAAGGAGAGAACTTTCTTAAGATAAACTGCAAGTGGACTTGTAATTTTGCCTAGGGGCTACCTTCCTAAATCCTGGAATTGTAGATTTAGACCTGGAAGTAACCTGAGATCATGTCATTAACACCATCATTTTACAAGGGAGGGAAGTGAGGCTGAGAGTGAGAAATTCCAACAGGTCGGGATGAAAGAGGAAAAATTCCAACCCAGCTCCTCTGCCCCTCAAGTCCTTTATCCGTTACACTGGGCCCTCTCCTGCCAACCCCATGTGCTTTAAGGTATACTAGAATAAGTAACTTAGAAAAGTCTGTTTTGTAAATTAAGTGTACATGACCATCCCAGCCCACGAGGTTAGGGGCAGCTAGCATCGATGGTCCCAGCTCTTTCAGAGTATCCTTTCTATCTACCCCATACCTGACTCCCATCCCCTACCCCTAGACATTGAGGGAAGCAATGTGCCATCACTGATGGACAAAGGTTCAGGAGGACCCAGATTCAAACCTTATTTCTAACTCACGCTAACTATATGAGTATAAGCAAGATATTTTACCTCTCTGGGCCTCAGTTTCCTCATTTACAAAATGGTAATAATCGTGTTGGTTGCTAAAAGCTTCCAAATCACTTTCTGTGTGGTATCTCATCCAAGCCTCATGACAAACCTGTAAGACAGGTATTCCAGAGTGTCCCAAGAGTCTTAGTGTTGTTTAAAGCTTTGGAGACTTTGGGGACACCCTCAATTATCCTCATTTTATAAAATAAGAAATAACCTTGAAGGGGTCAGATAATTTGACACAGCTGGGTAGTATCAGAGTTGGGATCAAATCCAGATTTTCCTGACCCCAAGTCCCACATTTCTATCTACTGCGTCTATCTTACCTAACTGCTGTAGAGCTCAAATGATATAATCATGTTTAGGAACAAGCTTTGCAAACTTTACAGGCCCAAACAGAAGTCCAGCCTTAGAATCTGAAACACCCGTGTCCACTTCCCCACTTCTGACACACATTAAACCAGGTGATCCTAGGTAAGTGAGTTAACCTCTTAATGCAACAGGTGACTCTCTATAAGGTATGGAAGAGCAGTCACACTGTATCTGTGGAAGGACTCTCCATAGCTGGAGTTCCCCAACGCTCCAAAATAAACTTTTTTTAAATCAGGTATAGACTCAAAACAAAGGAGTGTTAGTGGTTTACATTATCATTGCCACCAAAGCCACCCCCAGGGCTTGAGTCTGAAGAGGAAGAGGAGGGGGCCTCCATGGATGAAGCTATGCTGGACCTAGTACTCATTTCACACACTTTCATCATTTCACAGTTGCTGTGACTTAGCTCAGAACGTGTTATAGGAAGAATGGTTGTTTTTTCAGCCGTAGTTTTTCTTTGGAAAAATCACCCACCATTCAGACCAAAATTGGCTCACTTGAAGATGAGAGACCAGGTCTCCCTCCTCCCACCAAAGGAAACCACTTTGGGGCCCATGATGGGCATGGCCACTGGCCAAGGGGGCTCGCCATAACCAAGGTGACATGAGCAGCACAAAAATGTATTATTCATTGGGTTTATATTTAAGCCCGGGGAGCTCATTTTCAGATTTTCCTGCATCTGAAAACACTTGTTTCTTGAGTAATTGTTAAATTCTAAAGGGTCCCCACCCTGGTTCAGGTTCTCATTACCTCTCACCTGGACTATTGCAGTTGCCTCCTACTTGGTCGCCATGTTCTCCTCCCCTCCCCCACACTACTGCCCAGTTGACAGTCCTTTATAAGTCAGGTCTGACACTCTGACTCCACTATTCAGGAAGCTTCAGTGATTCTCTGTTGTCTCTGAGACAAATACAGCATCCTTTGTTTGATGTTCTAAGCTCTTCTCCACCTAATTCCAAACTATCCTTCTAGACTGATTATTCCCTCACAACCAAAGGGCCATCTCCCACCTCCTGTAATGCCCCCTCTCTCCCCTTCCTTACAGAATCCCTTGTTTCTTTCTCAGGTGCCACCTCTTTCAAGAGGTTTTTTTTCCTAACACTCCCACACCTCCTCCACTTAGTAATGCTCTCCAATCAGTTCCTTCCACCCCGCAAAAAATATATATATGTATTGTATTTCCTCAGTATATATTTTGCATATACTTCTGCAAATAGCAACATCATCACAAAAGAATGTAATCTTTGAAGTCTTTATTTTCTTCATTTCCCCAATATCTTATATAGTTAGCACTCAATTATTGAAGGATGAATTGAATCCAAGGTCATTGCCTCAACTTCCCAAATTCCATGTTTTTTCTGGATCCTTCCCCATTGTTCTGTGGAACAAATCAGACATGCCTGTTGGTTTGCACGTGGTGTTCTCCCTACATTCCCAAGAAAATATGGAGTTCACCTCCGCTCTTTTACGAGGACATGCTGTACTTCCCCAGCCACCGTGTGTGTCCCAAGAAAGAACCGGAGCCTGTCCCTTCCCGGTCATCATTGGGCATTTCTGCTCTATTCCCAATTCCTCCCTTTTTGACATCGAGCCCATAACCACCATAAGCAGCCACTGACCTTTTGCGAAGCCATCATCCCCAGCAGATGGCTCAAAGTTGTGAGAAACAGAATCCTTCCCAGCACAGCTGCATCTGATTTGAGAAATTTATGAAGAGGAGGGAGGCAGCATTGCAGGAGGAACCTTAATTAGAAAAACAACCCTTGATGGCTGAGCTACAGAGCAGAAATGCCAGGTTTGAAAAGAGTATTGAGGTTGAGCAGGAAATATTAGCTGTCTACAAGAATACGTCAATTTCTGTTCGGCTTGATTCTTTCACTTCTAGTGATCATGGTGATATTCGGGATTTCTTTCCCAGGTACCAGAAACCCAAGTGCAGAAAATCTCAGTGTAAGGGATTTACAGAAGCAAAGGTCCATGAGGATTCTTCTCTTTCTCTGATCATAAGTCAATTCAGCTCTCTATTATTTATTTACAATTATCCAAACATTTTTTGTTTTTAAGATACATTTTATTGATTCCTTTTGTTTTTGTAGCACAGGAACCCTCCCAGAAAACATTGATAAAATATTGTATACAAGGCATCATACTAGAAGCTGAAGATACAAAATGTTTTTAATTCAAAGCCCCCCTGCCCTCGAAGGATTTACTGGGGACACAACATGAATACAGATAAGTGTGATGCAAATGATAAGTGATGGGGGCAAGTTACTGATTCAGACTAAGTGCTCCAGGAGAATTTGAGAGAGCTAGAAGACATTTACCTGGAGGCGGGGAAATCAGAGGCAGCTTCCTGGAGGAGGTGGGTAGCACCTGAGCTGAGCTTTGAATGAAGAGAAGAAATCTGAATGAGAGAAGTGAAAATGGAGGATATTCCATGTGTAGGGGATTCCCTGTACAAATATACAGAGGCAATATATTATATATAATATTATATACATATATATATTTCATATATAATATATTTGTATATTGTGTATATATATTATATACTATATATATAGATATAGATATATAGGATGTTTACCTCAGGGAATACCTTATAGTTCCATTTTTCTGGAATATGGAATGCATGAGGGAGAGTGATGTGAAATAAGGCTAGAATATGTTGGAGCCAGTCATGGAGGGCATCTTCCTAGCCTGGTATTATTCTTACATATTTAAGGTTGGCTTCAGTTAATTTAGCCTAGGAGCAATGGGAGCCATTGAAGGTCTTTGAGCAAGAGAGTCACTGTGGGCAAATATGATGAGCATTAGGAGTCTTAGTTTGGTTGTTGTATGAAGGAGGGATTGAAAAGAGAAGAGATTGGGGAGAGTAACAAGACCAATTGGAAGACTCTAAAAGTAGCCTAGGTGAAAGGTGATAAGGGACCTGAGCTTGGGTTCCTTTCTCTTATACATAATGAAGATTTAAACTCCAATGAACAAGGGCTCTTCACCTTTTGTGTGTCATGGCTCCCTTTAGCAGGCAAGTCTATGGAGAGACCCTTTATTCAGAATGTTTTCATATAAGTGAAGGAAGTTATAACTTTCAGTTAAATGTTAGTGAATATAAAAGTATGATATTTTCCATCCCAATCTATATTGCTATAGTTCAGTTGTCTGACTCTCTGTGACCCCATTTGGGGTTTTATTGGCAGAAATACTGGAGTTATTTGTTATTTCTCCAAGCTTATTTTTCAGATGAGGAAACTAAAGTTAGCAGAATTAAGTGACTTGTCCAGGGTTACCCAGATGGTAAGTGTCTGGAGTCAGATTTGAACTCAGGAAGATGAGTCTTCCTGATTCCAAGCCCATTGATATATCCACTGTACCATCTAGCTACCCTTTTGAAATCTACTCAGAGACTCCTTGGAGGGCTAGAGACCCCAGGTTAAAAACATTGCCATGAAGTTTAGACAACTAGCTACATTTTAGATGTTAATCTGCATCTTTTAGGTGTGATTCATAGTGCCCTCTGTCTCCTTCCCCATCCCCCTCACTGGAGAAACAGATGCCAGGGGGATCTCAGAATAAAAGGCCATTTTTCATTTTTGTCCTCATGAGAAGCTATGGCCAAAAATGTTCAGTGTCCTATTATAGGCCAGCCTTTGGGGAATGAGCCCTTCTTCACTCAACTAAGCTAGCTCTTGGATGGATGGATGGATGGATGGATGGATGGATGGATGGATGGATGGACGGATGGATGGGTGGATGGATGGATGGATAACTGAATATTTATTGGGCACTAACTATGACTGTTCTAAGAAGTGCTGGGGATATGAATAAAATAGCAAGACAGGCCATGCTGTCAAGAAGCCCACATTCCAAGGGAGAAGACAACACACAGAGAAGGCTTCAGCTGGAGGCTTTCAGATGTCCTTTAAAGCTGCCCAACAATGGGCCCCTTCCTATCTCTCCAGTCTTCCTATCTCCTTGACACAAACCCCCATTGTCCAGGTACACTAACCCTTATAAGTACTCACACACCATATGCTATCCCCCAAGTCCACACCATTGCACTGATCACTACTGATGATACCTGGAACCCTCTTTTTCATCTCTGTCTCTTAGACCTCTTGGTCTCTCTCAACCCAGCTCTAGAATCACCTTTAAAAAAAAAAGCAATTGGGGTTAAGTAACGCTCAAGGTTACACGGCCAGTCATTTCTGTGTGGGTGCGATCCCGGGTCCTCCCAACTCCGGGGCCGGCACTCTTACTCACTGTGCCACTTAGCTGCCCCTAGAATCACCTTTTGCAGGAGGACTTTCTGGGTTCCCCCCCCCCCTCACCAGTGGCTAGGGTCTTCCTCTCCAAGATTTAATTATAGTCATACTATATGAGTTTTGCATGTACCTAGATGTCTTTTACAAATACTATATTTTTGTATGTACATATCTCCCCTGTGAAAATGGACAGGGATTCTTTCTTGTGTCTTTGTATTTCCAACAACTAACACCATACCTGGTCTGACAAGCAAGGATATGTGAGAAACAGGAGCTGCCCCACTGGGGACCCAACTGGCCAGTCCCAGTTGAGCAAAGCAGCTGCTTCCTTCTTTCCTTCCTTCCTTCTCTTCCTCTTTCCCTTCTTCCCTCCCTCCCTCCTCTCCCTTTGTCCACACAGGGAATCACACTCTTACCTGCAAGTGATCTGCCCAAAGGAACATATATAAATTTCGATCACTGAAACCTCACAAAATATCTTGGGGTTTATGGGCTAGGTTTCTTTTTTAAGGACCATGTCTCAAATACAAATCACTCTAGTTCTCATTGATTGGTCAACAATAGGTCCCCAACCCAAGCCTCACTTGGTCATTGTTTGAGCTCTGATGGCTCAAAGTGAGTATAAACAGCAATTGTCTCTGTTCTGACCGGAAACCCTCAGCATCTTCCCCTCCCAGACTGATTTTTTTTTGACTAGGTAAAAGAAGCAATTCTTTGCCTCATTTCTTTTATTTTATTTTATTTATTTATTTTTAGTTTTCCACATTCATGCAATCTGATATAGGCTAGACATGTACAATCATATTAAACATATCTCCACATTAGTCATGTTGGAAAGAATTAGAACAAAAAGTGAAAACCACCAAAAAGAAGAAACAAAAGAGAGAGAGAATGGTACGAGTCCATCTGCATTCAGACTCCACAGTTGTTTCTTTGGATGTAGATGGCATTTTCCATCCTGAGTCTTCTGGAGTTGTCTTAGATCCTTGCATTGCTGAGAAGAGCTAAGTCTCTCAAAGTTGGCCATCTCACAATGTTGCTGCTACTGTGTACAATGTTCTCCTGGTTCTGCTGACTTCACTGAGCCTCACTTGATGAAAGTCTTTACAGGTTTTTTCTGAAGTTCTCCTGCTCATCATTTCATATAGACAATAGTATTCCATTACAATCATATACCACAACTTGTTCAGCCATTTCCCAATTGATGGGAATCCCCTCATTTTCTAATTCTTGGCCACCACAAAAAGCTGTTATAAATATTTTTGTACATGTGGGTCCTTTTCCCATTTTTATGATCTCTTTGGGATACAGACCTAGAAGTTCTGGGTCAAAGGGTAAACCCAGTTTTATAGCTCTTTGGGCATAGTTCCAACTTGCTGTCCAGAATGACTGGATCAGTTCACAGCTCCACCAACAATACATTAGTGTTTCATTTTTCCCACATCTTCCCCAACATTTATCATTTTCCTGTTTTGTCATTTAGCCAATGTGATAGGTGTGATGTGGTACCTCAGAGTTGTTCTAATTTGCATTTCTCTAATCAGTAGTGATTTAGAGCATTTTTTCATAAGGCTATAGATAGCTTTACTTTCTTCATCTGAAAACTGCCTGTTCATATCTTTTGACCATTTATCAATTGGGGAATGATTTGTATTCTTATAAATTTGCTTCATTTCCCTATATATTTTAGAACTTTGCCTCATTTCTTACTTAGCCTTAATCATTGAAGGGGCACTGCCTGCGACAAAATGATCCCTGGGAAAGGCCTTAGCTTGAAAAGGCCAAGGTCTCCCACTGTATCCAGGGTCATCTCCAGTCATCCTGAACTATATCTTGCCAGTTTATCCAGATGACCCTGGAGGAGAAAGTAGGGCTGGTAACCTCACACAGCCTTTCCTCAGTTAAAACCAATTCACTTGCAAGTCATGACACCACCTTCCTAATGTCATGGTCCTCTTCAAGAATGAAGGACAAACAATCCATCCCCAGTAAGCACTTAACAAACGTCTGGCTGATTAACTGACAATCATAAAAACCTATCTTAGTTGCCATATATCAATAATCAATAAGCATTTATTAAGCAATTATGTGTTAGGTAGTAGGGATACAAAAACACAGATGAAAATCTTTGCCATTAATGAACTCACACCTTATCACTGTAGACATTACCATATATTAGCATATACAAAATAAATGGAAGGTGATGTAGGGTGGAGAAGCTCATAATTAGGGCATTAGACAAGAACTTTTGTAAAAAGGGGTACAGATTCCCTTGTTACCTTGTGGTCTCACAATGAATACTGGGTACACTGAACAATAATGGAATTTAAATCCTTCTCAACTTCTTACTGACCATGTGACCTTGGGGCAAGTCAGCATAGTCTCAGCAAGCCTTAGTTTTGTCATGTGCAAGATGAGACTAATAATCAATGCCTGTGTCCCTCTTGAAGCTCTTGTGCAGATCAACTGTGTGTAATTAAGAATTTGCCACCCCATAAAGTCCAGCTATCAGCTATCACAGCTCATTATCACATGCCATGAAATTAAACGTCAGCAACCAGAACCGCTCAACCTCCTTTTATGGATGAGATTTCTATTATCATTTGAGACTACTTTCCAACAACTAGATGGTGAAGAAAAAAGATTAGATCTGCACCAGCATGTGGCCCTAAAGTAGAATGGGCAGCCTCAAGAGGTCACGATTTCACCCTCACTGCAGGTCTCCAAGCTGGTTCTGGGAGACCTTTTGAGGGCTTGGGGTTGTGAGCTGTTGGATGTAGGATTCTTGTTCAGGTATGGATGGGATGGGCTGGCCTCTGAAGTTCAAATCTGTTATTCTTTGTGGTATAGACCAAATCTAGAAAAGAAGTACAAATTAGAGAGAGATAGTGGTCCTAAGTCATTGGAGGAAGACCTCAGAAAGATGGAGATACTGAGTTTATCCTTGGAAGATCAGTAAGATGTGCATAGGGATTTCCAGACTAATAGTAATAGCTACTATTTATATAGTCCATTAAGGCTTGCACAGGGCTTTGCATGTATTATCTTATTTAATCTTCACAATTATGCTGAGAGGTAGGTGCTATGACTATCTACATTTTACAGATGAGGAAGCTGAATCCCTAAGAAGTTATGTGATTTGCCCAAGGTCACATAGCTAGTATCAGGTCATTTTGACTGCACACCCAAGCAAGACTCTATCCCCTGATCCACCTAGCTGCCCAGGGGCAGTGGCTGGGTGGGGGTGGGGTTTTAGGAAGGATTTCAACCTGAGAAAGGTAGCATAAGGAAAAGTCTTAAAGTTACAATTAACATTTTGTGGGGAAGAAAACAATGAGGAAATCAGCCTGACTGCTATAGGGGGCAGGGGTCATTCATGATGGGAAGAGATGTGTGATAAGGTTGGACAAGAAGTCCAATGGACCTGCCTTCATGTCTTAAGTTCCTGTTGAACTGGGCAATAATAGAACCTCCAATGTGAGAATTCTCCAGTTGAGTTACCCAAACCATTTAGGTATTTTGGGGTTAGTATGTGTCCCATAGGTAGCATATGTTGAACTCAATTCTTCTGGGAGAAAGCTTACTTCTGAAGGAGAAAGCCTGACCCTCTAGAAAACTGTAATACCTCTTCCTCCCTCAGGGACCTGTGCTCTCAACAGTATTGTAGGGGCCTGGAAGCATTAACCCAGTTTCCCAAAGTGTAACTTACATGCTGGAAAAAATGGACTCACTGGCTTACCAAAAATAGGCAAGAATCTGATGATTGCTTTATCCTCAAATAGAATGCGAACAGTCAACCTTTCCAGAATGAGATGTTTTTTGCCCCAAAGGGAGGAAATATCTGTATTAATCTGAAGCCTGGCTGCTTGTCTCATGGAAAATATGAAAAAGTCTACCCATTGCACCTGCGAAAACTCTGCCGAATCACAGCATCTCAGAGTTGGCAGGTGCCTCAGTGGTCATCTTCAGGTTACTTCACCTTTATATTCACATAACTAGTTACATGGAGACTATCGCTTGAAGGCCTCCAGGAAAGTGGAAGTTCACTAAATTCAGAGGCCACTCATTCTACTCAGGAATTACAGTCCATTCTTTGTTAGTGGGAAGTTTTTGCTTACAACAAGCCTAAAATTTATCTCAGCCAATTTCCCTATTGTTTCTATTTCTACCTTCTAGGGCCAAGCACAAATTCAAACCACATCTTTCACAAGACAGTCTTTCAGATACTTAACGATCCCTATCCTCTCTCTCCACTCCTACCACTTCTCCAGGTGGGGGCACTGAGTCTTCTCCAAATTAAACCTCCCCAGTTCCATAAATCAGTCTTTATAAGCTATGAACTTGAGGTCCATCAACATCATTGCCTTCTTTTAGACACATTTCAATTTATCACTGTCCTGTTTAAAATTTGGCATCCAGAACTGAGTATTGTCCTACAGATGTGGCCCAACAAGGAGAGAGTAAAGCAGAATTAGCACCTCCCTAGTACTGACCATCATTCCTCTCTTAATACTGCCTACAATTTCACTGGCTTTCTTGGCTGCCATTTTGAATATTTTGGAAACCCCAAGACAAATTGTTGGGCTTTTTTTAATCCACTCTTCTAATCCTGACCCTAGGATACTGATAGACTCAATAGGTGTGACTGGAGAGTAGCATGACCCATTTTCAGGACTGGTTCATGGAGGCTTTCCTCTGTAGTTCCCAGAGCAAAGCTGACCATTCTAACATGCTCCATCTTCAATTATGCCCCAGGCTAATCTAGAATCAGGGATTTACAGGTTGGAGGATAGCACATAAGAGCCTCCTATAGACATCAACGTTGGGGGTTCCAATTCTTGATAATGGTGGGGCTCATAGATCCAGAGCCAAAAAGGTCCTCAGAAGCTATCCAGTCAGAACCCCTCATGTTAGGGGACCAAAAGGGGTTTAAGCAAATCTAAGGTCACAAAAATAATCCTCTGTCTCCAGACCCAGAGCTCTATGCACTATACCATGATGCCTCTTGGAGTAAATGGACCACCCTGTAACAAGGTGAGTTCCAACTGCTTTCTGCATGATTGGCAGCAAGGTATAAATAGTGTGTTCCGTGCATCCTGGACAGGAGAAAACCAACACCCACGGTAACCATCTGTTACCTCTCACAAGCATTCGTCATTCAGAGGGCCAAATATTTCTGCAACAGCTGTAACTCTTCATACGCTAAGCAAAATCTCCTTGTCTGAGGCCAAGGGACCCAACCTGAAGTCTGTCAGTAATACAGAGTATAAATGATGAACAATCAGTTCAGGGAACTTCAGGGAGCTTCTTCTGTGGCTCCAGGAAAGAGATTTCCCCTGCTTTGGGCCTCACTGTCTAATATTATAGCAAATAGGCAGCATCTTTTTTTCCTTTGTGACTTCATAATTATTCCCCATTGTTCATAACCACAAGGGCATCTGTGTATTTTCATTCTGCCAGCAAAAGTTTCTCATTCATTTTTCATCCTTTTTAAAAAATTACTTTTTTTCAGCATGACTGAAGTTCAAAATAAATGAATCCCTACCACATTTATGAGCTTGGAGGGGAATCCACCTTTTTAATCTAACAGTTGGGTTTTCTTCTCAGTGGGAGACTTCCCCCACAGCCTCAACTCTCAGCACTAATCATGTGAAGTTTCTGTAACCTGAGCCATTGATTGCTTTACCTTAAACACATAAGTGGGCATGACCATGGCCGTTGACAGTCTTTTAAGGGTCCCAAGGCTCCTTCCTGCATTAACTTAGGGGAGTCTCAACAGAGGTAACACAGTAGAGAGGAAGGAAGGCTAGATTTAGCCCTGCCTCTTACTCTCTGGGTGATTGTTCTCTTCAGATTTGGGAACATCAGTTTCCTCATCTCAAATGAAGTTCCTTGTGGCTCTAAATCTACAATCCTGTGACATAAAATAGATTTTATTTACCCCAACTGATCCTGATCTTCTCAGCAAGAAAGAGTTACCCATTTCATGGAGAATGAAGGATGGCTGGTTTGGGCCCTTCCTTAAAAGAAGGTTCCAGGAGGAATTCATCAATGGAAGAATGGGGATATAGGGCTGGGAGGGAAAAGCAGCTGAAGCACATTTTGGAATAGCATCTTTTGTAATTTCAAAGGTTAAAAAAAACCTGTTGTTCATTCATTCTGCCAGCTCTCCAACTCTTTGTGACTCCATTTGGGGTGTTCTTGGCAAAGATACTGGAGCAGTTTGCCATTTCCTTCTCCAGCTCATTTTACAGATAAGGAAACTGAGGCAAACAGGGTTAAGTGACTTGCCCAGGGTCACACAGCTAGTAAGTATGTGAGGACAGATTTGAACTCAGGAAGATGAGTCTTCCTGCCTCCAGGTACAGCACTCTATTCACTGTGCTACTTTACTGCAAATATAATAAATCTTAGAAAGAGAAGGGACTATAAATATAGCAGGAGGTGAATTGGAGAAAATGCCAAGTGTTGTCACTTTCTTGTGAATTTAGATAATGGAAAAATATTTTCTAGACTATATATCCTCATAAACTCCAAATTTCCACATGGTTGTGAGCAGAAAGTGGGGGGACCCAAAACATATTGCTTCCCTGGTGGTCCCTCAAAAGTCAGTATGTCAAGGTCCCATGACTACTGACTGCCAGCTCCCTATGACCTCTATGAAAGGTCATACCTAAGGCATACCTAAGAGAATAGGGGAGAACTCAAAAGGTGCTAATAGCTAAAGGCTGTTAATGAGCTTGTAAGACAGTGGTTAGCCCCATCATAAGATAATCATCATTCACTCCTTTGATATATTCTGTCCAAGACCTTAATCTGACTTTGGTCCATTGTTTCATGTACTGAACTTTCCCTAGGGATATACCCAACATAGACAAACACAAACACAGATGTATAGAAAAAAAGATCCTGGGGCAGCTAGGTAGCACAGTGAGTAGAGCACCAGCCCTGGAGTCAGGAGGACCTGAGTTCAAATCCAGCCTCAGACACTTAACACAAAAACTAGCTGTGTGACCTTGGGCAAGTCACTTAACCCCAATTGCCCTCCAAAACACACACACACACACACACACACACACACACACACACACACACACACAAAAGATCCAGGTGTCCAGATTCTCTGGAGCTAAGCTGCCCAAGCATGAAGACATCTCACCTAGCTCTCTCATTCTCCCTTCTCCAAAACTCAAGAGTTCTACAGTATAATAAGCCAAACTTAGACACCAGCCCAGGGACCTGGACTTCCCCTGCTCTTATGTACTACAAAGAGGCATCTTTAGAATGAGGGAGAAACAGGGGCAAATCAGTAACAGCTGCTGCCTTCTTGCCCCACAGACCAGTGGTATCATCCACCAGATTATGGCAAATACAATGGCTTTAAAGTGTGTTCTGCTCTCTCAAATGTACTGCGCACTTAAGAACAACTACAGCATCTAATTCCATTAAATGATCCTGTAGTACGCACCCTGAAGTGCACTGAGCACTGGAAAAGAAGAATCAGACACGATTACAGGGAGCTTCAAATCACTAGAGATACTGTATCTACACAAAAGTTTTAAATGGCATTACAAGACAGTATATGAGCATGTCAATGCGAAGGATACAAATACTATTTATTGGAGGCATTTAATAGAAGAAATCAGTGTGGGATAGAGTATCTGCAATAGCTTCCTGCAACTGAGAACTCAAGATGGTCCTTAAAGAACAATGGACAGGCTTTGGGTAGATGGAGACAAGACAATAGCTAATACAGTCAAATTCTTTTTTTTTTTTTTTAAAGCAATTGGGGTTAAGTAACTTGCTCAAGGTTACACGGCTAGGTTTTTGTTTGTGTGGATTAAGTGTCGGAGGCCGGCTCCGAACTCAGGTCGTTCTGATTCCAGGGCCGGCGCTCTATTCACTGCGCCACCTAGCTGCCCCGTAATACAGTCAAATTCTTAATGTTTTTATTTGAATCCACTCATCCTTAACCCCTCACTAAGATAGACCTTGTGATAATTCAGATATGAAATCATGTGATCATAGATTTGGAACTGGGAAGAGCTTTGGAGACCATCTAGTCCTGCACCCTCATGTTACAGATAGGGAAACTGAGGGACTTAGCGGTTAAGTGACTGATCCAAGATCACATAGGTGATGAGGAGAGCCAGAATTCTAGCCTGTCCTTTGCAGAGCTAGTGTTGTCTCTGCTCCAGACCGCCATGCTTGGTTCTACCCAAGTAAAATCCACCCTTGCTGCCCTCTCTGTTAGGTACACTGTCTATATTCAAAGACTTTTACATTTTTCTGCTATATTTATCTTCCTGTTCTCAGTTGTTGTGCTTTTTCTATCCTCATTTTAATATTGTCTTATCTATGTACATGTTATATCCACCTCTCAAATACATGCATGTGTGTGTGCATGCACGCATATGCACACACACAAACACACACCCCTCAAGTGGAATGGAAGTTCTCTGAGGCTAAGGATGGGTTTATTTCCCAGTGTTCTAAGACTTTATCCTTGTTGGGAGGTCCCATCTCTGTGGAAACTCCATCCACTCCTTTATCAGCACTTGGACAGCTCATCTTTAACTTACAGTCCTAGAGATGCCTGGGGCACCAGGAAGTTAAGTGACTTGCCCAGGGTCACACAGCCAGAGGAGCCATGATTTCCTGACTACAAAACCATACCCCTCTTTCCTTCACCTTGTATATAGTGGGCATTTAATAAATGTTTTCTGAATTGAATTGAACATGTCTTTCTATGTTAATATGTAGATATTAATATAGAAAGACAGTGTGATGTCCTAGGTATATTATTGATCTTGGAGTCAGGAAGACTTGGGTTTAAACCTTAACATTGATCATCCCTAGCTGTGCGACCCTAAGCAAGTCATTTCTCTCAGCCTCAGGCAACTTTCTAAGGCTCCAACTGTACAGATGAGCTGCAATCTGCAGTGGTGGAGGGAGTTCCCACACAAAGGAAATCCCATATCCCTGATTGATCTTTGTATTAATTCATCTCATTTTATTGTAGCTTGGTACAATAGAATGAGAGTTGGCTCTAAAACTAAAAGGATTGGGTTCAAATCCCACATCTGATACTACCTATGTGATCTTGTGAGAGTCACATGCCTAGGCCTCGGTTTTCTCATCTGTTAAATAAAAATGTTGGGCTAGATGACCTCTGAGGTCCCTTCTGCCTGGCTAGATCTTCTGGCCTTGAAAGTAATAAAGAGATCATTCTTTTTTAGTAGTTTTCAATTGCAATCTTTCTCCCACTTGGACAAGATTCCCCTTTCACCCCTATATTCCAAGCTATGAGGTTTACTATGTGAGTAAGTCACCAGATAGGGAGAATTTAAACAAAACACTTTATTTCAGAAACATGAACCCAAAAGATTTCCAGCTTTATATCACAGAAACTGAGTACTGTTGTGACATCATAATTTGTGAGAGTAATAACTCTGGGGATCGAGGGTCTAGACTTGTGATTTCACTAGTTTCACTAGATTCCTACATGGGGAATCCCTCTCTAACAGTGGAGGTCAGCACCTCAAGGTCCTAGAGAGCTGCCTAGAGCACTAAAAGTTAGTGACTTGCCCAAAGTCAAACTTCCTGTATTTGGAAGGGGCAAGACTTGAACTCAGATCTTGCTGGATCCAAGGCTAACTCCCTACACACGCTACCACACACCATGACAACCAGCAATGGCATTTCACTTTTCAATCCAAAACCCTGGCTCAGCTTTCTCCAATCACTACAATTCATTGACAAGTGAGGGCCACAGAGAGAACAAATCAGACTATGGCTGTGCTTTTAGCCCCACAGTTACAAAGATGCAGCCGCAGTATTAAGGAAATTGCAGTGCTTCAGATCCAGGTTATAAACAGCCCAGAAGGGAGGCAGAGAAGCTCTTATGTCCCAAGTAACAAAGCAGCTACTTCGTGAGTTTGCAAGATTCTCTTGGCATTCTCCATGATACTGCTTGTCCTGGCACTTTCCAGAAGAGGAATAGCAAAATGACTGACAGATATTGTCTGTATGTCATGAAAAGTGACAGACGGAGCTGCTTGACCACAAGCTCCTAGGGAAAACCTAGCCAGTTTGTCACCCAGATGAAACACTTTCGGATGCTTTTCGGCTGTCCCAAAAAGCTGCTTTTCAGAGACCAACAGCTTTCAGCCCAGAGCCCTTTATGGAGGCCAGATCAGACCCATAAACGCTGAGCAAAACAAAGAGCCAGGTCTGTGTTTGAGATGAGACTGTTTGGAAGACTGATGCCAAGATAAAGAGAGGCAGCCAGCCCATTCAGTGGCTGCATACAAATACAAGTAACTTCTTTGTAATTTGGAAAACCAGAGTCTTCTCTCGGTTGTTTATAGCCTGGGTCTGAACATTACAGTAACTCCCTAACTTTGGGGCTGCATGTTGGGCATGGTGGGGCTAACAGTACAGTTACGGTCTGGCTTGTGGCACTTACACTTCAATGAACAGCAGTGAACCAGGCCGTTGTGAGCGTTGGCCTTCTGTGGGGTGTTTCAGTCTCTCTCTAGCTACTTGGCAGCCTGATTGACCCAAAGGGTAGTATGCTGGCCTTAGAATCAGGGAGGACTGGTGAATTCAGATCCCACTTCTGACTCACTCTAGCTGTGTGATCACAACCTCTATGTGGCTTATACAGCTGGGTACCAATGCTTGGTTCCTTTCTACAGATCCTTAGCATCTACCCGCTGGGTCAAGGGTTCTTAACCTGGGGTCCACAAACATCTTTTTTTATAACTGTATTCCAATATAGTTGGTTTTATTTGTAATTCAATTTATTTTATTCTGTGCATTTAAAAACATAATTTTGAGTAGGGTTCATAGTCTTTCCCAGACTGCCAAAGGGGATCAGACACAAAAAAAATGTTGAGAAACCTTGCACTAAATCACAGAGGGAGTATAATCTGCACAGGTAGCGGGAGTTCATAGTACTATTGAACAGATTCCTTTATATCCAGCTGGATCATAGAGAAGCAGATAGGTAATGAACAGAAGGGGTGTCAAACTCAAATAGAAGGAGGGGAGGACTAAAGAGCCCTGCTTATGCATATTGACTCAGAAAAGTACATATTAACCTTTTTCATGTTCTATTATATTTTTTTTAATTTTGTTAAATATTTACCAATTACATTTTCATCTTATTTGGCCAGCTGTTTGACATCTTTGGGCCACTAGGTGGCGCCATGGGGCACAGAGCTCTGGGCTTGGAATTAGGAAGGTTTATGTTCATGAGTTCAAATTTGGCCTCAGACAATTAGCAGCTGCGTGATCCTGGGCAAGTCACTTAACTGCTTCCTGCCTCGGTTTCCTTGATTGTAAAATAGCAACCTACTTCCCGGGGTCATTGTAAGGACCGAGTGAGATAAAATGGAAATGAAAGACATCATACCAAATGTCCCACCGGTGTTGAAAATCACTGGGTGATGTTGGTAGAAGGGAGAGGCACCTGTTTCCTCATTTTTATTCTCTTTTTCTCATAAACTCAGACATTCCCTGCCCAAAGAGGATAGGTACCATCTAATACAACCGACTCAGCTGACCTTCCCTGCCCTCTTCATCCTCCTCCTCCTTCTTTTCCCTTAGCTGATCTCTAAGGTGTCAGCTCATATGTGTGTCCTTGGATACCTGAATATTTGAATAACATTTTCTTTTAAATGGGCAGAATTTTTTTTGCATCACCGTTGATAAAAATTTCCAGGATGCATATGTATGTGACTGTGAGGATGAAAATTTTATCTCCAATGTTTTCTCTTTTTAATTTGTGAAAGTGCCTCCTTCTTCCATAGTGACAACTAATTGCACTGCTCAGGTGAAAACACACCTTATTGAAGCTTTAGCTCTTTTCAAAATTAAAAAGAAAAAGAAAAAGGGCACCTTCTGTTATATAGCTAATTGTGTTCATTAAGGTCCATGAAGGCAAATAAAGCTAGCTCCTTTCTAGGGCATTGCTTTATGGAATCATAGATTTATAGTCCAAAGAGACTTAAGTCCATCAGTCCCAACCCCCTTCTCTCACAGATGAGGAAATTGATGCTGAGAGCAGTGACTTATCCAGGGTCATGGGCAAGTAAATATATGAGGCAGTATTTGAATACATTTCCCTGATTCTACCTCCAAGATCCACTGCGCCACTGCTCCATCTTGGCTCTCCTTCAATCATTAGCATTGCCACTAGTAGAAGGTTTCAGTTGATGGCTTTCAAGGCATCATGTCTGTTGTTACAGTTGAGTTATTTCAGTCGTGTCCAACTCTCTGTGACCCCATTTGAGGTTTTCTTGGCAGAGATACTGAAGTGTTTGCCATTTCCTTCTACAGCTTATTTTACACATGAGGAAACTGAGGTAAATAGGGTTAAGTGACTTGCCCAAGGTCACATGACTAGTAAGTGTCTAAGGATGGATTTGAGCTGGGGTCTTCCTGACTCCAGGGTTGGTGCTCTGTCCGCTGGGCTGCCTACCTGCCTGTGGCCTTAGTTTCTTCATCTATAAAATGAAAATAGCAGTACTGAAGCACCAACTTCATAAGGTTGCCATATGACTCCAGGAAGATCACATAAAGGATCTTTTCACAAACTCAATAGCACCCTACAAATGCCAGGTATTATTGTTTAGTGGCTCTCTGTATCTGACATAATAAATATCCAGTAATTTGGACTCATAGAACAGAAAGGGGTTAATATCTCAAGTCAAAATCATGAAGAAATGAGTATTTCTGAAATTACTTTTTTTTTCATTTTATTGATGAATTTTCATACAGAACTTTTATTCCTGAACATATCCTTCCCTTCTCTCCTACTCAGAAAGCCATCCTTTGTAACAAAAAAGAAAAAGAAAGAAAAAAATTAGTTTGGCAAAACTAACCAATTTATCAACCAAGTGTAACTAACAATATAGTGGTCTTCAACCCCCACAGGCACCTACCTCCACAAAGAACAGAGGGAGGGGCCTTTTCTCAGCTCCTCTCTGGAACTAAGCTTGGATATTAGAATTATACAACTTATGGCTTTTGTTTTTTCTGTGCGCATTGTGAGAGTATTGATATTTTTCTGCATCTTCTTCCTTCACTCACCATTCATTCACAGAAGTCTCTCAGTGCTATCTGTGGCTTCCTGTGCTCATCTGAGTTCTTAGATGCAGATAAGTGGTGGAGTAGACAAAGAGTGCTGGACCTGGAGTTGGGAAACGCAGCCTCAGATACTTACTGGCTGTGTGACCCTGGACAAGTCACTTAATCACTGTCTGCCTCAGTTTCCTCAATTATAAGATGAGGATCATAATAGCACCTACTTCCTAGGGTCATTGTAAAGATCAAGTGAAATAGAATTTGTAAAGCACCTGGTACATAGTATGTGCTTAATGAATGCTTATCTCCTTCCTTCTTCATATTGATCATCTCTTATGGCATAGTAATATTCTATTCTATTCATGTATCCCAATCAATTTAGTCATCAGAGAGGCTTAGTTTTTTAATATTTAAAAAAATATTTCATTTCAATCTACTTTTTTCATCTTCAGGCTCAGATAATCCTAAGGACATCATACTCTGAATTCTCATTAAATTAGTCCTCTCACTAGTTGGGATATGTTCTATTAAATGAGGAAGTCATCATAGCTCAATGGCTATGAAAATCTACAGCTATAATAATATAAAATAGATAGCTATAAGATAAAAATACACCACTCTAATAATTACAGCCAGCATTTATATAGAGCTTTAAGGTTTGTGAAAGGTTTTACAAATACTATCTCACCCTCACTTTGGAATGTAGGTACTATTATCATGCCTATTTTACAGAAGAGGAAACTGAGTCAGAGATTAAGTTATTTGTCCAGGGTCATGGCACTTGGGCAACAAGACTCAGGATCCAAAAAAAGATATTGGAGATCCAGACACTAAGATACATAGATATGGGGTGAGCTCCTTGAGGGCAGGGTTTTTTCCTTTTTGTCTTTAAATCCCCATCATCTAGTATTATGCCTGACACATAGTAGATACTTAATAAATGCTTGATTTATTGATCGAAATGAATCTAGTAAAATAAAACTGAATTGGGATAAATGTAAAGTTTTATACCTGAGATTCCAAAAAAAAATCAACTTTACAAGTACAAAATGGAGAAGGAATGATCAGACATCAGTAGATAAGTTTCTATATCTTGTGTGTTCACTCTTGACACTCTGAGTTTCCTCTATTTTTAAAGGGATAGAGCTAATTCTAAGGCTAACTTCTCTGCTGCTAGCTGTGTGTTTGATTCTCAGCTGCTATAGTTCCCATTCATTTCAAAAAATACCAAGGATACCTGGCACATCAGCAAACTCTGTGTCATTCATTCGTGCATTCATAAATCCATTTCTCATGTACCAACTACTTGAGTAGACTGTATTCAAGGAAGCTTAAGAAGCAAGTCTTTAGGTCCCTGCTGAGTTTCCCATGCTCAGATCCAATCCCTTGATTTGGCATCATTGCCCCTGCCCATAAAACTGCCAATAAAGATAGCAAATATCATTAAAGTCAATGAATACAGTTAAAGATGGTGTTTACAAGCTTGTAAATGCTTCCCCTTCTCCTTAAGAGAGCCCTGATCCCAAATCTTCTATTCCAGTGAGGGAAATGACACATTTTCTCCAGGGGCCATGCTCTTCCCCCTTTCCTCCTCTTGCCCTCCCCCCACACCCCAACCCCAACCTCCCCTCCTTAGAAGAAAACTCCTTCTTCATAGGTCAGGACACATGCCCAAGTGTGCCCTTTGTGGCTGTGGTTTTAAGGAAGATGTCTCCCTTGGGTCTGGAACTTCTTTCAGAGATCCCAGCCTGGCCTCATCCAGGCATTGTTCTCTGGTCTGTTTATGAAATGTCTCACCAGGGAGCAGTGACTACCCAGCTGGGTTGGATTTCTTCATTTTTACTGGGGGCAGGAGAACAAATATGAAATGATACAAATGGCTGATGAGAATCAAATGTCTGAGGCAATAGAAGAGGGTGTAGGGTCTCTGTCCCTCTGACTTCAGTGGGATCGAACAGGGTTCTATAAAATTCTATAAATGAAACAGGAATAGGGAGAAATCTGTTCACGTTGGCATGATTATTTTTTGAGATGGGGTAAAGCATGTTTAAAGGCAGAATTCTAGGCTGTTTCAGGATCTCTTACTAACACAGGAAACCATCCAGCCCCCAAAGATGAAATTCGCTCATGTCTGTTTGACACAGATACGTCCGATCCAGAAGGCAGGGCATTTCACAGGATGTCAGATCTGCTCTCTTCAGGGCTGGATGATGGGCCTTGGCCACCTGACACTTCCTAGCTGTGTGATGGGCAAGGGGCCGTCCTCTCTGAGCCCCAGTTTGCTCATCTGTAAGACTGGGATAACAATTTCTGTACAATATGCCTCGTGGGTTTTCAGGCCCAAGTTAAACAACAGCAACATTTATATTATAATAACAATAGCTAATATTTCCGTAGAACTCTAAGGTTTGAAAAATACTTTACACACATCATTTCTTTTCATCCTCACAACAACCAGGTGCAATTATTATCCCCATTTCACAGAGGAGGAAACTAAGGCAGACGGAGATTAAGTGACTTGCCCACATCCACACAGATAGTAAATGTCTGAGACCAGATTGACTCTGGTCTCTTTTACATCTGGTACAGCACTCTATCTGCTACACCCCCTGGAAGCTTCATATAGCACTTGGAGATTTTCATTACTTTGAATTATTTAGTTTGATTTAAGTGCCTCTTCCATGCTAGACCCTGTGCTAAAAATAGAGCACACAAAAGATAAAGTTGAAAACAGCCTGTGGATAATGGTGATGATGATGGTGATGGTAGATGATAGGTGTGTATGTATTATAGAGAGATGATAGATAATAGGCAGATTGATAGATTGGTAAGTAGATAAATGGATGGATGTTAGATATGTTGGGGAGAGAGAGAAAAGGGATAGATAGATAGATAGATAGATAGATAGATAGATAGATAGATAGACAGATAGATGGTACATGCAGAGTAGGTACATGGTAACTTTAGAGGGGAAAGCCTCCCACAGACAGTAGCATATGGAGAACCCTAAAAGAAGCCGGTCTCAGTTGTGGGGAGAGAGCACATTCCAGGGGAGGTGATAACCAGGACAGAGGCAGAGAGACAGGAGATAGAGCCAGGATATGCAAGGAACAAGCAGTAGGCCAGTTTAGCTGGGGAGCACCATGTCAGAAACTTGCCCCTTCTTTGGACATTTCAATCAGTTAATGAACAAGTCTTTATTAAACACCTACAGCGTACCAATCCCTGTGCTAGACTCTGGGGATACAGAAACAGAAAGGAAGCAGTCTCTATTGTCAAAAGGCTTACATTCTTATCAGGGAGAAGCAGCATGTACCCATAGAGAAAGAGAATAAACAGAAAGCTCATTGGAGCAGACGGAGGGCCCAGAAAGGACTTCACTCAGGTGTCACTGGTCTCACTGGGTTTGCAGAAGTCTGTCCTCATCTGATCCGAGGCCTCAAGGCCAAGGGAGAGCTTTGCCTCCAAGCAGTGGATGGTAAAAGCATGAAAATCCCTTCACCATATGGATGGAACAGAGATCAATGGTTGCCTGATGGCCCCATAAGCTCCCAGCCCTCCAGCTTGTGAGCGGTGGAGACCTTAGTGGAGTGTTTGGCTTGTTTATTCATGTGTTCGCTTTGATCTTTGCATGTTTAAGAATAGTACAACGTCTTTTTTGGTGTTCTGGGCCCCACCAGTGTCTGTGAAAATGCCTGTGTCCTGCCCATGTGCCCACATGTGTGTTTTGTCTGGCCATTTCGGCCCCTGTGATTTGTGTTATGTGCCAGAAGGGTTCTGGGAGTATGGAACTCCCCACCAGAAAGAGGTGGGGGCAGACACGCTCTTTGTTCGTTTTGCTCTTGACTTTTCTACATTTTCTGGGTGACAAGTTTCAGAGTTCCTGTAGATTCATTGGAAAAGATACCCCAATGCATCCCCACTGCATGTCAGCCTGGTCAACACATGACACTTCCTAGTAAAGACAAATCTGTCTTCCAGTCAAACTCAACTTTGTGTCCTTGAGGTAAAAAAAGGACATGCCCGTGGAGAGAGCTCATTCTCCTAGCACAGTACAGTGCTGGATCAGAAGGCAAAGGGCCGGGTTTGAATGCCACCTTTGATGCATTCTACCTACATGACCAGTCTGGGCCTCAGTTTCCTCCTCTGTAAAATGAAGGGGGCAAACTTTCAGGACCTTTCCAGCTATTCGTCCACACTTACCTCTCTCCCCCATGTTATTTCTAGAATATTATTTTTAAAAAACCACCATATAATATTAAAAACAAAGAAGATTTTCATTTAAAATGGGCCCCCACTTTTAGCGCTCTCAGCCTGATGAAGCCCTATGCTATTCAGTAGCGCTATACATTTGACAGGCAGTTGTCCCTAGTTTTCTTCCCAAGGGTCCGCCTTGGTGACTATCTCAGGAGGACAGTAGCATCCAGTCTTGCTAAGTATGTACACGTCAGCCTGTCACACTTGGGTAACAGAGTGTCCCTCAGGTCAGCCTCTGATAAGATCCGAGTCAAACAAGGCCGAGTCCGGGGTTGTTTTATGTACTAAGGATCTGAAAATTGTTCACGACCAGCCCCGACCCACAAGACCTCAAATGGTCATCCAAGCAAGGCATAAATTGGTCTCCACTTGCCCTTGGGGCCCACTGTTGTCACAGTGGGCCTGGCATCAGTCGAGTCATCCCAGACACACCAGACAAGGGGATTCCATAGGTCCAGTGGAGTAGCAGGCAGGCAGCCTGGGCCCAGAGACTCAGAATCCAAGGCTGAACAGCCCTGCAGTCAGTGTGAACACTGTCAGCCCAGAGACCAGAAAAGTCACTTGTTTCCCCAGCCTGCATCCCAGTTAGATCTTGACAATGCCAACAGCATGTCAACTTGTGTTTGTCAACCCTCCAGAAAATGGCCTTCCACCATGGGACAAGCGGAAGCCTCCTCCGCCTCCTCCTGACCAAGACTACACCTGGGGCCTCGTAGGAATGTCTGAAGACTGCTTACACAGGAAGGGCCACTCAGAAAGCAGCAGTGGGCTGCTGAAGAGCGAGCCACCGCCACCGGCATCCCGGCTCCAGACGCCAGCAGCTTGGACTAGCTCAGTATTCCACCTGGACCCAGGCGAGGCCCACGAGCAGGGAGTGGCGAGCACCCAGGCCGACCCCACAGAAGAGAAGAAATGCAAAGGTAATTGGTTTTCCATAACCCATAGCCAAGGTCTCCCCAAACCAGCTCCTGTGTCTACCTAGGCCAGTGGCCGGTGCCTGTGGGCTGCCCACAGCCTTGTTTGTGCCTTTGAGAAGGGCTTTGAAACTACATAAATAAATGGATCCAAATGGAAAGCCGTTTATTTCTAGCTTCAAGTTGTGTTTGGGCTCTGAGAAAGGAGGTTTCTTTTTCTCAAGTTGGCAGCAGGAGTGATCTGCCAGTTCAGCTTGAGCTCGGCTCCAGCCCCCAAGGAGAAACACAAGTCCTAGAAGTTATGCAACCAGGCCCATTAAACCAAAAAAATCCTGTTTCCTTCGTTGCTAGGGCCAGAAACAAAATGGGATTTTAGAGCCTACCTCTCATAAGGAAATTTTAGGTGAGGGGGCAGGGGTAAAGTAAAGAGAGACAGAGGAGGAGAGGGAGACAGAGGAGAAAGACAGAGAGAAGGATAGAGAGAGGAGAAAAGAGGGAAGTGGGCAAGGGAGGAGAGGGCGTAAGGGAAGGAGAAAGAGAAGGAGAAAGAGGGAGGTGGGCAAGGGGACAGAGGGAGAGAGAGTGACAGAGAGACAGAGAGACAGAGACAGAGAGACAAAGAGACAGAGACAGAGAGACAGAGACAGAGAGAGGAAGAAGGCAAAAGAGGGAGATAGGGGGAGAGAGGGAGAGAGAGAGAAAGAAGGCAAAAAAGGGAGGTAGGCAGGGGTGGGGGTGGGAGGAGTAGGGAGAGGAGAAGGAAGGGGGAGGTGAGACCTTGTTTTTCTCCTTTCCTCACTAAAGTCTTGCATCATCCCCAAGAGGAGATTATAGGTTTATAAGGTTGTCACCTCTTTAAAAAAAAAGATAAAGATAAACTAGTCTAAAGTCCCTGGTGGCTTCAGATTTAGGGGGGCTTTACCTCAGAGAACCCCCACCCTGACAGATGTCTCCTGGTGAGCATTTTGTTGTCTTATGACCACCTAAAATCTCCAGGTCCCTTAATCACAGTGGGGCTTCAGACATCTGTGTTGGCACATTTTTCCATCTCTTTCTTGTTGTAGAACAAAGGAAAACATCTTTTGTTAGTTTTTCTTTCTTTAAGGGCCCTTTCTTCTAAAAATGTTTTAAAATGTTCATACATTTGAATGTTAGTCCTCACTTTACCACAAAAGAGACGCTCCAACTATTTAGTGAAATTGAATCAGAAGTGATGGGAGAAGGACGCTCTCCCCTTGCTCTGGTGTGGGGACACCTGAGTAGGGAATGCTGGGTAGATTTCTCATGGCTGATGTGTTGGCTAGTTTTGCCGAACTTTTTGTCTTTCTTTTTTATTTTTTGTTATGAAGGCGGCGTCCCTGGGTGGGAGAAAGAGGGAGGATATTATTGGGAAATTAATACTAATAATAACTAGCATTTATATTGCCCTTCAAGGTTTACAATACATACCTTGTTACATACATATGTTTTATATGTATATTATGCTATGCTGAGCATATATGTGTTATATATAACATGCATATATGTACATGTGTTTTCTCATTTAGTCCTCACTACAACCTGGGGAGGTAGGTGCTGTTATCCTCCCCATTTTACAGATGAGGAAACTAAGGCAGAAAATAGTCAAGTGACTTGCCCAGGGTCACAAAGCTAGTGTCTGAGATTGAAGGTGAAGTCAGGTCTTCCTGACTCCAAGTTCATTATTCTGATGAAGTGGAAAAGGATCAATATATTTTTTAAAGAAACAAAGAATGCTAATAGGGGCTTCTGACTTTTGAGTCTAGGAAGAGGGAGGTCTTTAGATTGATTAGACCACAGACATATGACTTTATTTTCCTAACTCAGAAAGAAGCTGTCCTTAGGGAAATAATACTACTTTCCCTACTTCACAAGGTCATTGAGAGAAAAATGCTTTGAGACACAAGGTGGGGTGAAGGACGGAGTGCGGAGCTTGGCAAGAGGAAAACCTGAGTTCAGATTCCACCTCAGACTAAGTGACTCAGGGCAAATCTCTTTGTTTCAGCTTCATGAAATCATACATTTCTAGCTCAGAGAGACCTGAGGGGCCATCTAGCCCAACTCTCACTTTACAGATGAGGAAACTGAGGCCCAGAAAGATGCCCAAAGTCAAATAAGTAGTCAATGGCAGGGGCAGGATTAGAACCCAGGTCCTCTGACCCTCAGATACAGCAGCAACCTACTGTACTGAGAAATGGGGAAGATAATGACCTTCAGTTCAGTCTCATGGGGTTGTCAGCCTCACCTGAACTAACATGCAGGAAGTGCTTTGCAGACCTTAATGCCCAGTGTAAATCTCCTCTATGATTGCTTTGTACCTTTAAGGGCTATAAGAAAAGCACATGGGGGGTTATTGCAATATCAGTGTGGTTAAAATCTAACATTTATTCATTGTGTGACCTTGGATGAGTCACTTAACCTCCCTAAGACTTCAGTTTCTTCATGTAAAAAAGGAGGGAATTGGACTGGATGGCCCCTAATGTCCCTTCCAGATCTAAATCTATGTTTATCCATGGTCACCCCACTAGGAAGTGTCAGAGGCAAGATTCAAGCCCACATCTTCTGAGTCAGCCTCCAGTGGTCTGTCCACTAGGCATACCAATACACTGCCTGCTATCCTGGAGGAATTTCTGGAGAAATAAGTTTCAAATGAATATTAAGGGCAGCCTAAAAAGGGAAAGAAGGCACAAGATCCCAGTATCAGAGACTTTGAGCTGGAAGAAGACCTATAGGAGGCCTAGTTCAAGCCCTTTTGTTTTCCTAAAACAAATCCAAAGCCTAATGAAAGGAAGTGATTTGCCCAAGGCCACCAAGGTAGCAGGGAACAGATTCTAACCCAGATCTTCTAATTCTCTGTTCACTACAACAGCCTGGGGAACCTGTGTAGGGGGAGAAGGGCCATGTGGGGCTCCACATGCACATCCCTAGATGGTCCTGACCTTCAAAGATGCATTTGTTTCAATGTGCAGCAGCAGATTAATCCTGCTAGGATTAGTTTCATATGCCTGGGTTGTTTGACAGCTCTGAAGTTCTCTGTGCCCTTTAGGAAGGCATAGAAGACCTGGCAGCCAAACAGCTTTGTTTTGCTTTGCTTTGCTTTGCAAAACAAGAACAAATTCCTGGAAATGGAAGAACTATTTTTAAAGGATCTTGCTCAGAGTAAAAATTAAAATATTCAAGATGAGCACTGTGGGTTTTTTCTCCCCTACGATTACCTTTCCATTTGGGTTGGGCTTATCTAGTCAAGGATGGTAAGGAAGGAGCCCAACATGAAAGTTATCAGAATGTTTGTTTTTCAAAGAAAAATCTCCCAAGTTAGAAATGATTCTTTTTCTCACTCAGGCAGGTCTCAGGAAAGCCACTCAATAAAGCAGAAAGAGTGCTGCCCCAGAATTAGGAAGCCAGGGTTCGAATTCCACAGCTGACACTCTGATATGAGATTTGGGGCAAGGGAGGTTGGACCAGAAATGCCTTCTGGCTGTAGATCTAAGATCTTTATGAAGCTCTTCCTATGTGCGATGCCATAATGATGTGCATGAAATGTAACCAGTATTTTCTCTGTTTACTTACCTTTTACCCTATAATTAATAGATGACATTTTTTAGAATAAAAGCCAGTTTCATCTTCTAAGGCTGCCTCATATCACTTCTTTTATGAATAGGGGGAAGGGGAAATGGAACTATTATTAATTAGGGTGGGTCATGCCTGATGTGGAACCCTCAACTGCCAAGAACAACCCTATTCTCTGACCATAGGTGTCCACTCCCTCATTCCCATCCACCTTACCCCTACCCTTCTCCCACGTCCCCCTCCAGATCTGCCTGCCCTTTCCAATGTGCCTTTTGGAACTCTGCCTCAGACACTTAACGCACACAAACAAAAAACCTAGCCATGTGACATTGGGCAAGTTATTTAACCCCAATTGCCCTCAAAAAAAAGAAAGAAAGAAAGAAAGAAAGAAAGAAAGAAAGAAAGGAAGGAAGGAAGGAAGGAAGGAAGGAAGGAAGGAAGGAAGGAAGAAAGAAAGAAAGAAAGAAAGAAAGAAAGAAAGAAAGAAAGAAAGAAAGAAAGAAAGAAAGAAATTGAGGCAGGAAGAGGTTAGATGACTTGCCCACAATCACACAGCTAGTGAGGACCTGAGGCTAGATTTGGACTGAGGTCTTCCTGGTTGCTCCTCGAGAGCAGGGACTGGTTTTGTTGTTGAGGGTTTCTTTTCCTTTCTTTGTATCCCCTATGTTTAGCATAGTGTCTGGCATACAGGAGGTGCTTAATAAGTGTATTTTTTAACTCCAAGTCTAGAGGTGCCACCTAGCTGCCTCTCTTCACATAAGAGTCTGAAACCATGTCAGGCAGGGGTCTGTCCACTTTCACTGTGGCTGTGGTGTTGCATCAAAAACCTCTATCTGTTATCTAGAGAAATCACAAAAGCATGATGGCTGGCTTGCTGTGGGATGTCCAGAGGTGTTTGGTGAACCCCCTGCTTCCCCTAGAGCGCAAAGGGCACTTTCTCCTGTGTCTGAGCAATCTCTGATGTTGAGTCTAAGTATCTTTGGGGAGAGGCAAGAGTCCTGGGCTTGCCGACAGAAGCCCTAGATTCTAATCCCATCTCTACTGCTCACCCTTGGGACCTTGGACAGATCACCCCATGTCTCTTTCACTCAGTTTTCTAGTCTAGAAAACAAGAAGGTTGCACTGGCCAACTTCAGAAGGCCTTGTTTGCTCTGAGTCCCATTATCCCTATATTTCTTATATCACTGAATTTTTAAAAATCCCATTCTCTTTTTTTCAAGGTTATCGGCTCCTATCCCAAGGTTTCCAAGCTTCTGTTCTCAGCCATCTGTTATCACTTATTATCTTTTTCTTCCATTTTTTGTACCCACCAAGGCCTATGCAGCACCTGGTTGAAAATGGGTCCCTGGGACTGTATTCTCAATGTCTGCTCTTCCCCCCTTTCCCTTCCTTCTCCCTGTCTTCCCTTGTTGAGGGCTGGCAGATGCAAGATGAGGCATATTCATGGGAAACAGACTAGGGGCCACCTAGAGAAGGCACTTTTGGTTGTCCCTTGTTCCCCCCCACTCTGCCCACACACACACACACACACACACACACACACACACACGCTAGTTTTTTAAAACTTTGACCCAAAAGCATTGAGAACCCCACGGCCAGGACCCCGTTTCTGCACCAAACCCACTGGGACCTGTTCTCCTACATGCCAGTACTGAAAGAGAGGCTGTTCTCTACTCCCTTCAGTCCTTCCTAACAAAATGGCACCCAGGAATCAGCCCTGCCTGGGGCCTGAGTATCCTGCCAAAAAATTGGAGCCATCAAGCATCACCTCCAATAGAGGGAGAAGAGAAAAGAATTGTGCATGAAAACATGAACAGGAAATGGACAAGTTTTCAAAGTTCAGACTTGGCAGCCCATCTTCAAGTTCCATAAGAAAATGGTTCTCATGCCCAAGAGCAGTGGAAAAGCCAGTGCATTTTAAATCAGAGGATCTTTGGGACTTTGGGAAAGTCTCTTATTTTCTCTGGGTCTCAGTTTCCTCTTCTCTTACAAAAGGATGTTGAACTAAGTTGCCTTTAAGGTCTATTCTGCCTCTAAACCAATCAATTGATCAATAAGCATTTGTTAAGCTAAATATATAATCCTATGAGTTTTGAGCCAACCTTACTTGATCTCACTGGGCCTCTGTTTCTTTATCTGTAAAATGGGGAGGGAGACTGAGAACCTAAATGGCTTAACTTCCCTCCAAGCTCTGAATCTATGATGGCGGGCTCTGGTTTGGGGATGCTACACGCGCACACACACAATTTTGATTCTTTGTACATTATGAAATAAAATTTCCCCCTGGTTAAATGATGCAAATTTGGAACTCCTAAGAACTAAGCCCTTTTGCAAGAGTGAGTGCCAGGGCTATGTGATCGGGCTGTCTCCACTAAGGAATCACTTAGCATTTGGCTTCTAAAGAAACTTCTCTTAGCATCTGGGACCAAATGAGTTCTCCAAATTTTATGACTTGACAACCAGAGCCAGTGTGCTTCCCAAAATGAAAGCCATCCTTGGTCCATGGTGATAATTGTGACAAGAAACTGTGAAGTTTTCATGTTCCAAAGTCCTGGAAAAAATGGAATTTGCTCACAGTAAAATAGGAAACATTAGCTGTTCATTCATTTGCTATAGCCCCATCTCACACATTCCTTGGTATTTCTAAAGCCATTGTGGCCAAGCAAAGAAAGGTTTGACCTTGGGGTCAGGAAGACCTGTATTCCAGTGCTGCCTCTAATAAATATGGGTTGTGTGATCCTGAGCAGGTCCTCTAAGTGCCCAAAGTCCCAGGGCTTCTCTGAGATGCTGAGTCCCTGAGGAGCTCTACTGGAAAGGATCTAATCTCCAGAGGATTCCTAAGAGAGGATACCCTGTGGCAGGTACTCACAGTGATGAAGTCACAGCTTTAGAACAACAGCATGATGAGCTGTCATTTGGATAGAACATGAGGTTTTCTCTTCTGAGCTGCACTGTTGGACCTTGGTCAAATAACTTTAAATTAAGAGCCCTTCCAGTTCTGAGTCTTTGAACCCTGTGAGACTGGTATCACTCACTGGAATTATTATCCCTATTACACATATTAAGAAACTGAGGCTTAAGGAGGGCAGGTGACTTGCCTAGGTCACACACCTGACAAGAGTGAGATTTCAAACCCAGGTCTTCATGGACACGTATCTGGAACTTGGTATGACATTTAAGATGGCTATGAAGGATTGGGGTCCTCATCCTTGCTTAGCATTCAGTTGGCAGATGCCTCTCCTCTAGAGAGATCACAAGAGAGAGATCTATGGGTCATTCAGCAGATTTGGGGGATGCAAGAACAAATGAACTTAGAATGCCCTCCATCCAGGGCCACGAAGAAGCAAAAGGATGAAGAGAAAGGGAGGGTCTCTGGTCATAGCAGATCGAGTCAGAAGGATGAAAAATTAGATCTCTTTAGCAAAATTAAATTCCTGCAATCCTTTGCTTCTGAAATCTAATGCACTTTATAGATATAATGTTAATAAAATAGAGATATAAAGAGAGAGATACAGACAGATAGACAGGTAGGCAGATAAACTAGATAGAGATAAAGAGTTAAGATAGATAGATAGATGATAGATAGATAAACTAAACAAGATATATACACACACAGATGGATAGGTGGATGCATCGATAGGGGGAGAAAGAGAGACAGAAAGACAGAGAGAGAGAGAGAGAGAGAGAGAGAGAGAGAGAGAGAGAGAGAGAGAGAATGAGAGAGATTCTCCTAACAAGCATCTTAAAGTATTATAAGAGATAGTGGTGTCAGGAAGAACTGGCTTCAGTTCCCTGACACTATTAGCTCTGTAATCCTAGGTAAGTCACTGAACCTCTCCAGGAAATGTCCTAAAACTCTTAAGGGCAGTGTATTATAATTTAGTCATTAGACTATTTTGGGGCAGAGACTAAGTTCAAATTCCCCTCTGAACTGTAGGAGTTCTGTGACCATGGGGAAAGTCATTTGACATCTCTAAATTCATTTTCTTATCTGTAAAATGGGAATATTGCTCCACCAGCACTTGCCTCACAAGGTTCATAGACCCAGACCTGGAATGTAGAAGGCTTCAAGTTTGACCTTTCATGTATGGCAAATAAAATGAAAGGTGGCCTCAGAATCAGGAAACAACCAATCAGCAAGCACATAATTAATACCTCTGTGGACCCCAGTAGACTCTGTCATAAGAGTGGTGCATACAAAGACAAATAAAGTCCTTCTCTTAAAGTAACTTACATTCTATTGAAGGAGAAACATACATGGAATAAATAAACACTCATCAGTAAGTTTGGGAGAACAGTGCCTGCAAGGGCTAAGTCAAGAAGGAATTTGTATATATGGCAGAGCTTGAATTAAGTCTTGAAATGATCATGTTTCTCAAGCACCATTTCTTAAAGTGAAGGCTTGTAGATTTTATAAAGTGGAAGTGAAGCAAGAGAGTATTCCAGGCATGAGAGGAGACTGGTACAAAAATATGGAGATGGGCGATGGATTTCCTTTATGAGTAAAAAGGCCAGTTTAGTTCTATGATAGAGTGCAGGAAGGGATGTAACATATAGTAAGGGTGGGAGGGTAAGTTGGGGCCAGATTGAAAAGGGCTTTAAAAGCCAAAGGGTTGTATATGTTATCCTAGAGGCAACAGGGAAACATTGACATTTATTGAGGAGAAGGACATGGTTAGACCTTCACTGCAATAGTCTAAGCAACAGGTTACAAGAGTCTGAATTAAGGGGTGTCCCTATGAGGAGTGAGAATGAGATAAATTTGAGAGATATTGTGGAAGTAGATATGGGGAGATTTGACAAATAATTAGATTTGTCATATGAGGGACAACAATTGAGGTTAATATTCAAGATGCAAATCTGGGAGACTAGAATGATAGAAAAATGGAAATGGGGGAATCCCCAAGTTTGAAGAGAAAGATAATGAATGCTGTGTTGGACATGTTAAGTTTGGGATCTCTATGAGACTTCCATTTGAAAATGTCTAATGGGCTTCAAATAATGCAGGACTGGTGCTGAGGAGAGAGTCTGGGTCAGGATATATAAATATGTGAGTCATCTGCATAGATATGATAGTTAAACCCATGGAGACTAATAAGCACCAGACAAGAAGGTACAGAGAAAAAAGAGAAGAGGGCTCAGTACAGAGCCTTGGGATGCTCCACAGTTGGGGGTCATGACATGGATGAATATCCAACAAAGCAGTCTGTTAGTCAAGAGGGGTCAGAAAGGAACCAGTAGAGAGTGATACCAGGAAAACGCAGAGAAGAGAGAATTCAGGAGAATGTCATCAATAGTGTTAATTGCCATAGAGAGGTCAAGAAAAGACCATCAGATTTAAAAATTAAGATAACTTTACAAAATGATTTCATTTGAGTGATGAGGCCAGAAGCTAGATTTCAGAGGGTTTAGAAGTGATTGAAAGGGATCAGTGGCACCAAGTATAGATAGGTTTGGGGGGGGGGTTGTTTTTCTTTAGGAACTTGGCTCAGAAAAGCAAGAGAAATATAGGATCATAGGATCTACTAGGAAAAAAATGTTAAGGATGGTGAAGACTTTGAGCATGTTTGTAGACATCAAGGAAAGAACCAAGAGATGAAGGCAGAAGTTTATAGAGACTGGATGATTGAAGTTGCAGTCTGAGGAAGAAGAGATGGGATAAAAGGGCACTTAGAAAGGAGTTGGCCTGAGACAGGAGAAACTCCATTATGATCAGAGACTGGGAAAAAATGAGGAGAGAATAGGGTTGTCAAGGGGTTCTGAAATGAAGAAAAGATAGAGCTCCCAGCAAATGGCTTCTATTTTCTTAGTGAAGTATGAGCCAACATCCACAGCTGAGAGGATGGAAGAGGGAGAGATATGGGAGGGTAGTGCAGAGAAGAATTTTAGAACAACTTCTCTGGGCAATGGCATAATAAATCAATTAGAGAGAGGTCAAAGATTGGCCCAGTGAGGGCCAAGTTGTAGTTAGATAGCATCAGTTCACAAGGGAAGAAGTCATTATGGCCACAGCTTAGAATGCAGGGTTTCCTGGCTCCTGGTCTGGCACTGTCTCCACAACACCTTCTAACTTCCCCTCATAATACACTTTTGAGCTAAAACATCACTTCTCAGTAAAAATATAATTAGATTCTAGCCCTTCCACCAGTGTTGGAAAGGAAAATTATTAGGATCAAGAAAACTTTTATAAAAAAAGAAAAGAAAAATAGAGAGGAAAAAAATCCCATCCTGCAGTTTCTTGCTACCTCCCTGGGCAGAGGCTCCAGAAAAGCTGTTTTTACAGGGTGTCCAGTGAAGCCAAGGGACCACTTGCTCTGCCCCATCTGTCTTACTTTTCTATGTAAACATAAATATTGTGGAGAATTTCTGTTTGGACAAGCTGTACTTGCTGAGTGGTTCTTCCTATTACTGTGGGTCTGCTTGCTGCCCCTACACAGGCCCCCAAGACTTGAGGGTGTTTTGATTGATTTATTCAGCCACCATGTATTAAATGAGGCAGTGTGGTGTCCTGGAAGGATCACTGGGCATGGAATCAGAAGAGACCTGGGCTAGAATCCTGCTTCTGACTTGACTGTGGGCCACGGGCAAGTTGGTTCACCTTATTTTCCTCATCTGTAAATCAAAGCTAATAGTATCTATCTCCCAGGGTCATTATGATTCAATGAGATCATGCATGTTAGATATTATATAAATGTCAGCTCTTACGACTATTTTGAAGGGCCTATTTGGTCTGAAGAACTGTGTTAATGATGGGGGAGATACAAATATATCTGGTTCCTTATTTGTTATTCCAGTTTTAAAATTTGAAATAATTCCCTAAGTTTCCAAACACAAGGTAAAAATGCCCAAGTAAAGAAAATAGACAAATTTCTGTAGTCTTGTTGAAATTGGTGAGACCCATTGGGCCCTTCAGTGCTGAAAGGAGTGAGGACTAAAATTCATTATCACCAGCAACAAGACCAGTGTCAGTTTCAGATGAAGCCCTCTTCACAAATTGTTCCTTGTACCAAGTGATTAGGTACAGAGAACGTGTATGACTGAATTCCTTCAAGTGTATGTTAGGTTAGTACCTTTTTTTAGGTTTTAAGTAAATATAACTATTAACTTAAGTAGTGTGCATGTGTGTGTAGATGTGTGTATATAAGTGTATAAGTATATATATATATAATATATATACATACATCCATATATATATGGATGTATGTATATACCCATATATGTGTGTGAATATATATATATATATATATATATACATATACTTCTATGTATGTGTCATACCCATTTCCATGACTGTTCCTGTTCGTTTGCTATAAGGTCATTAATTGGTGGCAGGCATAGTCAGTGATAGATCGAACTTTTGTATTCGGTCTCTCCTCTTTACCAATCCCTTACAGTGGCCAAAAGAATCTTCCTAACATACATCACATTTCTTTGTTCAAGAACCTTGAATGCATTCCCATCCCCTCTAGGGCAGAATTCAAACCCCACAGGTTGGCATGGAGAGCCCTTCACAGTCCGACTCCAGCCTACTTCTCCAGGTTCAATTCATATTACTACTCCTCATTGATTCAGTAGTTCAGCCAAAAAGGCCTCCTCACTGTCCCCTAAACTTGGACTCATATCTCCTACCACCATCCCTTTGTACAGGCCAGCAGGCACATATGTGTAAAGTACACTCCCTCACCTCAATCTTTTAGAACCCTTGAACTCAAAGGTCACTTCTTATGGGTGAGTTGAATGCGATAAAGAGAGTTAAGAGCCATTTCATCCATTCTAATGCTTCTAACAATTTGACAAGTATTTATTACATGCCTTCTGTAGAGTGGGCACTTTGCCAGGAGATGGGGAAACACCAAAACTTCATCTATAGTACCTGCCCTCATGGGATTGACAGTCCAAAGCAAGGTAGAGGTTTATAATAATAGTATACTGTCGCAGCATTAGACAGGAGCAAGGCAAGGTGCCATTCAAGGAGAGGGTGGTCACATAGTCATTACTGAATAGAGAAATCAAGGAAGGCTTCACAGAAAGCTTCGACAAGCTTTTAAATCTGGGTTGGAATTCAGTAAACAATGAGGAGGAAGGACATTCCAGACACAAGGAAGGAAGTAAAGAGGGAGAGCAGGAAGGAAGGAACAAAGGGAGGAAGAGAGGAAGGAAGGAAGGAGAGAGAGCCTTTATTAAATGCTTACTATATGTCAGTCACTGTGCTAAATGGTAGGGATACAAATAGAATTGAAGGTCACGTACCCTCCAGGGTCCTGATTGTTGACAGCACATGATGGGAAGATAAAAGTGGAAGCAGGCACAGACAGGGAAGGACTCTTGAGAGGACAAGGAGCCAGAAGATTGAGAAGATGAAGGAAAAGTCCAGAGAACAAGGGGAGCAGTGAGTGGAGCACAGGGGGCTTCCTGGAGCAGTGGTCTAGAGGCAAGGGAACACCAATCTGGAGATGAGACCTCAGGGCAGAGGTTTCAAGGCAGTTCGGGGGTTCTGGAGCAGGGCCTGCAGGATCACCCTGATTCATGCTTCAAGCTAGAATTAGGAAGTTTTGCCCGTGGGGAATGTGATATACATGCAGAATAGAGCTCAGATGACTACCCAAATGCATTTAGTGCAAGGAAGGAGTAACTTTCCCCTCTAAAAACCAAAAGCCATGCCTCTGAAGTCCAGCCTTTCTGAGAAGGAGAGAAAGTGCAGTCATGGGAGAAGGTGATCCCAGGACTCTAGAGCCAGGTGACACTGTAGGGGCCATTTTCCTGCATGCAAAGATCTGGTGTGCTAGAAAACCCTATTCCCAGATGTCAGATCCCTGGGCCAAAGTTCCAGTCTTCCAGCCCTTGTAACGTCTCTTTCATACTCACACTTCAGGGTCTGGCCGAGAATTGGATTATTATCTGGAAGGATGGGCAATTGAAGTGCCGTTTTCCTTCTTTTGAATTGAGCGCTATTGGTTCCAATGGGAGAAATACCTTTATTAAGATCCCATACCCTCTTAGAATTCCATTCACCTTACTTAAAACTGAATTAAGAAGTCCAATGCCATTTGGGTTAGAACATAGTGTGTGGGTTGAAAAGCAGATTTGTCTGAATTGCAAGGAGTCTAAGTGGAAGATTTTGATGCAGATCATCAGGCAGAGGAGGGGGAGGTCACTCAGTATGCAGTTATAGAAGCAATACTATCCCCAGTATGCACGAAAAGACAATTATTTGAATCTCTGTTTGCTTTGCCGAGGAAGAGTTTTTTATAATAAGTCTATGATACCACCCAAAGGTCAAACCTGTGGAAATCACAGAAACTGTTGCCCTTTAAATGAAAAGGAAGGAAAAAGTCCAAATACTCTTGGCTAAAAAAGAAGGATGAATTGGAAATTGTACATTTCCCCTTCTATTCCATTTCCATGGACCCAGAAAAAGAGCCAAATGAAAATGTCTTGCTAACATTTAGATTTCAACAGCGATATTAATTTTTTTGGGAGTTTTCAATTGGGTTGGTTTCCAAGGAAACCCATGTCTGTGGTGGGATGAATTTAATTTGTTGAGATCATTGCTAAAATTTCAGGACATGATAGATGGAGTCCTCGTGGTCTGAGGCGGTATCTTGTCTATTGTTCTAGTCATGGATGGGACATTTTTACCATTTCCCAAATTCTCTTTGAGGTAATCATCCATTTTTTATTATTCAAAGCAATTTAATTCCATTTAATTCAAAATTCAGTTGCTTTGATTCACTTTGATTCAGCAGATGGGAGGCACTGACCTAGGTGCTGAGGATACAAAGGCAAACTAAAAAAAAAAAGTCCCTGCCCTCAACAAGCTTACATTCTACTTGAGGGAGTGCAGCATTTTCCACAGCTATTTTCCTAGGAATCTTTTGATATTTGAAATAAGATGGGATACAACTGGCCACCATGAGCCTTGAATAGCAGGATGCCAAATACAATTGAATATTTCTTCTAGATCCCATTTTTAGAAGCCCTCCATGCCCACCTGTCTTTCAGGTCTAATTTCATGTTACAGCCTTTCATAAATCCTCTATTCTAATTACTCACCTCCATATATTTGCTTGGGTTCCCATGGGTTTTTTTTGTTTGTTTTAACTTTTTGGTCTTTATTAATTTGTTCATATACTTTTAGTTTACAAAATTCAGTTCCACAGTTCTTTGAGTTTCAAATTTTCTTTCCCTCCCCGCCCCCACCATGGTGGCATACAATCAAGTATAGGATCTGCAGATACTTTTACATTAGACATTAGTCAGGTTGTAAAGAAGGATTGTATCAGATGGAATGAACAATGGGAAAGAGGAAACACCAAACAAGATAAAGAAAGAGAGCCGGTAATTTGCTTCAATCTGCATTCAAACTCTGTTCTTTCTAGTTCTTTCTAGATGTCTACATTTAGTAGACATCTCTCTCCATCATGAGTCTTTGGGGTTGACTTATAGCCCTGCATTGCTGAGAAGAGTCCAGTCTATCAAAGCTGGTCATCACATATACATTGTGTTTGTAATTGTGTACAAATTTCTCCTGGTTCTGCTCTTCTTATTCAGCATCAGTTCATATAAGCCTTTCCAGGTAAATATGAAGTCCATCTGCTCCTCGTTTCTTATGGCACAATAGTATTCCATTACATTCATATACCATAACTTGTTTAGCCATTCCCCAATTGATGGGCATCCCCTTAATTTCCAATTCTTTGCCACCACAAAAAGAGCTGCTATAAATATTTTTGTACACATGGGTCTTCCTCCCGCTTCTATGATCTCTTTGGGATACAACCCTAGAAGTGGTATTGCTGGGTCAAAGGATATGAAATTACTTATAGCCCTTTGGGCATAGTTACAGATTGCTCTCCAGAATGGTTGAATCAGTTCACAACTCCACCAGCAATGTATGTGTTCCGATTTTTCCACATCCTCTCCAGCATTTATCATTTTTCTGTTTTGTCATCAGCCAGTCTGACCAGTGAGATGTGGTAATCGAGTCCCCATCTTTAGAACATTCTCTCTCCTCATCTGCACCGCTTAGAAATCCCTGACTTCTTTTGAGACACATTCCCAGTGCCTTTTTCTCCAGGAGAATTTTCCTGATCCTCTCAGTTTTTAGCAGTCTCCTTCTCAAAATTAACTCGCAAAAACTTTGTCTTCTTATGCAAGCACCTGCAATATAGCTCCAATAGAATGTAACCCCCTTTAGGACAGGGACTTATTTGTTGCTAGCCCCAGAGTCTAGCACAGCACCTGGTATACACTAGGCATTTAATATGTTTGGTTATTGTCACTGATATTGTCAAGCATCCTGTGTCCTGGGAATCTCTCATCTCAATTAACAAAGACTAGTTGTGTTAACTTTGGGAGTTTGATGAAATAATACATTTGGTGCATTTAAAGGAAGCCAAGTATTCTAAGAGGCAGAGGAAAGCAGAGAGTGCTTTCCAGACACAGAGGTAATCCCTACCAAGGCACAGAGATAGGATATGAAATGTCAAATTGGGAACAGCCAGGGGGCTGGTTTGGCTGCAATGTAAAATAAGGCTAGGGCCAGTACTGGGAAGGGCTTTAAATACCAAGCTGAAGAATTTGTAGTTGGTAACTGATAGCTATGGATAGTCATAAGGGTATAAACTTAGAGCTGGGCAGGATTTAGAGGCCACCAGTCTAACCCCCTCATTTTACAGATGATGAAACAAAAGCATAGAGAGGTCAAGTGGCTTCCCCAGGGTCACAAAGCTGGTGCTTGATCAGAGATTTAAACCTGGGTCTCCCTAACTCCAGGTCCAGCATTCTATGCACTCCTGCATTCTGTCTCCTTGAGCAAGGAAGGATTATGATCATTCCTGTGCTTTGAGAAGATGATTTTGGTATCTTTTTGTGGGATGGACTAGGAAAAGGAGAAAGTACTCTCTGTGAAGGTCAATCGGGAGGATGGTGGCATAATCCAAGCAACAGGTGCTATGGGTCTAGATCAGGTTAGTGCCCAGGTCAGTGGAGAGCAGGAAACTGATAAAGAAAAAACCCAAAATAGGTGAACCCAAACCTTCAAATCAGTCAGATATTTCTACTGAGTGCAGGTTCTATCAGCAGTGAAATTCAACTTAATATTTTCTGAAAGATGATGTTTAAGGTCTAAAGGACGGTTAATTGGGTTACAAAATATTTACTCTTGATTCATTTAAAACAATGAAAGTTAATTTTGGTCTATGATGGAGAGAAGACAAGAATTCACTTGTGACAGTAACGGTCCAGATCATGTTTCATTAGCATTATTTTTTCAATTAACAAATTTTCTTCTTACTGAGATGATGATGATGATGATGATGATGATGATGATGATGATGATGGTGATGGTGATGATGACAGATGTGTTTCAATTTAATTCAACAAATGTGTATTTAGAGCTTGCCACAGATAAAAAGATAAAATGTTTGTTAAGTATTTACTATGTGCCAGGTACTGTGCTAAGCTCAGAGGTTACAAATACAAGCAAAGAAAACAGCCACTGCCCTCTATGAGCTTACATTCTAAAGGGAAGGAGCATACAGAAAATTGGAAAAGGGAGGATGGAGAACATGCAGGGCAGCATGGGGTGGAGCAGTCTGGACAAAGTTGTGGGAGCAAGCTAAGGCCAAATATGACCTATCAGGACTCAGGAACAGAGTCTAGGTGACTGATGGGAAGGAAAAGAAAATGGTAGGCCTAGTGGGGGTAGCATGATGGGAAACAGTCTTGGAAGTAGGTTGGAGAACTAGGTTCAGCAAAACCTGAGTTAACAGAGATGAGGGACCCACAGCTAGAGTTCAGGTTAACAGGGGAGGTGGAGGCCATGGTCTGAGTAGAGGAGGCATGGCATGGAATGGTCCAACAAGAAAACAACAAATCTGTCTCTGCCCAGAAGAATCTTAAATTCTACTTGAGTCTATAACTTGAAAACAGATAAATAGATACAAGGTGATTTGTGGAGGAAGAAAGAGTTAACAAATGGAGAGATTAGGAAATATTTGGAGTAGGTAAGTGCACCTGAGCCATGCTTTATAAGAAGCTGGGGGTTATATGAAGTAGAGGTAAGAAGGGAAGGCATTTCAGGTATAGGGAGTACATTGTGTACATGCATGGAGTCTAGAGATGGTATATCATGTATGTAGAATAGCTAACAAGCCAATTCAACGGGGCTATACAGGAAGTGAGGGGAACTGGTATGAAATAAGAATGGAAAGATAAGTGGGAACCATATTACAGAAAGCTTTAAAACAGCCTGAAGAGTTTGTGTCTTATCTGAGATAGGGAGCCAATAAAGATTCTTGAGCAAAAAGGTGTCATGGTCAGGCTTTCCCTTTAAGGGTAGCAATTTGGTAACTGTGTATAAAGGGGTTGGAGAAGGAAGAGCCTATAATCCCAGAATTCAATTAGAAAGTCATGGCAATAGTATAGGCAAGAAAGGAAGAGCACCAGAAATGGGGTGGTCATGAAATGATTGGAAAGGAGATGGATCCAAGAGACATCATGGAGATGACCAAATCAACAAGACTTGGCAACCGATTGGATGTGGGCAATGTAGTTGGGTAATGCTGTTCATATGAGTCATCACCATGTATTTATACAGCTTGACTTTGACCTAGCTCCCAAGCCCTTTTCTGACGTTAACTAGCTCATGAAGAGCACACAAAAGCACCATATGTCTAAATGACTTGTCTGTGTTCTTACGAAATATCAGTGGGAGCTGGGAACAGTCAAGGAGGGAAGCTGTGGGCTCCCCGGCTATGGCTGTAGACATTAAGTAACACTCCCAGGCTCCATTTGAAATGGCATATGCAAAAGGAACCTCAAAATAGCACCTATGTCTGCCAAGTCTATCAGTAAAGTTCAGGTGTAACAACTTAAATCATCTTGGAACAATGAGTCACGCTTACAAATGGAAACACAAGGATTCTGGGATTGGGGCTGAAATCAGTCAACATATTTTTGAACTGTTCACAAGAGGGGATGGCAGGGAATAAATAAACATCAAGCAAAGAATAGTCTATCTTCTTAATGGCATCTTAAGCACATAATTCCCCAACTGCCCTTCCCTCCCCCACACCATGTTTGAGATGCCTAAGTGGTGGATAGCTCAATGGGGACAAACATGGAGCCAACAGGAGTCACCACATGCCACAGCTCTGCTCAAGCCAAGCACCATATGTGAGTGAGCTTTGGAACACGGGGGAATGAACAGCAAAGAGAAACCATCCTTCATAGTCCTCCATGTGAATTCAATATATCAAACTGTTCGGGAACACCCACAAATGCTGAGGAAGGTTTACTGTAATTAACAGCCTGATGGCCAGATGTAGCTCTCCTTTCATTCATTCACACAACAAACATTTTTCAGGTCACATTACACAAAGCAAACAAGACTCAATGTAATTCATATACATGGTATACACAATTCTGCTTCTGCTTCAGGTTATGGATGCTGGATTTAAGAATATACAGATTTTGATCATAGAAATCATTACTTAGCACTAGATACTATATAACAAAAAATACTTTTCTTCTCTCTTTCCCTTCCTTCTTTCCTTCCTTCCTTTACCCTTCCTTCTTTTCCCCTTCTTTCCATTCTTCCTTCCTTCCTTTATCCTTCCTTCCTTCTTTCTTCACCTTCCTTCTTTCCATCCTTCCTTTCTTTCTTCCCTTCTTTCCTCCCTCCTTTCCTTGTCCCTTCCTTCTTTTTCTCCTTCTCTCCCCTTTTCCCTGTTTCCTTTCTTTCTTTCTTGCAATTCCATTCAACAAATATGTCGTAAGCATCTTCTTATATGAAAGGCACAATATTAGGTTCTGAGAACAGAAAAAGCACAATCTAAGGTCTAGCCCAGAGGGGACTCAATTCATCAGTTTCCTCATTTGTAAAATAGGGAAGACATCCCTGTCTCACAGAGCTTCTGTGAGGTTCAAATGAGATAATGTGTATCAAAGAGTTTTGCAGACCATAAGACACTACAGAAATGTTGGCTGTTGTTAGAAGGATTCTGGGAGGAAGAAGGAGCATAATCCAGGAATGTCATTTTTGTCTCTGTATCCGCAGCACCTAGCACAGAACCTCCCACATAGAAGACACTTGGTAATGTTTGCTGGATGGGTGGGTGGGAGGAACGGGATGCGTAAATGTCCCTCAGGTGGGATGTGAGCTGAGGGAACATCTGGAGGCCACTTCAGCTGGAACATAGAGTGCTGAAAGGAAGTACAGTGAGATAAGGCTGGAGAGGTCAGCTGGAGCCAGACCATGAGGGGTGGTCATGAATGCCAGCCTGAGTCATTTTTGTTTTACCTCAGAGTCAACAGGGAGCCTCTGAAGGTTTATGAGCAGGGAACATCATGGTCAGAGTATGCTGTAGATTTATTTTGCAGCTATGTGGGCGATGGATTAGAGAGGGGAAAGATTGGAAGGAGGGAAAACAATGAGGAGATTCCAGGCAAGAGACAATAAAGATCTTTCTTCCTTCTTCTTTCTTTCCTTCCTTCCTGCCTTACTTCCTCCTTCCTTCCTCCCTCCCTGCTCTCTCTCTCTCTCTCCTTCCTTCCTCTCTTCCTTTCTTCCTTCCTCACCTCCTCCCTTCCTCCTTCCTCACTCCCTCTCTCCCTCCCTCTCTCCCTTCCTTCCATTCTCCCTTCCTCCTCTCTCCCTCTCTCCATCCTTGCTCCCTTCCTCCCTACTTCCTTCCTTCTTCCCATCCTTCCTCCATTTCCCCTCTCTTCCTACTTTCTTTCCTCCTTCCCCCCTTTCTTTCCTCCTTCCTTCCAAGGATCATAGCATTACAGTCCTAGAGCTAGAAGGGGACTCAAAGGTCATCTGATCTAAACCCCTCATTTTACAGATGAAGAAACTGAGAACTCTGAAGGTCAGGTGACTTTCCCAAGAGCATACAGGGAAGAAGCATCAAAGTTGGATTTGAACTCAAGTCTTCTGACCTCAGAGTCAGTAGAATTTGTCCTTTCTTCCATTTTTCTTCTTTCTCTTTTTCCCTTCTTCCTTCTTTCTTTCCTTCCCTTCTTCCTTCCCCCTTTCCTTCCTTCTTTCTATCTTTCTTCTTTTTTTCTTTCCTTCCTTCCTTCTTTCTTTTTCCCCTCCCTTCCTTCTTTCATTTTTCCTTTTTCTTTCCTTTTTTCTTTACTTCTTTCCCTCTCTTCTTCCTTTTTTCTTTCCTTCCTTCTATCCTTTCTTCTTTCTTTTTTCTTTCCTTCCTTCTTTCTTTTTCTCCTCCTTTCCTTCCTTCTTTCCTTTTTTCCTCCTTTTTTCTTTACTTCTTTCCCTCTCTCCTTCCTTTTTTCCTTCCTTCCTTCTTCTCTTCCTCCTTTTCCTTTCTTCTTCTTTTTTTTCCAAAACTACTTATTAAGTTCTTTCTATGTCCGAAGACTGGTAATCAATTCCATATTGTCGGGGTCTTCATTCCCTCATTTCAAGGGTCTGTAAAACAAAAAGAGTTATCTGAATTTTACCCACATAACCTTTCCTTGGCCTTTTCTCATCTTCTTTCTTTCTCTATATTATTAGACTAAATGCTGGTGCCTTTGTTTCAACACCAAAGACTAATTAGAAGAAAATAATATTTTAGCTCCTTTCCCAGAAAGTGTTACTATTCCATTTTCTCAGTAAGGCAGGTAGCCTTTGTCCTTTGTGTACAGGCTGTGGCCTTTTGGATTCCTGCTAAACTCATCTGGTGAAGTAGGAGGGACTGAGGCAGAGGAACGTTTGACAACAATTCAAGGATGAGAATTAAGTCACTGCTCCCTCTCCTTCCCTGACACTTCTCCCTCCAGGGCCTTCGCAGGTGATTTCCAGTGACTCTTCCTTTCCATGGGGAGCCTTCCCTTGTCCTGGAGGCTTCCAGTTTCTGTGGTCAGTAACCTGGGCTCAGGCTGAAGCCCCGAGCTTCCATCCTGCCTGGCCCTTCACCCGACAGACCACTCACACCTCTGCCCAGAAGGGCCACCATAAGACCCTGGACAGAGCCCTGGCCTTGAAATCAGAAAGTCAGGGTCTGAGGATGAGCTCTGTCCCTGAGGAGCTGTGGGATTCTGAACAAGGGACTCAGCCTCTCAGATGTACTATCTCAGGTCTGCTAGGGGTAAAATCAGAATCAGCCCACAGAACAAGTGTGAGAAAAGGGCTTTCTATACTTTCAAGGGAGAGACAGAGAATCAAAAAGAACGTGTGTATGTGTTCATATTCAAACATATATGTAGATTTGATCTGTTCCTAGGTTATCATTGGTTTAAGGAACTGCCTTTACCAAAGCACATTGGTAACTATTTGGCAACCTTGAGCCATGGAGATTTGCCTAGAGCTCTGAAAGGCTGGGACTTGCCCAGCCTACACGTCAATACTTGAACTCAGATCTTCCGGAGTTTAAGGCTGGCTCCTTACACCACACTTTTATACATGCATGCATGCATACATATGTGAACATGTGTGACCATGTGTTGCTATCTGTGTAGTATGTGGTGTGTGCATGTAAATATATACATATATGTATTGTAGTAAGTATGCTATATGTTATATTATGTAGGCAGTATATTCTATAATAAGTACATTGTGTAAAATGTATTTATGGGTATATTAAAGGGATATAAATAAATAGGTTGTGCATATTATATATGTATACATATGTAAGAGTTCTCTCTTCTACAAAATAGGGAACAACAATTACATCTACCTCACAGAACTATTCTAAGGATCAAATAAGATAATGTACAGAAAGCATGCTGCCGATTTTAAAGTGCCATCTATTTTTTTTAATTCATTATTTATTTATTTTTAACATTCTTTTCTTTTCAAACTTTGAGTGTTCCAAATTCTCTCTCTCCCTCCCTCCCACCTCTCCCACACCCACTGAAAAAAGAAACAATATGATATCAATTATGCATGGGAAACCATGCAAAACATATTTCCATATTAGCCACCTTTCAGAAAAAAGCAAGAAAAATTTTTAAAAAATTATACTTCCATGTGCACTCAGAGTTCATCAGTTCTCTCTCTGAAAGTGGATAGCATTTTTTCATCATGAATAATTTGGGATTGTCTTGTATCATTGTATTGACCAGAGTAGCCAAGTCTGTTAGAGTTGGTTATCATTACAACACTGCTGTTACTGTGTACAATGATCTTCTGGTTCGTCTTACTTCACTTCACATCAGTTCATATAGGTCTTGCCAAGTTTGTTTTTTCTGAAACCATCCCCCTCATCATTTCTTATGGCACAATAATGATCCATCACAATCCTATACCACAACGTGTTTAGCCATTTGCCAGCTGATGGGCATCCTCTCAATTTCCAAGTCTTTGCTACCACAAAAAGAGTAGCTATGAATATTTTTGTACGTGTGGGTCCTTTTCCCTTTTCTCTGATCTCTTTGGGATACATACGTAGTAGTGCTATTGCTGGGCCAAAGGGTATGAACGGTTTTATAGTCCTTTGAGCCTAATCCAAGTTGTTTTCCAGAATGGTTGGACCAGTTCACAACTCTAATAATGGTCCGTTATCTTTCCCTCGTCTCCTCCAGCATTTGTCATTTCTGATAGGTGTGAGGCACCTCAGAGTTGTTTTAATTTGCATTTCTCTAATCAGTAGTGATTTAGAACAATTTTCCATACCATTATAGATAACTTGGATTACTTCTTCTGAAAACTGCCTTCTTGGTAGCCATTTATCAAGTAGGGCTCTTATTTTTATAAATTTGACTCAATTCTACACGGTACATATCTAAGAAATTATTACAGAAACTTGTTTTAAAAATTTTGATAGTACTTTATTGTTTTTGGTACCATTTAGCAAAATGTAATTTCCTTGATCATCTCTTTTCGTTAGGTCTATTTTTGCTTTGGCTTTGGCTGACATCATGGTTGCTACCCCCGACCTTTTTTACTTCAGCTGAAGCATACTAGATTCTGCTCCAGACCTTTATTTAACTCTGCGTGTGACTATCCGTTTCAAGAGTGTCTCTTATAAACAACATATTATTGAATTCTGGTTTCTAATCCATTTCACTTTATGCTTCCATTTTATGGGTGAGCTCATTCCAATCACATTCACAGATGTGATTACTAAGTCTATTTCTCTTCATCCTATTCTCTCTCTCTCTCTCTCTCTCTCTCTCTCTCTCTCTCTCTCTCTCTCTCTCTCTCTCATTTCTCCTCAGTCTGATTTTGCTTCTAACTACTACTTCCCTTTAATCCATCCTCCCCTTTATGAAACCCCCTCTTTCTCTTATTCCGTTCCCCTCCTATTTCCCTATTGAGTAAGTTACATTTCTATATATACCTGTGTGTATATGTATACATATGCATGTTTATGTGTGTATGTATATATGTGTGTATATGTATGTATATGTATGCATATATATATATATATATATATATATATATATATATAATCTTCCTTCTTTGAACCAATTCTAATGAGAGTAAAGTTCAAGCATTGCCTGCCACTACCACCCATTCTCTCCCTCCATTGTAAAAGTTCTTCTTTTGAATGCCTCTTTTACATGAAAAAATTTTCCCCATTCTACCTATCCCTGCCCCCTTTTACCAGTACATCCCTGTTTCTCCCTCCTTAATTTTTTTGGAGTTCATTCCAACATAATTGAATCACACCCATGCCTTCTTTTTATGTAAACTCCTCTTAACTGCTCTGGTAATTATAAAGTTCTTAGGAGTTACAAGTATCATCTTTCCATATAAGAATGTAAACAGTTTAACTTTATTGAGTCCCTTATGATGACTCTTTCATGTTTACCTTTTTATGCTTCTCTTGAGTCTTCTGTTTGAGTGTCAAATTTTCTATTCTGCTCTGGTGTTTGCATCAGGAATGCTTAGATGTCTTCTATTTCATTAAATGTGTATTCATGCATGTGTGTGTGTGTGTGTGTGTGTGTGTTTATTTTTCCCCTGAAGGGTTACACTCAGTTTTTCTGGGTAGGTGATTCTTGGTTGTAATCTTTTCTTTGCCTTCTGGAATATCTTATTCCAAGCCCTCCACTCCTTTAACGTGGAAGCCACTAAATCTTGTGTGATCCTGAGTGTAGCTCCACAATATTTGAATTGTTTCTTTCTGGCTGCTTGAAATATTTTTTCCCATTGTCCTGGGAGCTCTTGGAAATGGGTTTAATATTCCTGGGAGTTTTCATTTGGGGATCTCTTTCAGGCGATGAGAGGTGGATTCTTTCAATCTCTATTTTACCCTTTTGTTGAGAGCTCCTGAAGTTGTTGCGGCATTGGCTACTGTTGCCACTGCTGTGTGTGTGGGCTCCCATACAGGGCTCCACCCTAGTGACAGACTTCTCCTGCCAACCTCTTAAGTTTTCTTAGGCTAGAAAAATATCTCGCCCCGACTTTTTATTGGCTCAGCTGCATCAAAAATTGATTTGAGGTGTTATTTTTAAAAGCTGTTTGGAGGAGAATGCTGGGAGAGTTCAGCTAGGTGACTGCCCCCAATCTGCCATCTTGGCCCCATCCCTTTAAAATTCCATCTAAATGTGAGCTTTTATTATTCATTTCCTCCTGAGTATAAAGCAGGCCAATGCACGGGAGAGCCCCTCAGGTCAGTCTATAATCCTGGCAAAGTTGACCAGCTCCCCCGTTGGTCCTTAGGCACACTAGGATCCATGTTGTCTGAAGACAAAAGGCTCCCTACGTGGGTTCTATTCTGTCACAGCTGGTTCATCACCTTACTCTCTTCACTGTTTTACCAATGAGAAATCATAACCAGGTCCATTCCTCGTGAGTGTTCACTGCATCACTTCAGACAATGAATATCGGTTGCTTCCTCCATGTGACGGTAAGCTTTGCTCTACTCCATTGAATGGGTGCCCTTGGCATTTTGCTCAGCCATAACGCAGATGTCTCCCATTGGCCGGAGGGGAATTGGCTGAGAAGGTTTCCAGTGAATCAAATCTACTAGTGCCCAGATATCACCATGTGCCAGAGGACTCCACAGAGCAGCTCCAACTCTACATCTCAATGTCAATGTCTCTTTCCTGAACTCTTCCCCTTCCGAGTTGTATGCTGAGTAACCACTCCTTCCAGAGGGAATCTAGAGTCCCTAGTTCACTGTGACCCTCAGACCCACTCCTGCCACCCCAAGGCTTGTAGGCCTGGCTTTTCTGCCTGCTCCTTCCAGTAAGGCAGAAGAATCCCTTTGCTTTACCATCTTCCCTGCCAAGGCATCCAAAGGACCCCCACTTGTGTCCTACTATGAGAAGGTGAGTTCTTTGAAATCAGGAACTGTGTTATTTTTCTATTTGTATCTCCAGTGCCTGGCTGTGTTTTGCACATAGTAAGTGCGCCAGGCCTTACCAGCTAGGTAGCTGGATGGCCCAGTGTATAGACTACTGAGCCCGGAGTCAGGAAGACATGAGTTCAAATCCAGCCTCAGACATTTACCAGCTGTGAGATCCTCCACAATCACTTAACCTCTTTTTGCCTCAATTTCCTCATCTATAAAATGGGGATATAATAGCACCTCCCTCCCAGGATTGTTGTGAGGATCTAATGACCTAATGATTACAAAACGCTTAGCACAGTGCCTGGAACAGAGTGAGCACCATATGAATGTTGGCTTTTGTTATTACTGCCCTGATGCTGTACACTCCGGCCCATCAGGAGTTGCCATCTGCCCTGAAGAGACGCCCTCCAGACCCCTACACTCTACCTGAGGGTGACCAAGGCACCCTTAAGACTCCTTGCCTTTCGCATCTGCCTTACTGATACACACCAATGAGCACCAGACCTTGCCTCTGAACTCTCCTGGATATGGAGAACAAAGATTGCCTCCCTCTTCTATGTGACTCCTCAGTGCTTAACATAGGATAAATGCTTTATAAATGCCTTTTCACTCACTCATTCATTATTTTATCCTTCAACCTAAAAACACCATCACAAGAAATACCAGGCAACGGCCAGAGCCACAGTGTCCTTGCTTCCTGGTCCTGTGAGCTTCCCTTCTCTTCTAAGGGACTCCATAGGAGTCCAGAAGGATCTGCAGGAATCCCCAGTTGGCCATTCCTCCCATCACCATGGACAGGGTGGGATAGGGCTACAGCTCCCTCCAGGCTCTGAAGGCCCTCCAGACAGACAGAGAGATGGGGCTAGAATGGCAAAGGACGTGGCCCCAGCCTCGGGCCCTGCTCCAGAACTGTCCTTGGCCAATTCTCTTTTTTAGAAGGTAGAGAAAACATGCTTCACAGCAGGTGCTTTGTGCTGCCCGAACAGGTTAATCCTGACCTTTTCAATGCACATTTTTGCAAGCAGTTAACAGTATGCTATTTTCTGTTCAGCTGTCTCCTAAACAGCTGTGATTGAGCATAGTAGGCACCAGGCACCGACTCTTCCCCTATTGATGTGGTCCTGCCCAACTTGTCCAGCTCTTGTCACTTAATCAGATTTATTATTTTTCTCTTTGATAGCCAGGCAGCATTGAGGGAATGACAGTTTAAATGAAGAATTTTATACAAGCAGGTGAATGGCACGCTGGAGTGTGTGTTGAACCTAGTTAGGAAGACCCGAGTTCAAATCCAGCCTGAGTCACTTGCTAATTGTGTGACTCTGGGGCAAATGACTTTTATCTCTCTCAGCCTCAGTTTCTTCATCTGTAAAATGGGGATAATATAAGCACCTATCTTTCCAGGGTTGTGAGGATTAAATGAAATACCCTAGGTATTTCTAAAGTGCTTTGCAAACTTTAAAGGGCTATATAAATGCTTCCAGAAAGGAAAGGGTGATATAAAAGGTTGAGGCACCGCCATGGGGGGTGGGCTATTTTGGTGGGAGAGTCAGGATAGCTCAGGGAAAGACAGTGAGGATTTGTAAAGGAAAACTAAAGGAAAAAGACCAGAGATCCTGAGGAGGGATCAAAGGCCCCACAGAGCAACTACTACCCTATATCTCAATTTTCCTGCCAGTGTCCCTTTCCTGAACCCTTCCCCCTCCAACTTAGATGCTGAACAATCTCTTCAGGAAGAAATCCAGAGCCCCTGGTTCACTCTGACCCTCTGACCCACTCCTGCCATCCCAAAGGGTTTTTGTTTGTGTGTTTGCTTTTGCTTTTTGGAGGGGCAATTGGAGTTAAGTGACTTGCCCAAGGTCACACAGCTAGTGTTAAGTGTCTGAGTCCAGATTTGAACTCAGGTCCTCCTGACTCCAGGGCCAGTACTCTATTCACTGCACCACCTAGCTGTCCCATCCCAAGGGTTTTTAAGACAACTTTTTAAAACAAATTCAGCACTGGGGAGAGTCCTCAGGGCACTGCATTGCCACTGCAGGGAAGCCAAATATGAGGGAACTGAGAGGAAGACCAAGATGGGACTGGTAGGGAAGAGCCCCCAGGCAGAAAGCCCTTCTGATCACTTCATGTTTACCCGATTATTTTATGCTCACAAATTTCTTTGTGTCTAGGCCTCAGGGGCTTCCAGCACCCTCTAAATTTTGGTACCCTAGGAGAAAGTTCTGATCACCCCACCCTAGTTAAGGCTTTCTAGAAGACACCAACTGAGTTAGTGGGTCAGGTATCCATTCAGAGTATAGTTTAAACCTGAAATACAGAGTTGTTTGTGGCAACCAGATTTTCCAAAAACTTGTGTGGTAACAAGGGAGGCGAAAGGTTTTGCTTCTGTTGGAGAAAAAGCAGTAGATGTTTGTCATTCTTCTTCTGTAAGCCCTAAACTCCTTGAGATCAGGGATAGGGCAAGTCCTCATATCTGTGTTTTACATCTTTTTTAAACAAACCTGCATTTTCTTCAATATTGTGAACTCTCAGTGAAGAGTTTTTAAAAATATTAAAGGGTTTCCTGGGGGTATCAAGAGGTTGTCACATGCTCAGGATCACACAGCCTAGATAAGTCAGACGCAGGGCTTGAACCCAGGTTTCCTGGCTCAGAAGCTACACGGAATCAGAAAGACCTGAGTTTAAAACTGCTCCGTCCTGGACTTGTCACTCAATAACCTTCAGCCTCAGGGTTCTCATCCATAAAACGGGCTGAATAATAGTACCCATGTCACAGGATCATTGTGAGGATCAAATTAGACACTATCTGTAAAGCACTTTGAAGGCTGTCAATGTTATATAATATTAACTGCTCTTATTATATCACATATGAATGATACCGTTACTTACAATGCTTTATTAAATGCTTTTTCCCACTTATTTCATACAATTGACCATATTAAGGTTCTAATTAAGCTTCAATTTCAGTACTCAGGTAGCTAAGTTATACTAGTCAGTTAATAGGAGCAAAAAGAGTGGGGGGCACTCCTAAGGACACCTCATTTTCCCACTTATATATGCATGAAAATCCTTCCTGAATTCAGAAAGAAAGAGAAAAGGTCAATCTCGGGTTGGAGAATATGATCCCTTATGTTAACGTGCCAGGGACATATTTCAAACTCAATATGAATCCTGAACCAAATTTGTTCTTAGCTGTAACCGTCAGTTTACATATTTATTAGAAGCTAAGTATACTCCCTCTCTGTGGGAACGACAGGGTTCATTTGGGAGGAAATGAACAACCATTTATTCAGTGGTCACTATATGCCAGGAACTGAACTCAGTGATTTACAAATGTTACATTTGATCTTCACAACAGCCCTGAGAAGTAGGCACTACTATGATCCCCATTCTACAATTGAGGAAACTAAGGCACACAGAGGTTAAGTGACTTGCCCAAGGTCATACAGTTAGTAAGAGTCTGAGGTGGGATTTGAAATCAGGGCTTCCTGACCCCAGGCCCAAAAGTTCAATCCAATGAACTGCTCCATGGGGATATATTCACTAATAGATAAAATCAAATGATTGGGGATATTCAAAGACTTCTGAGGGAATTTAAATGTTTTATATTCAATACAAATAATAATGAGTCTGGGGGGGGGGGAGCGGCTAGGTGGTGCAGTGAGTAGCGTGCCAGCCCTGGAGTCAGGAGGACCCGAGTTCAAATCTGACCTCAGACACTTAGTACTTACTAGCCTTGTGCCCTTGAATCACTTAACCCCAATTGCCCTGCCTTCCCCCTCCAAAAAGCAAAAAAAAAAATTTAAAAGGGGCAGCTAGGTGGCACAGTGAGTAAGAGCGCCAGCCCCGGAGTTGGGACGACCTGGGATAGGATCCGGCCTCAGAAAATGAGCACCCACGAATAAATAATGACTGGCCGTGTAACCTTGAGCAAGTTACTTAACCCCAATTGCTTAAAAAAAAAAAAATGAGTCTTGGGGCTTTTCAAATTACCTAGTTTAAAAAAAAAACAGAATCATCTTTTCTTCCCCATTATTTTGTGATTTCTCATGTGAAAGTTTTCTAAGGACTATAGGCACCATTTTGGGGCATACCTTGATTTTCAAAAGCATTTATTATTTTAAAATTCTTTAAATTGTTCCTTTGAGATAAAAATAATGGTCATGGCTTGCACTAATATTGCTAAGCAGTAAAAAGCAAGAAAGTCCTTGGATTTTTGCCTCCAAAGAAATGGACAATATGCCAGGAAAAGCACTGGGTAACATTAGATGCATCCAACCCGGAATGCTTCGCCAAAAAGATTCTTCCTTGCCATTTTCGTTTGCCAGGAAGGAAAACAGCTCATTGAAAGGTTAATCTGAGTTTTAGTTTTGGTCAATTTGAGATAAATAAAGGAGATCAGATAAAAAAAAAAAAACATAAGGTCTATAGCACTTTTAATCCTAGAGTTTTCAAAAAAAATAACCACTACTTTAAATGTAATGTTTTGACATTTTCAGCAAAAAGAAAAGTTTAATTAAATGTTTACTTGTATGTATGATTAAAAATATTCTTGTAAAGGCTTCTGGTTTGTTTTAAGGGTAACCAGGAAACAGCAGGGGGAAAAAAATGAAAACTGGATAGAGTGAAGGATTAGAGTTCCTAAGACCTGAGTTCAAAACCAGCCTCAGACACTTACTGGCAGTGTGACCCTGGGCAAGTCACTTAACCTCCACCTACCTTAGCTGACTCATCTACAAGATGGTGATAGTAACAGCACCTACCTCATGAGTTGTTGTGAGGATCACCTGAGATAATATTTGTAAAATGCTTAGCATAGTACCGGGCACATAGTAGGTACTTTATACATGTTTGTTCTCTTCCTTTCCTTTCTTGTCATGATCCCAACCCCTATGGACTTCTATTTATGAACTTGAGTAGAATGACTAGGAGTATATAACCCCAGCAAATAGCAGTATGATCACAAACAAAAATTATAAGAAAAACCCCATTGTGTTTTTCCTAAACAGGGAGAGAGACAGAGAGAGAGAGAGACAGAAACAGAGACAGAGACACAGAGACAAAGACAGAGACAGACAGACAGAGACAGAGAGAGACAGAGAGAGGTGAATCTCAATCAAAAAAATTGGCTATTATTCATTTAGGAAATACAAGTCCTGTAAAGATTGTATATAAATAACCTCCCATTACAAAGTAAAAACTAACTGATTTGGGAAATTATCATGTATTTATCCCATAGAAGTTTCTCACAAACATCCCTAAAGTTTATTGAAACTTTTTTTTTAATATATTGTAAAAGCCAGAGAGAAACGTGTGCCAATGACTGGTTCCTGTGGATAATTCTGTAAAAAAATCAATAGTTCTAGCAACCGATTAAGACACTAAAATCTGTTTTTAAAAATCACCCTAGATTAATGGGTGGGTCATCCACCTAGCACTATTAAATTTTCCATGATTTAATGCTAATAAACAAGCTTATTGATTTCAGGATTTTCTGTGTGTCCCCCGGGGAGTTCCTCTTAGAATACTGCACACTTAAGTTGTCAGCTAAAGTGATAGAATCGCCGCTTTGTGTAGCAATCATTTTCTAATCATATTGAAAGGGGCTAGAATGGTTTATAAAATGAATCCTGCTTGTGATGGTCTAATAAGACGGCTTGTCTGGCAGGCACTTCTTTATCTGATGTTGGGAGGTGGGGGAGGTCAGCCCTACCTGTCTGCCATCTTCCCGAGGAATTAGCTACAGTCTCAGATTAAGACCTTTGATGGTCATAAATCTGCCTCTCAATATGTTTGAATGGCAGGGGAGTTTACCAGCCTACCCAATATAAATAGGACGTTAGCACATCAAGTGCTATTACTCAAAAGTGAGGCAGGCTGTGACTTTGTTGGTCCTGTTTATTCATCTTTCCTCTCCCCTACCGTTCGATGTGTATGTATGCGTCTGGGTGTGTATGCACAGCCGTGTGTATGCCCCAGATGGTGTGCGTGCATGCCGCTTGTGTACGTGTATATGTAAAGTAGAAACGCAGGGGACAGAATCACAAAATGAACTTCTGTGTGCAGGAAATATACGAGGTCTATCCAGGTGCTGGGAGCACTGGTTATATGCAATGTCCAGGTTCTTGCACATATGTGGAAGACAGTCAGAATTACAGCGGCTGTGATACTCAGGCCGGGTACAGTAACAACATATATATGGAACAGGCCTGGGCAATGAATCAGCCGTATACCTGTAGTTACCCTGGAAACATGTTTAAAAGCGAGTACTCTGACATGGACATGGCCCTGAAGCCGTACAGCCAAGCTGAATATTTCACTGAAGAAAAGCCTACTTTCACTCAGGTGCAGTCGCCACCGTACTCTCAGAAAAAAGGTAGGGACAATTTTATTTCTCTTTTTCTCCCTTTAGTCTCTGTGCCTGTGCTTGCTTTTTCCTAGAAGTTGTGCATCTGCTTCCTCACACATAAATCTTTGAATTTGAAGCCTGTCTGTTCCAAATTGAAAACAGCCGTAATAGAGGTTGCTAGGTGATTGAAAGGTCTCCGAGATCGGCAAAGATTTCCAAGCACTTTTTTATTCGCACGGGAAAGCTGTAGTTAGAATGGCTCTCTGGATTGGATTTTTGTATGTTTGTTCGGTTAGCCAAATGTTAACTGGAGATCTTCAGGTGGAAGAGGAGAGGAGGAGAGGTCTAAAAGTTTCCCCTTTCAGAGATGGGCATGGTCAGATTCCGAATGGTCCAGTTCTCGTCAGTTTCCTTTCCTCAGGTTCCATCGAAAAATCCATTTGGCTCTTTCTTGATATTTCATGGGAGATGTACACATTAGCTAGCTAGTTGACATGGTTTGTCTTGGGCAGTGTAATAGTAAATGTATGCTAGAATGACTTGTTGGCTCATTTCTCTAGATTTACTCCCTTTGCTTAACCTGGAAAGAATGCTATGCTCAATCATTTCAGTCCAGATCCCCCCCACTGCAAAATTTCACCTTTCAAAAGCCGTGCCTGACATGGTCTGGATTTCCAAGCAGGTGACATGTCACTTCCCCACTTGGGTTGATAGAACATAAAATGTTCCTTGCATAGGCATGATCAGAATAGCACTCAGTGAAAACTTGGAATACAATGTAAGAGATGGATGCAGAGACACTCCAGATAAGCTCAAAACCTAGCATAGCTTTGACAGAAATGCTTGCATTCTGCATCTGTGGGACTCAGGAGCCTATTGAGCAGACAGAGATACCTAATTTGCAACGATATGGTGCCCTGTTGTATTTATAAAGGAATATCTCCAGTGAAAATAACTGAAAAGCTATCCAACGGGGCTCACTGAGTGCAAAAGGAAATGTCATCGGCAACTTTTCAAATGGTTCCATAGGAAAAAAAAAGAAGAAAAAAGGCTACCCATTTAATTCAAACAGACTAGAAACACTGTTTCTGTTTCTCTCCGAGGGTAAATGATATTTGCTGACATATCAGTAACTTCTATATGTGAATAAAGGAAGGGGGTAGATTGGGTGCAATATGAAGAAGAGAAGGTGTATCTAAAAGTTTTTTCCTTCTATTGTTGGGGAATTACACTTCTATTGAGTCCCCGAATTTTTCATTTATAACATTTCAGGGGCAAGAGACACCCTAATGAATTTCAAAGTACCTTCTCTAACTTGCAAGTTTCTCGTTGGGCTGGTGTGTGTCCCTTGTTTCTTAAGAAATGTGGCTTCTGGGTAACTCGGCTTTTAAAATGAGAAATAAGTCCATTGGGACTCTCTATGCATGACTATATTTGGTGGGATGGTGTCCTAGGATCCCAAGTAACTGATGTCTCTGTGGGTTTCCTTTTAACTTGCTGGAGAGTTTAAACTAGCTAAGAGTTAATTGCAGAACTTTCCTGACATTTTCCCCATGGATTGGTACTTCTAGTGATTGTTTCACGCAGAACCTCCTCAAAGACCCAGTGGTCCCTAACAAAGGGGATCTGCTTTGGGCATTGATGCCTTGAGCGTTAATATGATTCATGAAATGGAGAAACAAAGAGGCATTCTATGCATCTATGGATGTAATTTTTAAAAGCCTTGTACCTTGAAAGGCCACTGGACTCCCTCCTCCTTTGCCCTCCCCGCCAATCTCACTGAACAAGGCAGGTGATTGGCTTAAAGCACATCAAGTATTTGTGGCAGCCAGTTTTTAAGCAGACCTCAGTAAAACGGACCAATCTGCTAACTGTCTCCCAAGAACAAAAGGTTAGACCCAGCATGTCTGTCTATATTGATCCAATATTGTTGAGTGGGGTGGGTTCTTTCTGTCAGTGAATCCTCAATGGTATCTCATTAAGACAACATTAATACTTTAAGCAGGTGTCCTTTTGAAGGGGCTTTATTGTTCCATTTGGGCTTTCTTTGATTCCCAATAAATCATAATTGCCTCGTCTGTGTTCATTGTGTTCCGAACCGTTCTATATTCCTCAGTAACACAGCTGTCAAAACTTTTTCTTCTCTCTCTTCTCTCTGTCTTTCCCTTTGAATTTATCTTATTTCTTAATCTCTGAATAGTTTTCTCTCCTTCAGTATATTGGGAAAGACTGAAGTTTAGAATAGAGTCTGTCTCACTTATCAATTCTCTGATGGAGAATAGAAGGTTTTTGTTTTTTCTAAAGCTTTAATTAAAAAAAAAACCAGCACAAAGGAGTGATGAAGAGAATAATCCCAAGCAGGAAATAAAGAAAACCTTCTCTTTGTCCTCCAATGGAATATGGCATCTTGAATAGAACCTAGCAATTAGGACATTAAAATCAGTAATTAGCCCCAGCTTTTGATCACAGACTTTCCTAAGGGACAATATCGTGTTGAAGAGCTGAAAGTTTGAAGGCAAACTTAAGGGAATTGGGCAGTCAGGGTGTGGAGCCTTCTCATGAAATCAACATAGCCAGAAGATGGCAGTGCCTTTGGACTGATTCTCTTACCAGAAAGTTAAAATCTGTGCAGAAGTTTAGGACCAATCAGGATTTAGCCTTGCCAGTCAAATATTCACTTTATTTTAAACAGGATTCTTCCTTAGAGATGTTTAACATAACCCTTTCCTTACACCTCTCCTTCATACAATGAATTTGTTTGAGTTTCCTATACCCTTAAATCCTATAGGGATTAGACTTCCCAACAGTTGCAAAAATATTTGTATCAGAATTAATTTTTATATTCAGAGAATTCAGGAAGTCCCAACTATTTTTTTCCTCCTTCCCCTCCCCCCAAGTCCCAACTCTTAAACCATGATCAAAATGGCTCTTTTTTCTTGATAAAGGTTTTTACTCTTTGGAATAATTTTGAAATATGCAAAAGAAAAGTGAAGAACAAATAATAATATGCTTGTTGGGTGGTATTGGGATAAACACAGAAGCTCTACAGCTGGTGAAAGACCTACAAAAGCATATAATGAATCCATCTTAGTAACTCATCAACTTCTCTGAAGAATTGTCAGCCTAATGGGTATAATTGCATAAACACTAGAAATGGAAATTAAATGGTAAATCAGGTATTGTTTGGCCTGCCTCAGATGCAGGAGATCGAATTTCAAACAAGACTTCTTGCAAGGACATCTCAGTGACACTTTTAAAACTAGCTGGAGGATTGCTTTAGGTGAATGCCCAGTGAACTGTTAAGTATTGAAATGCAGATCTCAAGCTTTTAAAATATAACACTAAGTAGTTCGTGCAGTGGCAGATTTTGTTTTTACTGTGTCTGTACTCTGGTTGCTGCACTCAGTTCTATTTCAAGTTGGGCATTACCACGTGGAATCCATTAAGAGACAAGGCCATTATAGAGAAATGCTAAAGTGTTTTCCTTAAATACGGAACACATTTATCTTGCTCGAGGTTAAATAAGAATGCCTCTTAGTGCCAAGAAATGGATTGTGCCCAAACTAAGCCTAACAGCAGACAATGCCGAGCTCTCCTTTCAGACCATTCCCCATCTCTCTTATCAATAGCTCAGAAGCTCTTGTCAAAAAGATGCATTCTTCAGAGATGGCAATTGATGTGTTAACCTCCTCCTAAAACATCCATGGCATTTTCCACAATGGTTGCTTATGATGACAGAGTAGGACATTATAGCAAGATGATGACAAAGCCCATGGACTGCCCTAGAAGGGTATTATTTAGTTTCTGAATGAGCTGTTTGCTTCCACTGTCTCTAATTCTTCTCCTGTTCCCACTTACAGTCCCTCCCCAAAGACTAGAGCACCTTGTTCATGGCCAAGTAAAAGAGTTTTTGGCCATGGCCCATCCTCCTTGACCTTTTGGTGGCTTTTCGAAAAGCCAGTCACCCCCTTACCCTTGCCATCCTCCCTGGCATCAGCTTTGCATTATTCACCTTGTTTGCTTCTCCTGCTTTTCTGGTTGCTTGTTCAGTATCTGTTTCATCAGTTCTTTATTTAAGTTCTCCTTACACATGGCCCCCACTGCTCTGTCCTTGGCACTTTCCTTGTCTCATCTCTTACTACAGTGATGTGCCATTATCATGGAGACTCACAGATCTGTTCTTGATGCCCAACTTCGCCCCCTCCCTTCATTCCATCTTTCACTGCCAGGGAACATTATATTCACAGCCCAAAGACCTTGGATCAAATCCTGATTCTTTCACTCATAGTACCTAACACATAATAATTACTTTGTAGATGCTTCTCACATACTGGCTGACTGAAGCCTTAATCTAGTCATTTTACCTGCTGTATGAAACATTTTTCCTGATCTCCCCAGCTGTTGATGCCTTTTCCTCATAATTACCTTGCATTTATTATGTGGCCTCTTTGTATATGTGTATGCATGCACACGTGTATGTATGTACCTGTTGATTCCCCTCATACAATATAAGCTCATTGAGGTTGAGTTGTTTCGTTTTGTGTTTGTATGGTGCTTGGTCCATAATAGGCAACTAAGAAAGTCTTGTTGACTAATTATTGACCCACCTCTTTATGCTTTCTCTCCTTATTTGTAATAGGGGGTTTGGACTCAACGACCCATATATGGAGCCCTAAGTGTTGGGTCTTGTGCCATGGTAGCTGACATTTTTATTGAAGTTTAAGGGTTACAAGGCACTTTTCACTCATTTTCTTATTTGTTCCACACAAAACCCTTAGGAGGTGGGCTCTGCAGCGGTTAGCTTCATTTTGCAGATGAGGAAGATGAGGCTCAGAGCAGCCAGCCTGTGGTTGCACAGATAGTAAGTGTTAGAGATGGATCTGAACCCATCGATGTCCTGGCTCCCATCCAATATGGTCTTCACTCTGTGCCACAAGGCAGCCACGAAGGTCTCATCTCTAGCCTTTCTTTCCAGGCTGAGATGATCCTGGCCCTAAACACCTTAAAACCCTCCTCATTGAACTTCTTACTTCCAGCTTTTCCTCTGCTCCTTTCAGCCTACACATGAAACTCCATAAAATGGCTCCTTCTCCTCTTTTTCCTCAAATGGTCTAGTAGCTTCCCAATAAATCAAGGACAAAAATCCCCCTACTTTGGTCAACCAACCCTAATTGCCCAGCTGCATTTCTTCTTCCCCTATTCTCCTCCTCCCTGCATTTTAGAAACTCTTTAAGAGGAAAGACTGGTTCCCATAGGAGGTCCTTAATTAATGCTTATTGATTAATTGATTGTTTCTCTATGCCAGAGTCTCTCCCACCACTGTTTGTTGTTGTTGTTGTTGTTTGTCCTTGTTCTCCAAAAGGACCATGACATCAAGAAGGTGATGCCATGACATGCAAGTGAATTGGGTGTAAATGAGAGAGTGCTATGCAAAGTCACCAGCCTCACTCTCTCCTCTGGAGCCATCTGAGTCCAGTGGCCAGATATAGATCAAGACAACTGGAGAAGGCACAGGAGACTGTCTCCCACCACTAATCATGTATTCAAATTGCCCCTACCATATGTTGTTCTGGTTCTCTAGGACTATGCCATTAAAAATTTAGCTCAAAATCCAGCAGTCACCATATCTCTTGATGATTCTAATGGTTCTGGTTTCTGGGACAAGCCCTCCTGGCAAGAGATTGCCTTCTTCCATCAGGAATGGGATTCTTAATTACATAGAACATTCCCCATTGTGGACTATGGGACTGCTTCTTTAGGATCTAGCAGTGGACAAGCATTTATTGAGTGCCTACTGTGAGCCCTGCACTGGGCTGAGCAAAAACAAAACTGGAACAGTTCAGCTATTTTTTCTAAGCTAACTCAATCAAAAAAATAAGATTAGCCAAGTCAACAAAACATTCAAAATTCATCTGCAGCTTCAAAAGGAACACCCTTGAAAAAGGAAAAAGTTTCTTTTCTCCTCCAACAGCCAGCACATGACAAAGAAAAATGTATGTGATCCCAGTAATCTGAGAAAGCCCTAATCTGCTGAACTGGGACAAGCCCCACCCCCAGTGACAGGAGATCAATCATGAGTTCTCTTTGTTATTCCAGTGAGGTGTTTATCCCTCAACTAGGAGCCAAAGCATATGCCCATCTATCTCAATGGGGAAAAAAAAAGAATTTTCCTATGGTAATTTTTGAAGTTAGATTGGAAAACTGTAGATCATTTAACAGTTGGACCTATGATACCATTATAGGGACTCCACATGTCCATTGCCCCCATCCAACAAATCAGAGGTTCTTCTGATGAACCTTTTAGAAACAATGCTTCAACACAAAGAAATAATTCCAGTGGTTCTAATTTCAATTATATCATCATCAGGGCTAGGCAGACCTTTCAGCACCCCTGGAAAGATGCTACAGAGGGACCTTTTACTTGCCTATATATGGTACCATCCCTGTATAGAATAAGTGTCCAAAGGCAAGACTTCTTACCATTTCCTCTTCCAACTCAAGCCTCAGTGGTTATGGGTCCTCCAGGCAAGTTAACTGAAGTAAAAGGAATCAGTAGTTTACTCCCACATGAAAAAAGTAGCAAGCCTGCAATTATATAGACATAGAGACCTTCTGGTGGGGAGTTTCTTCTGCCAACACAAATCAGCATCTTTCTGTCTTAGAAAATTGCCAAGTCATCAAGAGAGTACTTTATCCAGAATCAGTATTCATCAGGGTAGGACTTGAACGCAGCTCATCGAAACTCCAAAGTCAGCTCTCCAGCTGTTGTACCTTACTGCCTCTCACATGCAAGAACATTCACAAGAGCATCAGAAATGACAGCAGCCATACTAATAAGAATACTTAATCATTTGGAACTCAAAAGCTTGTGGAAATGAATGTTGTAAACCAAAAGTAAATAAAGAAAAAAACCTTAATAATTATAGTGAATATTTAACATTTGTATAGCATTGGGAGGTTTGCAAAGTGCCTTACCCATGTTATCTCATGTGATCCTCACAATAAATCCATGAAGCAAGTGCTATTATTAACCCCATTTTGCAGATGAGGAAACTAAGGCAAACAGGGATTAAGTAACTTTGCCCAGGGTCATATGGCAAATCTAAGGCAGATTTTAAACCATCCAGCACCTTGCCTAGTACCTAAGATGTTGTGAGTAGTTAATAATTGCTTCTCAATTCATTCACTTATTTATTCTCGCCACTGTACCATGGCAATTGTCTTATACTTGCAAGTTCATACTCAATAGTCAATCAGAAATTGGGAGAAATCAATTTTTAAAATAGTAGGATCGTTTGGCAAATGATGAAATCTATAACTAGGTAGAAATTGCTTTTAGAAAAGGAGGAAGAAGAGGAGAAGGAGAAGGAGAAAGAGGAGGAGGAGGAGGAGAAGAAGAAGAGGAGGAGGAGGAGGAAGAAGAAGAAGAAGGAGAAGAAGAAGAAGAAGAAGAAGAAGAAGAAGAAGGAGAAGAAGAAGAAGAAGAAGAAGAAGAAGAAGAAGAAGAAGAAGAGGAGGAGGAGAAGGAGGAGGAGGAGAAGGAGGAGGAGGAGGAGGAGGAAGAAGAGGAGGGGGATTATTAAGGTTTTTTTCTTTATTTACTTTTGGTTTACAACATTCATTTCCACAAGCTTTTGAGTTCCAAATGATTAATCAATTTCTGCTCTGCAGTTTGAGCCTGGATTTTAACCTGGGATCCATTGGCTCCCCACAGATAGATTTCATCATGAGCATGAACTTGGATGGGAAGAAAGTATATCTTCATGTTCACTAACCTCTAAATGAAATGTAACATTTCTTTTAATTGCCATTTTTTTAAATTATTCTAAAAAGGGGTCTAAAGTTATCCTCATCCTAGAGAGTTTCCTGGAACACTAAGGGTAGTAGTGGTGGTGGTGGTGGTAATGGTGGTGGTGGTAGTAGTAACAACCACAACAACAACAATAATAATAAGAGAAAGAAGAAGAGGAAGAGGAGGAGGAAGAAGAAGAAGAAGAAGAAGAGGAAGAGGAAGAAGAAGAAGAAGAAGAAGAAGAAGAAGAAGAAGAAGAAGAAGAAGAAGAAAGAAGAAGAAGAAGAAGAAGAAGAAGAAGAAGAAGAAGAAAGAAGAAGAAGAAGAAGAAGAAGAAGAAGAAGAAGAAGAAGAAGAAGAAGAAGAAGAAGAAGAAGAAACACAGCTTGATGAAGTGGTAACCCAGTTAATGAACCCAAAGAGAAGAGATTCTGGCCAAATGAACACTACCAGTGAGGGCTCTGGGGCCACTGAACTCATCCTCCTAGCTCATCATCTTGGATCATAATTGCTAGAGGTCAGTCAATCCCAGCCAGTGGACTAAGCAACCCTGGGAGACCATAGTGTTATTTCAAGAGACCCTTGGATCCATAGGAACATCAGGCATTGTCATTTTGTCATTGTGTATTTTCTCAAATAACAAGTGTGAATCCTATAACTACTCTCAAGTGTGCATCCACAGAATTTTTTATGCTAATTTTTGAGGTTGGCTTGGAAAACTCTTTAAGGTTATTTCACAACGAGACCTGAGCTACCATTATAGGGACCGATATGCATTCACTGGAATTCTAGGTATGGTATTTAGCCTCTACTGCTTATTGAGTCAACCTTCTTAAGTGATAGCAAATGTCACCAAGCCAGGTAGTTACTCAAGTAACAAAAGTTACCCCTTTGATGATAGCTTCTCACTCTGCAATTGGAACCAATGTCCTGTTGACAACTATGCGATTTCTTTGGAATGTTTGGGAGAGGAGAGGAAAGAAGGGGCATAGCAATAAGGCATGGCAGTAGTTTTACTTACTGGAGGAAATGGGGTTTTATGTGGTACCTCCAGCTATGTTAAGACACCTATAAGAATCCCTATCATTCATTTTATATGAAATATCAATTTGAATCAGCTCACTGCTGATTATTTGTATACTGCGTGCAAAGTACTCTGTGCGGCATTTGGGGGAACAAAAACAAAATTAAAATAAATTCTTCTCTCCAGGAGTTCATATTTTAGTTGGAGTGGGTGGAAGTCAATATGTATTTACTTTTTTTAGGGTGGAAGGTACTGAGGGACTAGACTTGTGATTTCATTTGCACAGGAAAGCTCCCAGTGATTAAATTCCCTTTACCAAAACAAATCAATTTCTGCTCTGCAGTTTGAGCCTGGATTTTAACCTGGGATCCATTGGCTCCCCACAGATAGATTTCATCATGAGCATGAACTTGGATGGGAAGAAAGTATATCTTCATGCTCACTAACCTCTAAATGAAATGTAACATTTCTTTTAATTGCCATTTTTTTAAATTATTCTAAAAAGGGGTCTAAAGTTATCCTCATCCTAGAGAGTTTCCTGGAACACTAAGGGTAGTAGTGGTGGTGGTGGTGGTAATGGTAGTGGTGGTAGTAGTAACAACCACAACAACAACAATAATAATAACAATTGGTTGTTGTCCTTCTCTCTCAAAGAGGACCAAGATGACATCATTATACTGGGGTCAAGGTACAATGTGTCCAGCTACAGTTAATCAGACCAATACAGGCTTGGAAGTCTCTACCACAGGTCAGGAACAACAACAATATTTCTATAGTGCTTTAAGATTTGCAAAGCACATTACAAATATCTCATTTTATCCTCACAACCCTGAGAAGTAGATGTTACTGTTATTCCCATTTACAGAAGGGGAAACTGAGGCAGCAGTTAAGTGACTTGTCCAGTGTCACCTTGCTAGTAAGTGTCTGAGATTGGACTGAAACTGAGGTCTTCCATACTGCAGGTCTAACTCTATCTGATATGCCACCTGGTTAAGTGACTTGTACCCCACGATGCCTCTCTATACAAAATGTATACAAAGTGGTCAGAAATAATTTCAAAGGGTGAGACCTCTCATAACTGGAGGGACCGGGAAGGCTATATGTTGAAGGTAGCTGGAGATTCCACAAGGAGCAGGAGAGGAGGAACATTCTAGGTATTGGAGAGAAGGAAAGGACTCTGCCAAGGCACTCCCTGACCTCCCCCCCAAAAAATTATAACAATGGATGGAGTGGGGCATAATAATTAATGTATGTTAAAAAGCCCATGGTGACTTTTGATATAAATATTTCAGAATTAAGATTATAGGGAATTTGGAAGTTGTGGGTGCATCATACTAGTAGGATTGTGTAAGAAACTGCCACCAGATGATTCTGTAGAAGATTCTGAGCAGGAAATATTTATTCCTTGATTAGTGACCTACCAAGAGAGATAAGTATCTTCAATGTTTTTATTATTTACAATTAGAAAAAAATGAAAACCATCTAAATGTCAAATAATAGAGGAAATGAAAGTGAGCTGTGCTGCATTCATATTTGCAAGCTTCCAGACACATTCATGTTCCAACCGTGATTTTTTCATGTGTGTTAACATAGACTAGTAACTATCTTCTGTCCTTGAGGTTTTACTTGAATTTGGAGAAAAGGTAGAGTGGAAAGAAATCGAAATTTGAAATCAAGGGACCTAGACTCAAATGGCTCTGGCTCTGGCTACTGGGTGATCATGGACAACCTACTTTCCTCTTTCTGTGCTTCAGTGTCCTCATCTATAAAATAAAAAGGGTTGGACTAGATCAAAGATTCTCAACTTCTCGTCCACAGACCCCTTAGGGTCTGAGAGATTTCAGGGGATTTGTGAACTTGAATGAGAAAAAAAATTAAATCTTTATTTATAATTATGTATCATTTATTTCTAAGCGTTTTTTATTATGCTATGTATTTTGCTTATACTTAGGAACAAAAATAATGCTATGTATTTTATTTTATGTATTTAAAACATTCTGAGAAGGGATCCATAAGCTTCACCAGCCTGCCAAAGGGGTCTATGAGGCAAAGAAAAGTTCAGAACCTCTAGGCTGGATGATCTCTGAGGACCCCTCCAGGTCAAGGTCTGTGATGCCCTATCCTACATACTTGCTTTGGGAATCTGGTTTTTGTAGGGGATCAACACACACATTTTCCTCAGTTCCTGATGCATAGTAGGAGGATCAGGCCCACAGCCATGCCACCAAGAGGCAACTTCAAGGGTGCTGACAGCTAGAGAAGACCTGGACCGGGTCATGGCCAGGCTGTCCCTGTGGAGAGAGATGGGGCCAAGAATAGGACGTCACGATGTTCAAGGCCTCAGCTTCAGTCTTGGGTGGTGTCAAGTGGTGCCAAGGAGTTAGACACAGTCTGTAGCAACAATAATGAACTTTGAGTGGGAACAGGACTCCAGAGCCCTGACAGCCAACAGGCTGGATCTGCCTGCTGCTTGCACCTGCGAAAACCCTCTGCACTTGTGTTGGCCATGGGCCCCCAGGGCCCAGGCAGGTCCAGAAAATAAGTTAATGCAGTCCCCCTATTTAGTACCTCTGTGAATATTTTAAACTTCAGCCTTCTCTCTGTGTCTCTGTCTCTCTATCTCTATCTATCTGTCTGTCTGTCTCTCTCTCTCTCCTCTGTCTCTGTTTCTCTTCTTTCTCTGTCTCTGCCTCTGTCTGTGTCTCTCTGTCTGTCTCCCTCTCTCTCTTCCTCCCTCCTTTCCCTCCCTCCCTCTGTCTCCTCCATCCCTCCAGTCGCACACCGTGTTCGATGAGCAGTTAGCTTTCTGGGCACAAAGCCCAGTTTGTATTGTTTTTTATTTTGCTTATTATCATGGAAAGACTCCCCGAGTCTGTGCTGGGGATGAGGGCCTTCTGACTTATCCTGTTGTTGCTATGTCTTATTCAATTAGAGTACTCACTCCATCAATTACCCACAAGACCGAGATACCCAAGGGACGTGGGGCTCAGTGGTTGTGTGAGCCGGGAACATAATGAATTGTACATGGGGAAGGGGCCCCCAAAGTTTACTTGGGGAGTGTCACAGTCAGGCTGGCACAGCCCAAAGTAGGGCATTGAGAATGCAAAGGAAGTACACGACTCAGGTAAACAGATGAGCTAATGCTGGCCATTGCTGAGACTTGGGCTCAGTGTCTGTGTAAAGGTCTCCAGTTTTCATCTCTACACATATAGCAGAAAAAAAAGGCAGTATGGACCAGTGGAGAGAGAACTGGCCTTGAAGCCAGAAAGACCTGAGTCCAGAACTGCCTTTAATATATAGAGGCTTTGTGACCCTGGGTGAGTCACTTAACTTCATGCTCTGCTAGATGGCCTTCTTAAGACTATAAGATGTCAAGGTGGAGAGAGTTTCCTTGCCCAGAAGTTCTTTACATCAATGAAATCACTGATCCAGAAGGAGATAGCTCTGCAGCTGGTAATATTCCTCTCCCTATAGCTGATGGTATGTCTAACCCAAGTAACCCAAGCAAAACAGAAACCTTGGACCTTGAAGGGGAATGTCTCTATCACTAAAGGATCTGGCCCCTTCAATGCCTTCTCTGCTGCAATGAGAGGATCTGGGCTTTCTACAAAAGATAAAACCCTCTCCTGTGCCAGGATGACTTCACTTGCCAATCTGCAGCTGTCTCCCTGTGGTCCAATGACCTGGATCTTTTCTGAATCCACTAAAATCTTTCCTAGACATTTAGGACTCAAACTGTGAACTGTCCTCAGAGTGGTTGATACGTCTGTCTGTCTGAATGTCTGCTTATCTATCTGTATGCCCAACTGGCTGCCTTCAGCCAGTCTGTATTTTGCACCTCTTACCTGCCCCTAACCTAACACCAGCCACAGCTCCCTCACTCCCATCAGTCACCACCACCAGTCCTCTAGGGCTGGCTCATTTTACTTGTATCCCCAGTGCCTAGCCCAGGGGAGGTGTTTAATCATTCTTGTTGATGAATTGGCTGACTGATTGATCAATCCTTATCTCGGTAACTAGGTCATCACCCTCTCCCTCAGTGAAGTGATAGCTCCACAGAAGCTTCCCTCCTGTGGATTCAGGTCCTTGATACTGTCAAAGTCACACCCGTCTCTTCCCGGGGCTTGCCAGTGTTAGTCTGGTGGCAGTATTAATTACACTCTTCCACTTCTGAATTCTCTAGAGCCACCCACACACCCCTCTCCTCTCTCACTCTCTGCTTTTTCCTTCCCCTCTGTGCCTACCTCCATCACCTCCCCAATGTGCACCCTTACCCAGAGTCCAAGAGGTGAGAAGCCCAAACGGGTCACAGAGAGTGGAATGAAGGAGGGGACCAGGGCCTTTTGTTTTCTTCCTTCTCTTCAACCCTCCAATAACTGAATCCTTCCAACTTTCCTTTTTTTGCTTTTTGGAGGGCAGTTGGGGTAAAGTGACTTGCCCGAGGTCACATGGCTAGTTTTTGTGTTAAGTGTCTGAGGCCAGATTTGAACTCAGGTCCTCCTAACTCCAGGGCTGGTGCTCTATTTACTGCACCACCTAGACACCCTGCTTCCAACTTTTCTCTGATGATGCTTTGAAATATATGACAGTTAACTCCCTGGATGGATCTTTGTATTTGCATGATGCAAAGACAAATCCAAAAAGCCATCTAGCCTTTAAACGAAGCACAGAACACTGGCAAATTGATTTCTGGATGCCCTTGTCTTTAAGACAGTGAGGTGCAATGGGAAAGGGGCTAGGCTTGGCATCATAAGACAAGGGTTTGAAACCTCACTCTGTAACCTGTGTGACCTTGGGTCAGTCACTTGTTTATGAAAGTACCCAGCATGGCCCTTTGAGGTTTGAAAAGCATTTTCTGTATGTTTGCTCATTTGGGAGGCAGGTGTTATTATCCCCATTTTATAGGTGAGGAAACTGAAATGGTTGCACAGCTAGGAAGCATGGAGGCAGGATTCAAACTCAGATCTTCTCAATCCCAAGTCTGACACTACATGAACTACAGCTCCCACCTTGCTGCCTCCAAACTTCTCTGAGCCTTAGTCTGTGGGTCTATCTGTACTACGAATGCCAGCCATTATTATATCACCAGCTTCATCCTCTGTACCGTCCCTGAAGGGAGATGCCAGATAGTAAAACAAATCTCTGAAGGATTGTGGAAAGTTTCATTTTTCGTCCAGTCTTCTCTTCAAGGCTACTTTTTTAAACAAGTTTGATCTCAGTTTTTCATTTAAAAAAAAGTTGTGAAAATGTCATGAAGAGTGTGGTAAATCTCTCCCATCATTCTGCCCTAAAGTGCCTTTCCTTGAAAATCAATAGACATTTGATGAGTAAAAAGGCTTTGGGAAGAGCCATAATCAGGAGGGATAGATAGATACATACGTAGAGAGATACAGAGAATACAAAGATAGATACAGAGATTCATAGAAAGAAAGAAGGATGGACAGATGGACAGATAGAAAGATACATACATACATAGAGAGATACAGAGATACAAAGATAGATACAGAGATTCATAGAAAGAAAGAAGGATGGACAGATGGACAGATAGATAGATATGTATATGTATATGCATTTCTATACATACATAGTTGTTCTTCCCTCTACCTCCTCCCCTAAGTTATGTGTGGGTTTGATTTCTGAATCTGACCGGACTCTACACAGCCCTAGATAGTCAGAAGGAAACAGACTTCTAGGGCGCACATACCTAGTTAATGGAATCAGCCATTGTCATGGTCAGTTCTCATATGTGCGTACTCACAAGTATTGACTCAGGTGGGAGCAAAACAGACAAAGACAGGTGAGAAGTGGGCTGACTGGCTGACTGGGCGAGTTCCGCTTCCCGGACCAAACAGAAAACAGTGAGTCTACTAACAGCAACCAGAGTCTTTCTGATTTAATTTGTACTTTCATATATTTAGAGCAGGAAGGGACCTGGAAGATCATCTTGTTTTCCAGAGAAGGGAGCTGAGGGGCAGTGATTGCCCAAGGTCACACAGGTAGTGAGGGAAAGATCTGTCATTCGACACCGAACCCAAAGCACTTGCTGCCTCCCCTATCTCAGTTCCCCCCATTCATTCCCTGCTGGGTTTGGTTTCTTTGTTTTGGGGGTGGGGTGGGGAGTTCTACTTCCTATAATTATAAGCCTAAATAATTTTTTTCTGTGTAGATAAATCCATTCACTCGTTCAGTTTATATTTAAAGTTAAACCTTTCGTATAGAGACAATAACTTGGATTATTTTTATTGGACTGGAAGTCCAATCTCTTTGACCTGGATTTGAGCCCCATTTCTGCCACAAACTTATGTCATCCTGGACAAGCTTCCTCTATAAAAAGGAGACATTTGGATTCACTAATCTGGGACCCTGTCCAGCCTGAAAATATTTCTGTGCCACCGCGTAGTACTTGTGATCAAACAGAATCAAATTTGCTTTGGCATTAACTGCCAAGACCAAACCCTGAAAAGGCTTGATGGTGAGAAAGGTAGTTTGGGGGCTCAAGGCCCCAAACAGCGACTCCCAGAATCCAACAGGCGTCATTCCCGTGACCATGTTCAGTCTCCCTCTTCTCTGTCTCCTTTTTCCATAAGCACAAAGATGATGTTTGAGGTGATAATGTTGTGTGTAAACACACCCGGGGGTTGAGAATGATGGCACTTGTTGTGTGATGAGCTCTCCTGGGGAGGCCCCGTCTCAGCTAGTAGGCAGCCAGCTGGCTCTGGCTCTGAGCAGTCCCTGGTGTGGTGTGTCTTTGACGTCTAACATGCCGTTCCCTTTTTTTTCCTCCTTCACAGGGTACATACCCAGTTACTTAGACAAGGACGAACTATGTGTAGTTTGTGGTGACAAAGCCACTGGGTATCACTACCGATGCATCACTTGTGAAGGCTGCAAGGTAAATAATCTGGCTAGATCACTCTAGCAAGTCAGCTCCTTTTTTTGTGACGGAAAGCTCTGGTGCATGAACATCACAATCATAGAATTGCAGATTAGGCCTGGACTACCACTGCCCATGACCACCCAGATATCTGGCCGATTACTCATTTTTAACAGTACTGAACTGATTTTTAAAACCAATGACAACTAAAAAAAGTGGGATGGGAGGTCATCAGGACCTCACTTCACCCACTCAGCATTATTGTAGGCATTTGTTAAATTGAACAAACAAGCTTCTTTAATATTTTCTGTGTTAGTTTACCCTCATTTGTCATTCCCCGTTACCTTTTTATGTAGGTGATTTCCCATTCCATTATCACAATATGTCTCTATTTCTCATTTTTGAATGTAGGTAGCCTCTATTCCCTTATAAGTCTGCTCAGTACTCAAGCTCCAGATACTACATTTAACTTAATCCCTACCCCTTGGGACACTCTTTTTATTTCATTCCAGCCATTAACATTCACTTATACCTTAGGTTGTGATCAAAAGCAAACCAGTCTTACTAGGTTAAGAAAAGAAAGGTAAGGTGGCAACTAGGTGGCACAGTGAATAGAGCACCAGCCCTGGAGTCAGGAGGACCTGAGTTCAAATTTGGCCTCAGACACTCGACATGCTTACTAGTTGTGTGACTTTGGGCAAGTCACTTAACCCCCATTGCCTTGCCTTCCCCCTCCAAAAAAGAAAAAGGAAAGAAAGGCAACATTGAGTGACATCAGACATGGGTTAGCAAATGCAACAACCCTGATACCAGGCCCAAACCAGCTTACCCCCATGCACTTGATTTCAGAAGATGCATTTTACTTAGATGCAGGCATAAACCTCCTACTAAGAGAATTAAACAAATGTACCTATGAGAACTTCATTAGCAAGTCTCTTTAAGGCCACTGGGGTTTCCATTATGGTCTTTGATTATCCACATAATCTCTGTACACAGCAAATATTCAGTAGATAATTGGGGTCCTACGGATTCATTTTTATGCTTTGAAGAAACAGCTTTACTACCACTATGCTGAATTACCCAGTCTGGCCAGAGTTTAAGCATCTCCTCAAAGAAAGTTTAAACATTGCTGAATTTAAATAAAGTTTTTTCCTAAAAAAGTAACTTAAAGTTCACCTTACAAAATGAAGACTGAGATCGACATTTTTACAAGTGGAAAAATGTTTATAGACAGAAAAATCTTTCAGGTTGAGTAAAGAGGAAAGTGTATGTATGTGTATTCTAAGTCAACTTATAAAATTAAATTATCCTAGGGTATTAAAAATGAATAATAAAAGAGATCATGTCCAGTCCATGCAACAACCTCCCTGTAGTCATCTTAACAAAGGGCCTTTTAAGAGATGATATATGTTAATAGTGTCCAGATAATTGGCACATGGGACCTCTGCCAGGCTAAGGTGGGAAGTCATTCTCTAATGGAAGGTTTTCCATGGAAATGTCCTACTTCCTCTTATCTGCACATTAATTAAATTTAATTTAATCTAAATTAAATTGGACTGTCAGTCAGCACATGGGAAATGTTGGGATGACACAGTAGAGCGCTGGTCTCCGAGACAACAGACTGTTAAATCTACTAAGATGTTCTTTAAAATGTGAGTGCAATCAGACCTCATTTTCTCCAACTCATCTTGAATTTCTTATCATTTAGCCAGGCAGGGCTAGGTTAAAGGTTGTCTTTGGTCTATACATGAAGAAACCGTCTTTATGGTCTGGAGCACTGATTGTAGGCAAATCCACAATGATAATTATAAATGAGTCTTTACTTCATTAAAGCAGGTTCTCTCTCTCTCTCTCTCTCTCTCTCTCTCTCTCTCTCTCTCTCTCTCTCTTTCTCAGTCAATTTTTAAAATGTTAGTTTGAATGACTACATTTCTCTGAAAATAGTAAAACCATATTTCTCTAAATGTCAATATAATTTAGGTTCACTATTTCAGATCAGGCCTTCCTAGAGGACTGGGGTTTTATTCTAACTGAATTTGGATATGTGGATTCTCTACAATGTTGAAGTTACTTCCCAGCATCAACATGAAGTGGCTAGACTGAATTTGGACAAGGACCTAAGTCCAAATTTTTTATTTTATTTCTAGTTTTTATCAGATTATTAAATCTGTAATAGATTTTTCCAAACCAGTGAGAACTAAAAGTAACAAATTAGTTACTATATAAGTTTAGGCAAATCACTTAACCTACTAATCAGTGAGCGAGTATTTTTTAGCACTTTATCCTGGGTCAAAGACAAAACTGAAACAATCCCTGCCTTCAGGGAGCTTACATTCTTACCCTCTCTGGACTCGATTTTCTTTTCATCTGCACAAAGATGAGATTGGACCAGACTAGAAGGGGAGGGAGGGCCACTTCTTGGTCAATGATCTTAGGTTGAGAACAAAAGGAAGCACGTGAAAAGCAATTTTTTTGGTGGTGTCTTACTCCTACAGACTCTCAATGACTTTTTAAAAGCCCACATGTTTCCTGAAGCATCCACCTTACCAGTAAACATCAATTTGGGCACCATAGAGAATCAGGTCCAGTGTCCAACATAGGAGTACCATGATAAGATCAGAAAAAGCATGGGCTTCTCTTTCTCAGTTAGTAGAGCATGTTAGTCTTGGCCAGAATCAGCTACAGCTGCCTATAAGTACCCAACATGGCCGAGGGCACCTTAGGTGGAAAGGGGGAAAAGGAGAGAAGGGAAGAGGGGAGGCACTGACTCTATCTGGCCAAATTGTAGGCATTTGTTAAATTGCACAAACAAGCTTCTTTAATATTTTCTGTGTTAGTTTACCCTCATTTTGTCATTCCCTGTTACCTTTTTATGTAGGTGATTTCCCATTCCATTATCACAATATGTCTCTATTTCTCATTTTGAATGTAGGTAGCCTCTATTCCCTTAGAGTCTACTCAGGACTCAAGCTCCAGATTCCCAATCGGCTTAAGTTAAATGTAGTATCTGGAGCTTGAGTCCTGAGTAGACTCTAAGGGAATATGGTTCTGTTATAACATACTTATAATTATTATTCTGCAGAACAGTAACAACAAAAGACCTTTTCTCACAAAAAAACATCTTTTTCACAAAAAGATTTAAAATTCTCCGATTCTGCCGAGCAATATAGATGGGATCATGTCAGCTTTGGCACAGTCTGTGTTTCATCCAGGCCTCAGAATCAGCCTCATAGCGGAAGGACAGTGTCATCGAGTGGTCATTGTGGGGACCCCAGGGCCCACCATCCTGAGGATTACAATAGAGCAAAAGCTTTAAAGACAGCATGAGTTTTTAAAAACAGCTTTCTGAACTGATGCTTTGCCATTTAAATCCCATCCAAAGAAGAAGGCAACCTTGAACTCTCAATCTCCTTTACACAAATGCCCTATCAGCTCACCAGGATCCTCCAAATTCTATCTTTTCTCATTATTTAAATAATGTCCCCATTCACCCAATACAATAAAAAAAATGTGTTACTTTTTATTCCCTGGCAGCTTTCTATAACCACAAGTAGGGACTTCAGGGAGGCATCCACAGACATTTTTCTAAATAAACTGTTTAAAATGTCATCTATTCAGCTCTACGTTGAGACACATCTTTTTTGAGGAACATATTTTGTGACAGATGACAGGGCTAGGAAATCGCATCTTTACATGTTCTTTAGTACAGTGACCCCCCCAAAAAAGTTTTGATTGTAACAAGTATAACCTGGCAGCAATACATGAATATATTTTCAAGACCATAATACTAAAAGGAGACGTGATCCAGGGAATGCCCCTCAGACTTCCAAAAGGAACCCACTTGGGGATGGAAGGTGAAAACTGTCAAAGGTGGACCTTCCCTCCATGACCCAATATGCAGTGGTTAGAACAGCAATGAGAGGAGAACTCTCCGAAAGAGGTGCCTGCACCATAACCTTTTTATAATGCCTGTGCACAGACCCCAACCTTGCCATACACATACTCTACCTCAGTCTACCCCGGGGTGCCTAAATCAGTGTCAAAGAAAGAATGAAGAAGAGATCCCCGTGGCCACTGGCCAAACCTTGCTTTAGCATGGTCCAAATATGACTTCTACCCCCAGAAATAACAGAGGCAATTTTCACAGGGTCTGGAAGATCCCCTCCAGCCAGGCCTGTACCACAATTCTTCCTCTGGAATGGGCAGGGATATAGATGCTTCCCCAGGAACAGCCCTTGAAGCCCCTGAAGTGATTTACCTAAGGTCACACTGGAAAGAAATGGAAGACTTTGGACGTGGACCCCTAGGTTGTCTGACCCTGCGTTCAGGGCGTTTTTCATTATACCAACAAGTAATTTGTCCGTTCCTGGGGAATAGGCTCTGCTTCTACGAAAGGATAGGGTTGGACTAGCTAATCTCCCAGGACCTTTCCTGCTCTGAATCTGTGGTTTCATGCTCTCATTACTATCAGAGCCTTCTCCTCCATCCAAATATTGCTGGCTGGGAAATGGCAATGGGAGTGGGGAAGATGGAAGAGGGTCAAGGCTGAGGGAGAGAGAGTTCACTGGGTGGCTCATTTTCTAGCCACAGATTCAGAATTGGAATTTTGGTCAATTAGGCCTTCAGTGCATGACCCAGAGCCATAATCTAGCAGTTTTTGCACCTAAGGCAAACAGCAAGAAGTGGGCCCTCGTTAATTCTACAACTTATGATATGAAAAGAATGGAAAGTATTAAGATAAATTCAGTTGTGCAGAAAAGAGAACTGGTTATTCGAGTGGCTTACTGATGGGGCCAATGATCTGATAGCTTCTTAATCTAATTAGTTTTACTTGCTAATGAGATAATATACTACTGAAGGAAATCCTTTTAAGATAGAGGTTGGACTATATGATTGTTGAGGTCCCCTTCTCTGAGATTCAGAGAATTTTGGTATTCAGTCATTTCAGTCATGTCTGACTCTTTGTGACCCAATTTGGGGGAGAAGTTCTTGGCAAGGAAACTGGAGGAGTTTGCCATTTCTTTCTTCAGCTCATTTTACAGATGAAGAAACTGTGGCAAACAGGGTTAAGTGACTTGCCCAAGGTTACACAGCTAGTAAGTGTCTGAGGCCAAATTTGAATTCCAGAAGAAGAGTCTTCCTGACCCCAGGCTCCACATTATATCCACTGAACCACCTACTTGCCTCCTAAATTTCAGTGCCACAGGCCAAACCCCATCTCTCCACAATCTAATTACCGTTCTTCTGTGACCTAACATACTGTCATTGTATAGTCCTACCCTTACTGAATGCACTATTTTCATTACCTTTGACCCACATGTTTTAAAAGCATAAAACTTCACTATATTCTGTGAAGGTTCGATACCAGAATGACAATAGCTGCTAAATTAAATGCACAGTTTTTTTGTAATCCTATAATACATCCACCTCATTCACTGAAATTGATTTAAAATTAAAAGTATGTGAAACCCAAACAAAATGTGACAACTTTCCTGTCGCTGGGTAAACCTTCACATTATGAGAAGAACATGAAATTTGAGAAACCATCTCATAGCCAAAATCTTGGAATAAATTCAGGGTAAAACCAGAGGTTTTTTCCTATATTTTCTTCTGCTGATTTATCTCATTTAAAAATCATGTCTTTAATGCTGTTACTATAAGAAAAAATTATTGTATGCATGTGGGTTGTGTACATGAATATGTGTATGTGTGTGAAAATTGTTAACTGAAGAAACTAGAACCAAGATTGTCATGGGTAACTAAAAACAGGCTAATTAGGGTACATTAGTACATTGATTTACACTGTTTTGTTGGGGGGAAAAAGGGAAAGAATATTGGGAATTTGTGAAAAACAAGGTTGTAGCAAAAGGGAGAGAGAGAGAGAGAGAGAGAGAGAGAGAGAGAGAGAGAGAGAGAGAGAGAGAGAGAGAGAGAGAAAAGATTCTACAAGTTGGGCTTGCTTTAAATGAACCCCACGCTAATAACAACAGCTAATATTTATGTAGCAAAGTGCCTTCTATATGTCGTCTCATCTGATCCTCACAATAGCCCTGTGAGGCCATTATTAAACCCATTTCACAGATGAGGAAACTGAGTCCAAGAGAGGTTAAGTGACTTGCCCAGAACCACATAAATAAATGGTGGAGGCAGGATTCTAATTCTAGTCTCCCTGACTCAAAGTCCAATGCTCTGTTTGCCCTGCCCCCCAGCTGCATTTGATTTTTAGATCCTTCCCTTTTATTCTCCTTGAACTGGATACCATTTAAACCAGCTCAAAGAAGCTAGGATTGGCCACAGAATCACAAGACCCTAAAAAATGGAATTATCTTCATTTTCAGTGTCTGGGGCTGGGGGATGGAAGGAAGACTCTGGGTTCTCCTTTTCCCAGTCCATTCATCACATTCCCAAATCCTTTCTCCCTGAATCAACTCTGAAATATACTGATTCTGAGATCAGTCAGTAAGACCTTATTAAATGCCTCCTATGTACCAGGCACTGTGCTAAGCACTGGAAATACAAAAAATAGCAAGAACCAGCCCCTGCTCTCAAGGAACTTACAGTCTAATGGGGGAGACAACACACAAACAATTACATATGAACCAGATGCACGCAAAATAAATTGGAGATAATCAACAGAAGGCACTAGGTTAAGGAAGATTGGGAGACCTCAGGCCGTATTCTCCACCCATATTTCAAATCCTCTTTAGAAAAAGTTGGTCTGATTTTCGTATATACAGCTTAATATATATATATAATGCATAAATAGCTTAATATTTTATATATAATACATAAATAGCTTGATCATTAAGACCAATTAATTCTATATAAATATAGAATCCATCCATCCTTTTGTTCAACAGACATTTATTAATTGCCTCCTATATGACAGACAAAAAAAGTCAGCCCCTGCCCTCAAGGTGCTTACATTCTGTTGAGGAAAATAATATGTACATATATACGAAGTCAATGCAAACTAATTTGGGGTTCAGTGATTATGGAACTAGGAACCAGAGGGATTGAGTCATTTGTTGGTAGAAAACAATGCTACTGAATTCTCTCATCTAGGAGTTTCCTTTTTCCTCTAGGGTTTCTTTAGGAGAACCATTCAGAAAAATCTCCACCCATCCTATTCCTGTAAATATGAAGGAAAGTGTGTAATAGATAAAGTCACTCGGAACCAGTGCCAGGAATGTCGCTTCAAGAAATGCATCTATGTTGGCATGGCAACCGATTGTAAGTCCATCTTTATTTGACTTCTGAGCAAAGGTGGGTTAAGAGGGACAGAGTGTGATAGTGTATTGAAGCTAAGAAAGGCAGAAGACCCCCATACACTGGGGTAAATGGCAGTGGTAATGGAAGACAGAGGAGAGGTTACCTTTCTTTCCTCTGAATGGAGGGAACCACACTGTCCTCAGCCTCTCTCCCTTCCAGAGCCTGGAGAGCAATCCCTGAAGAAAAATCTAGGCTCAGTGGAAGGAAAAACCTTTCCAACCATTAGAGCTATTCTAGTAAAGAAGGTCCTCCCTCCTTGGTGGTCTTCCAGAAAAGCAAGGTGGCCAAACAAAGCCCTTGTTTGGTATGTCATAGAAAAGATCTGTGTTTATGGATGAATTAATGGATGATCAATTTAGACATGGAAAAACTTGGAGCACTTATCATCTAACTCACTTATTTTACAGATTAGAAAACTGAGCCTTAGAGAGATCAAGCAACTTTCCCAGAGTTGCCAGGTTGCAAGTGGCAAAGCCAGGATTTTAATCTCTGTCCTTGGCCTAGAGGGTCACCAAGATTTCTTCCTACTAGGAGATGCTATCATTATGATTTCCATGTTAACAGAGGCACAAGGTGACTCAGTTATCCTAAAAGCATAGCCAGAATTGATCATGATCAAGGCCAGGGCATCAGGGGTAGCAGCTAGATGAGGCAGTGCTGGACCTGGCATCAGGAAGACACCAGCCTCAGATTTACTAGCTGTGTGATCCCAGACAGTCACTTAACCTTGCCTTAGTTTCCTCAACTATAAAATAGGGGTAATGATAACACATACCTCTCAGGCTTGTGAGGATCAACTGAGATATTTGTAATGTGTTTAGCACAGAGCCTGGCAACAGTCAGTGTTTAATAAATGGTTGTTCCCTTCCTCTTGCCCTCTGAGCACCAACCATTGTAGCCTGGTTGCTACAAGTAATTAAACATAAGATTTTTCTGCTAATCCCCTCATTCTGACGTCATGTTTGCCCCACGATGGCTTTGACCTTCCTGTGTGAGAGATCTGTCCAGTGTAACCACAAACAGCCTCCTCTCAACTACAGGCAGGAGGGCATCAATATGATATTTGTCTTTGAAGAACCAGCAAAAGGCACCATGTTCAGAAAAGTCCAAGGCATGTGAAGTGGAATGTTGTGGTGTGTTGTTCTATCCTGAAGGAGCCCTAACATGATTAACCCTTGAAGGCTCACTTCTCCCTACCCCAGGCCCCCGTTAGCATGATGATGATGATGATCAGAGAAGTGTCACAGATCTGGAGCTAGGAGGGGCCTCAGAGGCCACCTGGTGGGTCCAATCCCATCATTTTACAGATGAGGAAACTGAGGCACAAAGGAATTAAGAAACTTGCCCAAGGACGAGCAGGTAGTAAGGGGCAAAGGTGATGTGTGATGGTGCATCCTTTGACTCCAGGTTCAGGTGGACGTGCCTGCTTTCTCCATGGGTGGAGAACTATGTTCGTACCAAATTGGGAGAGAAGCCCTGATTCACAGTATCTAGGACCTTAACCCAGGGTCCAAGTCTGTGGATAGACTTCAGGGAGTCCATGCACTTGGACGGGGAGAAAATTGCATCTTTATTTTCACTGAAAATTAGCATTTCCTTCGATTATGAACCATATGCAATAAGCCATTCTTCTGAGAAGGATCCCATAGGCTTCTCCAGACTGCCAGAGTGGCCCATGACTCAGACATGATTAAGAACCCCTGATTTAGCTCAAGTAAGGCCCCTCCTCTAGCTTCCTTACAAGTGATTCTTAATGGGTAGATGAGGATTTTATGCAGAGCTCAGATGCTATTGGGTGAGAATCCCAAGAACTATAGAAATGTTCCATTAGCGGAAAATCTTTGTAGATTTCATCTGCACTTTCCCCTTCTGCCAAAAATTGGAATCCTCCATGATGACCTTACTATTAATAGATGCTCCAGAATCAGTCATTGGCAGGTGGGGGTTAACATAGATAATTCACACAGGAAGGTATGATGTGGTGGAAACAGCACTAAATTTGGCATCTGAGGACCTGGATTCAATCAAAAAGCATTTTAAGTGCCTACTGTGTGTCATTCCTGGGGGCAGCTAAGGGACACAGTGGATGTTGGGCCTGACCTGAATTCAAATCCAACCTCAGACACTCACGAGCTGGGTGGGCCTGGACAAGTCACTTAATCCTGTTTGCCTCAGTTTCCTCATCTGTAAAATGAGCTGGAGAAGGAAATGGCAAACCAGTCCAAAATCTTTGCCTTCCTTTTTTGTTTCAGCACTTAGCACAAAACCTAGCATACAGTAAGCACTTAATCTTTATTGAGGAACTGACTGGCTCCTCTTTGAAGGAGACATATAAAATATCAATCAATCAACTAATAAATATCTATTAACATCTTCTGGGTTCCAGGCACTGTCCTAGGCACTGGGCATAAGTATAATCAAATACTCAAAGGAACCTGTGATCTCATCAGTTTAAAAGTTTCCTTCAACAATTCAGATCCTGGCCCATTCATGGCCATGCATCCCTTGTGACTCTGGCCAAAAACTGGTCATGGAGAGACCATCCAACATGCTACACAAGCCTTCTCTCTGTCCTCTGTGGAAGGACAAATCCAGCCCCACAGATCATAGGGGAGGTAGAGATAGAGGCATATAGAGAATATGTGTTTTTTAATTCAAGGTATCGGCAGCTGCCTGGGGCATTGAAGGTGACCTACTAATGTGAGCCAGGGCTCATCACATTAAACTCACTGTCTTTGGGATTCTGCACCAAAGCCTAGACTTCATGATGCACATCCAATAGCGATTTGTAACAAAGGGCAGGAAAGAGTGAACTTGACATAGGAGGAGGCCCAAGCTCCCTAGGGACCTGATGGGCTCCCGGTGCCCAGGCATCCCTGGGTTTGCTTTCCAGCTTCTGGAACAGACAACCACAGGCCAGGTGATGGGTTGCAGCTAGTCTCCTGTGTTCCTTGATGCAACTCTCTCTTCTCCCTCCTTCCAGTGGTATTGGATGACAGCAAAAGGTTGGCAAAGAGGAAGCTGATAGAAGAAAACCGTGAGAAGAGGCGCCGGGAAGAACTGCAGAAAACCATTGGGCACAAGCCCGAGCCGACAGACGAGGAATGGGAGCTTATCAGAGCGGTCACGGAAGCCCATGTGGCCACCAATGCACAAGGCAGCCACTGGAAGCAGAAGAGAAAATTTCTGGTGAGGATGTCATAGGCAACTGGGGATTCCCAGCCTTTTGGAGGGTGGTTCACTAGCAGCAAGATAGTGAAGTTTATTTCTAGCTTCTCCTGCCTCTGAATTTTCCAGCCCTTTCCCCCTTCTGTCATTTACTCACTTGATTTTTATTCATTCAAAAAGCTGCTATGAGCCCAGTTCTGGGCTAGATGCTGGGACCACAACAACAAAACAAAACTCTCTCTGCCTTCGAGGAGTTTTCTTTCTACTGGGAAGAAAACAACATGTACATAGATAAGTCAATACAAAACATACACAAATAAAGATCAAGCTTTTTCAAAGGGTCCACCATCTGGAGAAATCGGAAAAGGCTTCCAGCATGTATGGGAGGGGGCACTGTAGCTGAGCCTGCGAGAAAGCTAGGGCTTCTGAAAGGCACAGATGGATAGCGTTGGTTTGCCAGGCATGAGGCACAGCCTGCACAAAATCACAGGAGTGGGAGATGAAATGCTTTGATGGGGGAAGAGTAAGTCAGTCAGTTTGGTAGGAACATAGACCGTGTGAAGGGAGTAATATAAAATCAGTCTAGAAAGAGGCACTCCATCACCCCTTACCAGAATCAAAACTTGCTCTCAAAAAAAAAAAGGATCTTAGCTTCATTCAATGAGGGGCAATGTGTCCTAGTGGTTAGAGATCCAGCTTGGGAACCAGGAAACCCCAAGCAGTCCTCAAAGACTATACCACCCAACTTTGGCAGAGGGAGTTTTCTGATCCAATACTGATGAAATTACAAGTTCTTCCCCTCTCCCTTACAATCTCATTCACACTAAAGTGTCAGTGGTTAATAATCCCTGGGAGTATTGCTGCTCCCAACTTACATTTTATCCTTGAAAAGAACAATTCCCATTTCTACAGCACTTTAAGGCATGTAGCAGACCTTCCTACTAACACTCCCCATGAGCTAAGAGATGAAAACATGATTATCCCTATTTTACAAGTGAGGAAACTGAGTCTTGGAGAGATTAAGTGTTATACTCAAGGTCACATAGCTAGGAAGGTTCCAACAAGGATTTGAACTCTGGTTTCTCCTGATTCCAGTATCTTAAGCCAAAGATTCAAATCTGGAGGCATTCCCAAGCTCTGAAATCCCAACCCAACAGTCTACTTATTGTTATCTTACAGGGTAAAACCCCAGTATAAAATGTCTGACCAGACAATGAACTCAATTAAATGTCTTCTCTGTATACATGGTAGAAAGAGGGGAAGATTTGGAGTTGGAGGCCCTGGGTTCAGATCCAGCCTCTGTCCCTTGTTACTTGCATAACTCTGGGCAAGTTACTTAGTCACCCTGAGTTTCCTTGTCTGTAAAATAAAGACCAACAAGATGGTCTCTAAGTGTCCTTCCAGCTCCAAATCTCCAGATGCAAATAAAATGTATCACTGTAAATGCAGGAAGCTTCCTGAACTAGGCTTGAACCAAAGTCTTCCAAAATTAAAATAAAAACTCAATTCTCATTAAGTGCTTAATAGGGCTTTGCTAAATTTACCTCACTATATAAATGCTAGCTATTATTATGTACCAAGGACTTGTACTAGGCCCTTAGAAACAAAGACAAAAGCGAGCAGTGATTGCTTATAAGGAGCCTATATTCGATTGCAAAAGGGCGAGGGGAGGAAGGGTTCATTGAATACAGTTAACTAAATATAAAGTTGTTGTTCGGCTGTGCCTGACCCATTTGGGGTTTTCTTGGCAAAGATACTGGAGTTTGCCATTTCCTTCTCCAGCTCATTTTACAGATGAGGAAACCGAGGCAAATAGGGTGAAGTGACTTGCCCAGGGTCACACAGCTTGTAAGTATCTGTGGCTGGATTGAATTCATGCCTTCCTGACTCCAGGCCTGGTAAATCTACCATACCACCTAGCTGCCCAAATGTAAAGCAGACACTAAGTGATTTCAACAACTAGGGGGAACCAAGTGATGCCTAGTGTAGGAGGGAGCACCTGAGCTTTGCTATGAAGGTATCAGAGTATCAGAGTGAAGGAAAATCAGAATCACCCTGTGACCCAGAATGTCTTCAGACAGGCTGGCGTCCCTGACATCAACACTGTGATGGCTGCTGATACCTTTGGGGCTTGTCTTGGTATGTGTGACTCGGGGACATAAACAGTCTATGACAAATGAGGCCCAAGAAATGCTTTCTCTTTGCTACATCACAATCCCCAACTCATGCCTATATTTGATCATTAGAGTGAAACCTCCAATAGAAAATATCAATGACAAAGCATTAGAAGGGAGATAGAGTAAGGATAGCCTGGCGTGCCTTCATTTGGGACACAGGAAAATAAAATAATGCCAACTCAGACTGTTGGGTGGCATTGTGGAACCCCCAGCATGGGCTGGAACTTTCACATCACACCTCCTCTAGATGGGGAAGAATGGCCTGGACTCAGGCGTATCTCTCTTCTTTTTCCCAGGCTTCTCCTGCCCCAATCCAAACCATGCACCATTTCCTTGCCTCAGAAGGTGAGTGGAAAAACTCCAACTCCCAGAAGTTCTTGCAGGCCTAGGCCATCCTTCCCTCTCTAGAGAAGGTCTTACAACCCTGTTGTGGAATCTGCCAGCGGGAAGGGACTTCAGAGGCTGACACCCTAAGGGTAGCTGCAGTAGAAATCCTTCTACCTACGGCAGAAGCGGTCATCAGGCTTGAAGGCCTCCCAAGGCAGCCCATTCCACTATTGTCTCTCTCCAAGTATTAGTCAGTTTTTCCCTAAATCAAGCCTAAATTTACCTCTATATAATTTCTACCCACAATACCCAGCTCAGCTCTCTGGGAAGAAGTAGGGGAAAAGAAATCTAATTCGTTCACACACACACACACACACACACACACACACACACACACACACGTGTTTATTTTTATGTGTGTGTATATATATTCAAATATATCCATTTATATCTATGTTTGAGTATATATCTACTTCAGTATATGTTTAAATACATGAATTTGAGTATATGAAGTGTATATGTCTTTATATACATGTTTATTTTTATGTATATATACTCAAAAATATTTGAATATATGTATTTATAGCTATATTTGAATGTATATCTACTCAAGTATATATTTAAATATATGAATTTGAGTTTATGAAGAGTGTATATGTCTTTACACTCATGTGTTTATTTTTATGTATATATACTCAAAATATATATAACTCAAAAATATTTAAATACATGCATATATAGCTATATTTGAGTATATATAGCTATATTTGAGCTGAAGTATATATTTAAACATGTGAATTTGAGTATAGGAAGGGCATACATGTGTCTTTACACATGCACACACACACACACACACACCCTCCCTATACTAAAGCTCAGCTATTTTGTGCACCCCCCCCCCCATCACATTTCTATCCAGCAGGCTGAACAGCTCCAGTTCAAAGGCCTTCCCTCTCTGACCACCACCATCTGCACGGGAGGTATTGTCCTTCCTCATATGGACAGTCTGAGGGCAGGCCAGGCTTCCTCAGTGGGATTCCTGAGGAGCTGTGGGATACAGAGCACATCTTGGGTCATTATTTCATCAAATGTTGCAGTTTGATTTTCTTTATCCTCCCCTGTGAGAGAAGCCTCTGACCAGGCTGCCACCGATGTGCTCATGAGACTTGGGTTAGCACCTCTCCCTCTTCAGTCTGGAGATGTTTGCTGTGATGAAGCAGAATGTCACCCCCGACCCCGGGGCAGATGGCCTCTAGCCATGTAACTCACACAGAGCGCCATGACGATGATAGCCAGAATCTATACAGCACTGTACTGAGCACTTTGTAAATATCATCTCATTTGATCATTAAAATAACCCCAGGAGGGTAGATAATCCCCATTTTACAATTAAGGAAACTAAGGCAAACAGAGGTTAAGTGACTTACCCAGGGTCACACTGCTAGCAAATGTCTGAGACCAGATTTGAACCCAGAACTAACCTCTGTACCAGCTAGGCTTTATACTGCAGGTTTCTCTCTAGCTTTTCTCCTTAGGGTGATAATCGATGGTGACTAATGAAGTTTTAGAGGGCCAGCAGGATTCGGAGTCAGGTCCCTGTTTCTCATACAGAGCTTGCCAAATAACACATAGCACCTAGGACGTATCTTAGGTTAGATCGAAACCAGCTCTTGACCAAGTGTCATTGTGAAAGGCTTCTCATGGTGGAGCTGAAAGAGGACAAGGTGGTTTCTGCACATCTCTCTGGAGCTGAGGTTGGTTGGGGAGGAGGGGAGTGCTCCCTCTGCTTTAGGGGCAGGTGGCATTTGTTCAAGTTTCCGGCTTAGCATTTACCACTTACATGAGCATGGGCCATTCATTTAATCCCTCTGAGCCTTGGTTTCCTCATCTGTAAAATGGGAAAGTCAGGCAGGATAAACTCTAAAGCCCCTTCCAGCTTTGGAATTCTGCCACACTAGTAGCCTTGGGCAGGGGCACCACCATCAGAGGGCTCAGGGCCCCCTCCTTCCCTCAGGCCTGTCTCCCCTCTGGCCTTACCCCACTCTGTCCCATCCTTACTTGCAACTCGGGCTCAGGGAGCCTTGCAAAGCATTCGATGGCCTCCCTCAAAGAAATGATGATCACTGCGCATCAGCCCTCTCTCAGAAAGAACCCCAGAACACCAGATGGGTACAGTTAAGCCCCCTGGCTCAGCAAGCTTGCATATTTATGGACTGCACATGGGCCTTGCGCTGAGATGAGTCAGGCTGAGGGATTACTCTTGGGATGTAAATTCATTCCCTTCTCCCCGGCCCCCAACACAGTCAACTACTGAATGCAGTCTGCCAGGACACCAAGGAACCTTGGAGAGTTCCAGAAACACTAATTGACTAAATAGAAGCTGGGAATTATGTAAATGATCGCTTTTAGGACAAGGACTCATTTACATAGCCAGCTTCAGTGTGCTGCTCAATATATCTGCCAAAATTACTAGTAATAAATATTACTATGTGATATATTTATCATACATTTATACAAAAACACATATATATGTAAAACACACACACACAACATGTATAAATAGCTATTCCAGACCTAGGATTTCTTTCTATGACAATATCATAGATTTAGAGCTGGAAGGGCCTTTAATGGCCATCTAGACCAATTCTTTCTTTTTACAGATAAACTGAGGCTTAGACAGATCAACTGCCTTGACATGATAACATGAGTAATAACTTTCTGAAGCAGGATTTGAACCTAGAACTTCCTAATACCGGGTACAGCATCTAGCCACTACACCATGTTGCCTTTTTTCAGTGGAGAGATCTCCCAGCATGAATACTCCTTTCACCAATGTAGATCAGCAACTCCTTTGTGACTTGTCAGGAAAGAGTTCTCATGGGTCCCTGAAAGCTTTTGAAATGCCTTGCCTAGGGTTACACAGTCACTTGTAGGACTGAACCTAAATCTTCCTGATTCCAAGGCTGACATTCTGTCTGAGATGATGACATTATTAGATGAGAAAAAGAAGATGAAGGAAAAAGAGGAGGAGGAGGAGGAGGAGCACCTAGAAGTGTTCCTGCACCTCTGCTGCCCAAGGACTTTATTCCAAGAGAGTTTACCTCATCCCAGTTCACCATAAGCTTGAGACTAGAAAGTTAGGAAGGAGCTGTTGCTAGAATCTTGTTTTAGATAACATACACTTTATAAACGAGACTCACAAGAGGCAGTAAAACCAAGATCTTGTGGTCAGCTGGCTGGACCTGAAGCACAAAGTCCTGCACTCAGATCTGGCCACAGATACCAGTGTTCTATAAGGCCCTGGTGGGTCCCTTCTCTCCTCAAAGCCGCAGCTGCTTCAGCTCTAAAATGGGCCAGAAGCCTTTATTAAGGGCCTCCTGTGCTCCAGGTCCAGTTCTGAGCCCTGGGGATACAAAGAAGGCAAAAGAGGCACTTCCTGCCCTCAGGAAGGATAGTGACGGCATCTCCCTCACAGGTGGGTGGAAAGGGACTCATTGCTGTCTTAAGATCATGTGTAAAAAGCAAATACTGATAATGACTCTAAAGTCAGTCCCTCTGCCCATGCAGTGGCGCCCATCTGGGTCATAGCAGACAAGTCTAAAGGGTTTGCCTGAGTCTCTGAGATGGGAAGTGACTTAACAGGGACACATTGTCAGAGTGGGGATTAGAACCCAGATCTTCCTGATGCCAAGGCCAGCCGGGCACACTGCCTCTGTATACATGTGGGTGCATATGTCGTTCATAGATGCACATGTCATGCAATGCTGTGCTGTGCTGTGCATTATACACATGGCTATACACATATCGTTCGATCATGCACGTGGTGTTCTTCTATATGTAAACTGTGTGTGTGTGCACCCTGCATGGGTGACATTGTTACACAGATTACTTCTGTGCATACACCTTATGCACGTGTGTGCACATGTGTAATTCACCTAAAGTATCTATGTGATCACTCAGACATATGGATAAATGCTAACACAGGTGTGTGTGTACACACCCATCCATCATTCATACACATGTGAATTCCATACATGTGCCTACTATGCACAGACTGTGCCTGTATCCTTCATATAAATATTTCCCTATGTCATTGAGAGCTGGCACCTTTACATATTATGTGCATGTGTGTATGCATCTATCATTCATGCGTTTATGGGGGTGCACATACGTGTGCGTGCATCACATACAGATATCAGTCACCTAAAGATTCATTCTTTTCCTACACCCATATTTGTGCACTGAATACGTATGTCCTGTGTGTAAATTACTTACATGTCTCATTCACACGTCTTTGGGTGATACAACACACAATATATATGTGGGTGTGTGTGTGTGTGTGTGTGTGTGTCTTAGATCCTGTATTAAGAACTGACCTGGTCATTAGAGATTGTCTAGTCCACTGCTTTTGGGTCACACACAACTCGCCATTGTCTCAGGAAGGCTCTGAACAGACGCGCAGGCAGCCCCAAGAGCGGCTGCTGCCTCTGAGGTTCTCAGCCCTCTTGCTCTCAGGACACCCCCACCCCCCAGCCAAGAGTTCTTGTTTATGTGGGCTCTATCTGTCACTACTTCCCAGATTAGAAATGAAAACATGCTAGTATTATCATGAAAACAGTTTGACTTTATGTACCCCCCTGAAGGGGTCTCAGGGATGCCCAGCGGTCCCGTATCCCACTGGGAAATTCCTTCTCCTGGGGCAGAAGCACCTCATCTGTGATGTTGTCTTACAACACACCTTTTACAGTTTTCAAAGCACTTTACATATCCCCGCCCCCATTTGACAACAACCTTTCAAGGAAATATTATTGTCCCATTATACACATGAGAAACCTTGAACCTGGGTCTTCCTGACTTCTGATCTAGCCCTCCACCCACTCCCTCATGCATTTTGCAAAGCTAATTACTCCAAGAGCCAGCTTTCTGTGCTGACCCTGCTCCAGACCCCCAGCACCCACCGGCACTGTCTGGATGATGAGAAGCCTCCTGGGTCAACCCCAGTGCAGACCAGCTTCCCGGTCCAGCATCTCCTCCCTGCTTTCAGCTCATGCCCCTTCAGAAGCCGCTTCAAGTTCTAACATTCTCCATTTCCCAGACCACCAACTCCCAGGGGTTCCCTTTCTGGATTTTCTTGCATGATCTCTGCTCTTGGCCGTCTTCATCTTCATCGTTTGCTTTTTCTGTGCTTTGGGAGGGGGTTAAGCACGAACCTCGTTCCTCACTGGCTTTCTATTGTTTTTAGGATCTTATTGTGCCTAAAATTGCAAAAACTACCTTTTTTCTAAAGTATTTTCTAACAAAAACAGGCAAGGATGAGAGGAGAAGGGAGGAAGTGGGGCACTAAATTTGGAAGCCCCCACCCTACCTCGGCTCTGACATGTCCCCCCTACAATATAAGGTCATTAAAGGCAAGAGTTCTTCTTCCTTTTCCTCTGTATCGTGAGTATTTAATACAGTACCTGGCACATAGTCAACATTGAATAATGTTTGTTGATTGACACTTATGAACTGTGTGATCTTGAACAAGTCCCTTACCTCTCTAAGCTTCAGTTTCTCCATATTTAAAATAGGAATAAAAATACCTGCTTTATCAACCTCTTAGGGTAAAGCACCTTCTTAAATCTGAAAAGCACTGGAGACATACGAATCCCTAGCAAAGAAAACAGAGAAGTGAAATCCCTGCTAGGAAAGTGCAGAAGCAGGGCCTACAGTCTCTAGCTGCTTTGGAAGGAGTGAAGGAAAGGTACTAGAAACACACTTCGAATGTACTATTTCCATAAATTCAAACTTTGTTAGGAAAGGCAGCAGATCGGTGGCTTTGTGTTTGAATTGCTACACTCTCCTACCACCAAAAAAATGCATCATCATTATTTGTGTAAATTTTGGGGGCAGAAACCTGCTTTTTTTTGTCTTAAAAAAAAAAAAACTTCCCAGCAGGAACAGCCAGATAATACAAACGGGCAGATGTTGCCAGAATGTGTTATATAATATGCTAAAAATTCTCCCTTGAGGCCCTAACCACTAGTCTTGCCACACCCTCTGAAGGTTAGTTCTGCTACTGTTGACAGAGGCAGCTTGCCAGTGGGGGGGTGGAAGGGGGGTGGAACTAGAAAAAGAAAATATCTTTGTTTTTGTTTTACTGAAATATGGTTTGGGGAGGGGTGGGAAATAGCTACAGAAAAAATTATAGGAGTAAATAACTCATTGAACTGGTTTTGCTTTCTTGACTCGGGCAGCGGGGAAGGGAGCAGTTAGCCTGGAGCAGTAGTGTCTCTCCGTAAGGACATGAAGCTTTTTGCCTGGGTGACAAGGGTGCCCGCTTTGTCTTGGCTCCAGGTGGAAGCCTACTCTTTAAAGTCCAACCCAATGCCACCTCCTCCTTGAAGCCTTCCCTGGTCTCTGCCTGTGTCAGTCCCAACTTTTCCCCTTGCCAACCCAATCCAAGATCTCTGCTTCTGGGACCATTTTTAGCTGAAATGGGAAGAAAAGGAACGTTTCATGGAAAAGGTTAATTTTGAGCACAACCTGGAAGAAAGCATGGGATTTGAATTGGTGACTAGGAGGGGAGGGCATTCTAGAAAGAAGAAAAAGTACATAGAGGAGAGACAGACCATGGTGTATGTGGAAGAAGGGTAAGGTGACTGATCTCAATGGAGGCCAGAACTTGGGTGGGGGAAGAGGAAGAGAGAAGTTTGGATAACTAAGATGGGACCACCTAACAGAAGGCCTCAAATGCCACACTGAAGCCAGTAGATTTGAATCAATCAACAATAGGGGGCCAGTGTTCATTCAGTGAAAAAAACATGACAAAACTAAATGTTTAGTAAATTGTCCCCTGAAGACTAAGACTGCTGTAGATTAGCCCTTAGTATTCAATTATCTGCAGCAGCTAGGTGGCCCAGGGGATAGAGTAACAGGCCTGGAGTCAGGAAGACTCTGCCTCAGTTCACATCTGTTCTCAGACACTAGCTGTATGATCCCGGATAAGTCATTTAACTCTGTTTGCCTCAGTTTCCTCATCTGTAAAATGAGCTGCAGAAAGAAATGGCAAACCACTTATCCAGTATCTCTGCCAAGAAAACCCTAAATGGGGTCTCGAAGAGTTGGACACAATTGAAAAATGACTCAAGAACAAAAAATCTAATCATCTACATAGTGAACCTAGAGAATTTCCCCCCCAGACCAAGCTTTTTAGGACAAGCTCCAAGGCCCAGGTCTGGAGTAGAATTTACCATTCCCCAAAGTGGCAGGACTAGCCAGCTGCTAGGTCTAGACTCACAGCCCCAAAAGCAAGTGTAGAAGCACATCTGTTTCTACAGCTGGTGGGACGGGATGCCATTTATCATACTCCTTGCTTCAGGCCATAGTTTCATGTTCTTGAAGAGTCATCACATCTCAAAACACCTGGAAAACACTTTAGTCATCCTAAGTCAACATGCACCTTTTTGAGTGTTGCAACCCAAAACCCGTATCATTGATGCCTCCTTTCTTGGCACCTATGTTACCATGAACATTACTTGTCACGGGCAATTAATTGGAGTATACTTTATCCCTAATCATAACAAGCAGAATGTTCCATCCTAATAACATCCTTTCTCTTTCCTCCCAGCCAAGAGAGTATCCTGACATAGTGCTGTACACACTTAAGAAATATTTGCTAAAAATCCAATCGATTTATACAGGTTTAGGGAAAATCCAATCTTTCCTATTTTCAAAGATTTTTGCATGTATTTCCTTTCCACTCTTTCTTTCACCATTCCCTGGTCACAGAAATTTAAAACTTACACAGATCTGCCCTGGGCTTCTATGTTTTTCCATCTGAATTGTTAGGTCCTGCTCCCACAATGATTTTGATTTGTATCTTTGACCAAGACAGAGAAAAGAGGTCATTTCTTCTTTTTTTCCCATGAAAGACATATATTTTATACCATGTGAAAAAAAAATTGCCTTCCCTTTTGAGAGCTAGCTTAAGGGGAGGGTGCTGCCCCTTGTCTGTTTAAATGTTTCTGATTTAATATCCTCAGCCTGAAGACATCGGACAAGCTCCGATAGTCAACGCCCCAGAAGGTGGAAAAGTGGACTTGGAAGCCTTCAGTCAGTTTACAAAAATCATCACACCAGCAATTACGAGAGTGGTGGATTTTGCCAAAAAGTTGCCTATGTTTTGTGAGGTGAGGAAATAAATGTGTTTGGAGTTCTTTTTTACTGGGTTTGTATTTTCCTGCATTCCTATTCTGCAGAATGGATCTATAGACTTCCCCCGGAACGTCTATTGTTTAAAATCTCATGCTACTTAGGAAGAAGTTAATCATTGAAAGCACCAGTGGAGACAAAATGGAAATACACTTATTACAATTTCTCATTCCCCACCTTGGTACAGACGTATATAATTACCCTTCATTTACACATCCTGGGAGAAATAGAGAGGCCTAGATTTCCCTAAAATCAAAAGTGAAATGGTGCCACAGGCCTAATGTAGTCCATCTCTTTCTCCCAGGCAGATTTAAACCATCCCCTGAAGATACCCCTCTACCCTTAAAAAAAATAATAATAATAATTAATCTGCATAGAAGGGGAGGGATAGTTTTCATCCAAGTCTCCCAGTAATCCTTTCCAAGGTCTAATCTAAATCCTTCCCACTGTCTTTTAAGTCATGTGTGGGGCTAAGTTTTCTGCTTTGGGTTTTGTTTGTTTTTCTCTTGGGGGAACTGGTTCCTGGCAAGTACCAATTAGCTAGTCCTTCACTTCTGGAAGTAAATAAAATGGAGAGGAGCCCTGGGGTAAGTTTGCCCCTATATGGAGGTACAGGAGGGAGGTGAGTGCACAGAATAAAGTTCAGTTTCCTCCCATGGAATAGCTCTCCTCCATCAGGTCATTTATGCTTTGGAAGACCAAACTCAGAGACTTCTTGAGATCTCTCTCCACCACTGGGGTGATCCAGGCCCAGGACACCTTTAGGGTCCCCTCTCCTGATGAGATCATAAGAACACAGGGGTCAAACCCAGAAGGAACTTCTTCTATTTAAAAATAAAACTAGGTACCAAGAGATAACATGACTTGTCCAAGGTCAACTACAACTGAAAAATGCTAGAATGGGGATTCAAACTCAGGTCCCATGATGCTAAATTCAGCGCTCTTTCCACTATACCAGGGTCTTGAGAAAGACTCTGGCAATGGGTATGCAGCCTTAGGGCCAAACTCAAGCGTAGCTTATGCCTGCCCCGTAATAATTACTAACATTTGTATCACACTTTAAGAATTTGCAAAGCACTTTATACATATACATATAATCTTATTTGATCCTCATGAAAGCCCTATGAGAGAAAGAAAAGCTATTTTATATATTACAGATAAGGAGACTGAGGCTAAGACAGATGAAGTGTCCTGCCCAGGGTCACATGGCCAATAAGTATCTGAGGTAGGGTTAGAACTTGTCTTCCTCCTTCCATGTCCTGGATTGTACCCATTTTATCACCCAGCTGCCTCATGCCCTGACACTTCTGGGGAGCCTCTCACCCTGGGAACAAAAATCTAAATGCAGCACCTTTTTCCGAGTGAGAAGACACTCTCTGTTATTGTGCCATTTTCAAGGCCTCTTTGCTTTCATTGTCAAGGCGACTTCCCATCGCACCCAGTCCCTAGCCCATAAGGAGGAAATCTATTTAGTTCTCAGCTACTGGTTCGGTTCCCACATCGGCCATGTCCAAAAATGTGTGTCTCGTTTTGCATATTGAGTTTACTACTTCTGTGGCAAAGAGCCAGCAGCAAAAGGGGAGCCCATCAATTAAGGAGAGGCTGAACAAATGCTGTTGTATGCAGTAGACCCCTACTACACCAGAAGTGACAAAAAGGACCCTTCCGTAACTATCCAGGAAGATTCGTCTGGACCAACAGAGTAAAGAACTCATTTGATACCATAACAACAAATTGTCAAGAGAAGAAACTTTCCATTCAATTTCATTTTAAAGAAAGGTATGAACCAGAGTGGGAGAGACAGAGGCCTTTGGGATGGGTGCTCCCTACTTTTTCCTGGACTCCCCAATTTTAGCCTTTTGCTTCCTGTCTTCAGAAGTCAGAAAAGGGGCCAGAATTGGCCTCTGACATGACCCAGGAGCATGCTGGAAGAGCACAGGTGTGAAATAGGGCACAGGCAGCATGGATAGAGCACCCGGGCCTGGAGTCAGGAAGGCTTATCCTCTTGAGTTCAGATCTGGCCTCAGACACTTACTAAACATGTGACCCTGGGCAAGTCATTTCACCCTATTGGCTTCAGTTTCCTCATCTGTAAAATGAGCTGAAGAAAGAAATGGCAAAGCACTCCAATATCTTTGCCAAGAAAACCCCACATGGGGTCACAGAGAATCAGACATAACTTAAAAGATTGAGCAACAAAGTGGGTTCAGTTGACCTCGGCCTCTGGAAGCATGACTCCAGTGGCTGCCAATTTCCTTTCACTGCTGATGAAGAGACATGCGATGCCCCACTGGGCAAAGACCAGCTCAGCATTTGCCTGATGGGGTGCTCAATGCATTACTGAACTGGGCTTCCAAAAACCACCCGAACATATCCTTTCTGAAGCAGCTTTAGGAGGTCCCTCTGATAGGTGTCCCAATGTGTAATCTTTGTCAATAAATATGATTGATATGTTCTTGAGGAGGCAGGAGGAGTCTGGGAGAGGAGCCCTGAGTCCATCTCTCCTGTACCTTTCCTGCAGCCTTCCTGCAAAGAAAACATTTTTGGCAAATGATTGGTAGCAATTACCTGCCCAGGTGTTAGGAGACCCCATCAGGGGCCTAAAAGCTGCTTTTAAAGGAGAAAGTGCCTCACAAGATTGTTTTCATGCCTCCTAAATTGTGGGGTTTCAGTATTCCATGGGCATCATTTTCCAAACTTCATTAAAACAAGGGTTTCTGCTTTAGCTACCCCCAGGTTTCCCTTGTCTGCCCACCCCTGGCTGGGAGACATCATTCTGCTCAATGAACCCTGAACTGAAGGTCCCAGGCTCTGGGTTCACATCCTACCTCTGTTCTTCTTACCTTATGACCTTGGGCAATCATTGAGTCTCTTCAGGCTTCACTTTCCTAATCTGTAAAATAAGGGGCCAGACCACCTCCATTGACATCACTGAGCCCCTGGTTGGTTTGTCCACGTCTCTTTCCAGCTGCCATGCGAAGATCAGATCATTCTGCTGAAAGGCTGCTGTATGGAGATCATGTCCCTCAGAGCGGCTGTGCGCTATGACCCTGAGAGTGAGACTTTAACCTTAAATGGGGAGATGGCTGTGACGAGGGGCCAGCTGAAAAATGGAGGCCTTGGGGTGGTGTCTGACGCCATCTTTGACCTGGGCATGTCACTGTCTTCTTTCAACCTGGATGACACAGAAGTGGCACTCCTTCAAGCAGTCCTCCTCATGTCTTCAGGTGAGGATATCGAGCGGGCTCCAGTTGTCCTTCCCCCTGGAAATATTGAGTTTTCATGTTTTCTTTGGTTGTGGTTTCATAGTTCATTCCTTCTCCTCTGCTAGGATTGTTCATCTGGATCCTAGCCAAGTGGCTCAAAGACTAAGCTACCTTTGGCCATATTTGTGCAACAGTCCTCTGTCACCCATGGAGAGGCAATGTCATTGTGTCCGGAATGCATGTTTCATTGAGATTGTCCAACCCTGCTTCTTTCTGTTTTGCTAATCTATGGGACATGTGCAAGAGTGACTGGACAGTCCATTCCACCCTCTGTTTTGGATTCAAGGTCTCAAAAGAAGGTCAGGGAGTCAGGCACCCCAGATTCTTTTCCTGTCTTAGCCCTTGGTTGTGACATGTCATTTGAAATGCTTAGTCTAAAGTCATATGGGGCAGTTGGGAAAAGTGCTGGATTTTGGATTAGAGGACTCAGGTTCATTGCTGGTTCTCCCCCTTATTCTTTATGTGACCTTGGGCTAGGAATTTCACCTTCATAAGCCACAGGTTTCCCATTTTACAAAGGAGAGGATTAGTCTAGCTCAGAAATGCCAAACATGAGGTCTCCCAGGCTTCCCACGTGCAGCCCAAATCAGATTAAAATGTAATTGGAGAAATGTTTAACAAAATAAATAAAAATATAATACAATATAGATAATATTAATTTGTGGCTTTCTAAGTCAACATACAGCTGCCAGGGGTCCATGTCTGTTTGAATTTGGCCCCGCTGGTCTAAATGACCCTTTTAAAGTCCTGATCAACTGCAAATCTATCCTGTCACTTACCCAGCTACAATCCTGTGATAATATCAAGTATGACAAAGTATGTGACCTGGGATAAGTCATTTCCTTAATGTTTGATGTGGTGGTTTCCAAGGTCCCTTCCAGATCTAACATTCTGTGATTGTGTAGAATAAAATCAGATGAACTGATTCTCCTTAGTTAACACTACATTAGAGTTCTCCATGGAAACATTAAAGGAGTCATCATTGGAATTCTCATTAATAGCATTATAACACATTAGGAAGGTCCCAGACCTGGGAGCCCAGTGACTTAGGTTCAAGTCATATTAGAGTAGATAGAAAGTAATCTTAGGAGAGTCTAAAAGCTAGAGGAATCCAAGAAAGCCTCCTTAAGAAGGTAGTATTTGAGCCAAATTTTGAAGGAGGCTGCTGATTCCGAGAGGCAGAGATGAGGAAGGGAAGCATTACAGGCATGAAAGACATGACCTTGATTAGTCAGCCAGCCAAAAAAAAAAAAAAATACAAAACCCACAAAAGTTTCCTAGAGCAACTATTCCCTGTTCATATGCTACATGGAGGTTTGGGCTTTGTTCTCAATCAGAGAGAGATGTGGGCTGTTTGGCTCTGGTTTTGCTGTCTACAGAAGGAGTTGCCTTGCGAGGTATGTGAGCTTTTCAGTAAGGCAAGTAGGACAGAGTGATGGACTTGAGGTTAGGAGGCCCTGATTTCAAATCCTGGCTCACTGATGGCTACACGACTATCAATGACGACTTTGTCACTGCCTGCCTCAGTTTCCCCATCCATAAAATAGGGATGATAATAGAACCCACCTTATAGGGTTGTTGTAAGAATCAAATGAGATACTAAAGCATTTTGAATACCTGGAAGGCCGATATAAAGTTAGGTTGAATTATTTAGGGTTTCTGTAGATTGAGTCAGATGCTACTTTGAGGTCTAAATATTGTAATACCTATCTAGGCTATCACTGTGGGACAAAGACCAGAGAGGGAAAATCTGAGGCAGGAGAGAACTGTTCCTAGCAGGCAGCAGGCATATCCATTATCAGCAACAAGCATCCTGAAACTTTTATTCCATCTTTGAGAAACAGTCATTTTATCCATTTTCACAACAGTCTGTGAACATGACATAGGACAGGAAAGCGCTGTGTCTCAGAATCGCTCTATCTGGACCCCTTCGAGAAAAAGAGACATTAATAATAATAACTGGGTGCCAGGGAGAAGGCTGGGAACTAGGGATAGTGAGACAAAATGAATACCAAAAGGAAATACCAAGACAAAAATGAGTGTTCTATCGTAGCAGCCATCTATGGACAGACGGTCCCTCAAAGTGTCTTTCCCGTTAGGATGAAACCTTGTTGAGGGCTAGGACTGTTTCACTTTTGTCTTTGTATTCTGAGCAACTAGATAGTGTCTGACACATAGTCAGGGCTTAATAAAGGCTTCTTAACTGATTAATCATAGGTATATGCAAAATAAATCCCGGGTAAATTGGGGGAAGGACTAATATCTGAGTTGATCAGAAAAGGCTTCAGTGGGAAAGATGGTACTAAACAGTGATGAATTCAAAGAAATGGAGCCATGAAGAGGGAGCATGTTCCAGACACAGAGAAAAGCCAGAGCAAAAGCATCATTGTGAGGGACGTTAAAAGCCAAAGTGAGTTTATATCTGCTCCTAGGCAGCTAATGACTCAGTAGATAAAGATCTAGATCTGGAGTCAAGAAGCTCACTGGCCTCAGACACTTACTAGCCACAGGACCCTCTATCTGACTGTGAAATGGTGAAATAGCAGCTCTCTCCCAGGGCTTTTGTGAAGATCAAATTCGATGATATTGGTAAAACACCAAGCACAGCGACAGGCACATAGTAGTCACTCAACAAGAGTTTGTTTCCCTTCCTAGAAGCAATAGGGAGCCATTGGAGTTTATTGAGAAGTAGCATGCTTAGACCTGTCAATGCTTTAGTCAAATCACTTTGGCAGCTATGAGGAGAATGGATTGATGTAGGGAGACTTGAGAATAATTTAGAGGCAAGAGATGGTAAGGACCTGAATTAGGGTAGAGGCTCTGGGCATAGGGAGTCAGGGATGAATGAGAGCATTATTGAGGAGTTGGAAATGGTCATATTTGGCAACTGATTGGCTATGTGGGATGAGAGGGTGAGGAGTCAAGGGCTACATGGAGGATGTGAATTGGGCATCTGCAAGGATGGTGACTGCTGCCCCTGGCAGAAATAGGGAGATGGGAGAACTGACAGTAAAAATGATGAGTTCTGCTTTGGATGTGTCTGAGCTGCGGCCTGGTGCATCCATTTGGGAATGTCCAGTGGGTAGATGGAAATGAGCGAGTGGAGCTCAGGAGACTAAAGTAAGACCAGATATGTAGAGCTGGGAATCATCTGAATGGAAACAATCACGATCATCCAATCCACAGGAGATGACGAAGTCACCAGCTGAGATGTAAACACACTAGAACGTGACCAATGCAGCTTCTTTTGTGCAATTATTTCAGTTACATCTGATTCTTCATGACCCCATTTGGGGTTTTCTTTGTAGGTCACAAAGAGTCAGAGGTGACTGAAACAGTCGAACAAGAAAGTAAATGTATACCATCCATTCTTCCTGATAGATGGAAAGATTTTGACTCAGAGAACCACATCTGAAGTATATTGAACATAACAAATTGCTAGTACACTCTGTTCATCTTTTTAAAAATATTCTCCTAGTATTTACTAACTTATTAATATTGGCTAAATTCCCATCACCCACTCTAATGACCACCAATTCCTATGGTTAGAGTCCACTTCCAAGATGAATGATAGGTATATTTTAATATTCTGTATTTGCAAAGAACCTTACATAGATTATCTTGCTTGAGTATTTGAGCCTTACAACAACCTTGTGCAATCGGAATGATGGATATTATCCTGATTTTACAAATGAAGAAACTCAGAGAGTTATATGTCCACAGCCACCCAACTAGTGGTTCTCAGGGGCAGGTTTAGAACCCAAGCCTTTCCAACTCTAGGTCCAGCAGGAGGTCCCCACTGCCACATGCTGGCTCTCTCTGATAAATAACGTTCAGGTTTTTGCCTCCTCTCCTCAGATCGCCCAGGGCTTGCCAGCGTGGAGAGGATTGAGAAATGTCAGGAGGGTTTCCTGCTGGCCTTTGAACATTATATCAATTACCGCAAACACCACGTTGCACACTTTTGGCCAAAGCTGCTGATGAAGGTGACGGACCTACGGATGATTGGCGCCTGCCACGCCAGCCGCTTCCTACACATGAAGGTGGAGTGCCCCACAGAACTCTTTCCCCCTCTGTTCTTGGAAGTGTTCGAGGACTAAGAAGGACTGGTTTGGTTCTCACAATTCTGACAATGCTACTTATGGGGTGTCATTCCATTCCATTGCCTAGCTCGTTTGTGTTTCTCTGTATCTTAGGGGGGAGGGATTTTTGTTGTCGTTGTTGTTGGGAGGGGAAGGCTGTTGTTGGTTTTTTGTTTTGGGGTTTTTTTTTGCATTGATATACCCAGGTGAAAATGTCCCCTGAATGTGGGTACTTGTGACTATCACAGTCCGTCCTCCAGTCTGTGGGTGTGGATGCTTTGAAAATGGCCCAGTAGCAGGTGGGAAGAAAGCTCAGGAGTTCACCAGCAGCAAGTGGTCACCAGTGTCCATCCTTCCCTGGTTGGTGGTGACACAAAGTAAAGCTAAAAAAAGGGGGGGGGGGAAGTGAGTGACACATTCTGTTGTCTTGACTTAGTGAAGGACTTTATCGATTAGGTTCCGTTTTGTAGGGCACAAAGAACTCTTGCAATGAATGTAGCTTCCATGTACCTGTCCCTCTCCCCCTCCCAAGATGATCTATAATATCTCAAACCCTCATTTCCTTAAGACAGCCATCCTCTTCCTGCCCAAATAGAAACATAGACCTAGGACCTGGAGTGGGGTTTTAGGAGGCATTTAGTCCAAAATCTTCCACTTTGCATATGGGGAAACTGAGTCTCAGAGTGGTTAAGTGATTTGTCCAGAGACACATGCCCATTAAGTGAAAGAACTGGGATTTAAAGCCTAAGGGCCTCTGAGAGGAAACCCAGCATTTTTCCACTGTACCATGAATTATACCCTGGATATATGACCACAGAGGTATCTGTTCTCTGTCAGTCAGATATATCCTTCAATGTAATATTTCCCTGATCCTTGCAACTGAGTTCACACTCAATATGGGGTTGATCTACTAGATGGATTTGTTGAACTAATGGAATACATCTAGCATGGGGAAAGGAAGGGGCTTAGTGATCACAAATTGGAAATCTATGCCAAGGTCAAGGACTTTTCAATGCATAGAATAATACTGTTTACAAGAGGCAGCCACTGTGGTGTGTTTACTGATGAAGGAAACTTAAACATGAACCCAACAGATTTACCAAACATGGTTGCTTTTTAATGGTGGTGGTTCTTCCTCATTGTCACTGAAATTATGTGCCCTGATTGTGTAAGTGAGAGGGGATCTAGACTGATCTGACAGCCGCTTTCCCTGCAGATTAAATCTCCTGATCAAAGGCAGCAGTGAAGCATAGATCTGAGTCTGGTTGAGAAAGTGTTCCAAGGAAAGAGACCAGCTAGAGTCAGGTTCAAAGCAGAAGAAAAATGAGATATTCAATGGTCCCATTTCAAACTGGGACTTTAGAGAAAGCCTCCCATTACCCTGAGATACGATTTTTTTTAAATCACATACATTAAATTAAAAAAAGACATACATAAAATCAAAGAATCACAGGTGTGGAGGTGGAAGAAAACTCATAGGTCACCTTACATTTACATATGAAGAAATTAAGACCCAGAGAAAGTGATTAATTGACTTAGCTAAATTCACACCAGTAAACAATGTCTGCAGTAGGATTTGAAGTCTTGGTCCTCTGCCTTTAAAGCCAGTAGTTGTGCTGTCCCAGTCCTTTTTCCAGACGTAAAATCTATTTCAAGAACATTAACATCAAGTTGCTTGCTTTTCCTCTTATTTTTGTTTTGAAATCAGACTTAGAACATTGAATTTTCACCATACCATAAAGGAAGTAAACAGTATGTTGTCCTAGCTCCGCTGGTTCCAGATCCAGGCCCTTTCCACTATAGCACGATGCCCCTCTCACCAATTCTAATAAATTTCCCCTGAGTCCCCTATAGAGTTTGACAGTTATTTACTAGACAAAGATAAAAATTCACGTCTTTCTATTTTATTTTCTTACACTGTTGTTCCAGAAGAATATTCAGAACAGAAATACCTGCAGGCTGGTAGCTAGGTGTCACGGTGGATAGAGCATTGGACCTGGAATCAAGAAAATCTGAGTTCAAATTTGACCTCAGACATGTAGTAGCTGTGCGACCCTGGGCAAGTCATTTAACCCTGTTTGCCTCAGTTTCCTCATCTGTAAAATGAGCTGGAGTAGGAAATGGAAAATACTCCAGAATCCTTGCCAAGAAACCCCCAAAAGAGATCTTAAAGAGTCAGACACAATTGAACAACAACAACCTACAGGCAATTTGGCTTTTCCTCCAAATCATTAGGAAAAAATTATAAATATTGGACATTTTTACATGTGGAAAATCACGTACTGACCTGTTACGTTGACTTCTTTCTGTAAGATGACAGGTTTCTACCAGATGGTCAGTAAAGTTCCTTCCACCTCTAAATCCTATGATGCCAGGATTTTGTGATCCTGTTCAACCATCAGCAAGTTTTTATTTAAGTGCCTGCTATGCATCGGGCATTGGGAATACCAAGACGAAAGATAAAATATTACTTCCCTCAAAGAGCTCATATTCTAATCTTATGGACTTCAGCAAATCGAACAAGAATGTTGTTTGTTGTTGTGGAATTAATCTAAATGATGCAACAGATAAATTACAGGTAGACTCATCTTTTTATTAACTCATCCAGTAAAATTTGGAAGCTGCAGGAAGTTTTAAATAGAGACTCCCCAAGTCCCACTGATTAGTCACATTCAAAGAGCAGTGCTGGGTAGTGGAAGGTGTTCCAGCTCGGACGTTAGGAGCCTGGGTATCTGGTCTCCATCTCTCAGAACCTGCTTCTTCATCTACAAAATGACATAGTCATACTAGACGGTTTCTAATGTTTCCTTCCAGCTTTCAAATTCTATGAAAATTCAGAAATTCCAAAATTTCAGAAAAAATTTCAGAAAATTCAGAAAAATTCCAAAATTTAGAAAATAATATTTTCTTCTTACAAACACCTTCCATTAGACTAGTACTAAGTTTATAAGCAGAGAATGGATTCACATTCCTCTTAACAAAGTGTGTGAATGTGAATCCATCTTGAGAATTGGGGATGAAAGGCACCACATAACCAGAGAAGATAGAAATAAGTCATGAAAGGTTTGGATGGGGGAAATAATTCAGAATGTGCCAATCAACCAATGAGTGGCAAGGGGGTGGCTCTTTTAGGAGTGGAAACTAACACCTGCCTGGTAGAAATTCACTAATGACACAAAGGAATCAAAATGCCACCAAAAATCTAAGTGCAGTTTTAAGCTATTGATACTCAATCGGGTACTGAATTGTCTTAAGCTATTATAGCTGCCCTAAGACCCCTGTTGTCTCCCTGACTGTTGAAATTTATCTTCTCCATACAAATTTCACCCAGGCAGCATCCTTGAGTATTTGCTCAGTCAACATCTCAACTCCCTCTTGGCAGCAGAAATCTATGGCCATCTGCTCTGCTTCTGCAAGGGATCGAAAGAAGGCAGAGCTTGCACCAGTCCAAGAGAGAGCAGGCTATTCAAGGCATGGAATGAATTATGGGAGAGGGGCAGGGTGGGGAAATTGGATGGGTTCCCAGCTCTGCTTGAATCAGTTATCCCTGGTAGAGCATTATTATTTTCCAAGTGAATTCTAAGTGAAAAATCAAGCATCGATATTTGCTATGTGACACTGGACAAGTCACTTAACCTCTCTAGGCCTGATTCTTTGTAAAATGAGGGGGATGGCTCAGTAATCTCTAAAACTGCTTCTAGCTCTAACGCTATGCTATGATCCTTTGTGTAATGGAAAAGTCATCTCCAAAGCTTAAAGGAAAGTCCCTGTGGAATACCCAAGCCTTCATTGATGTGAACCCCCACAGCTAGTCAGACTCAAAGCATGCTTAGGCTACATCAACAAAGCACAAAGGAAGAGATTATTTGATAGTTATCCTGATATTCTGATAGATGTTAACAGCCAGACCACCTTGGGCCTGAAACCTTAAATCTAAATCAGTCTGGTTGGCTAGCTACCTGATTAAATCATTTGGAAAGGCTGGGGAGCTTTGGAAGTCACGTTCACAAGGCATCCGTCCATCTCAGTCTTTGTGTATCCCACTCAAGTACCCAAGCCATCTCAGAATGCCATCCCATGAAAGCTAATTGTGAGGGGTTGTCTTGGAATTGTTTAAGCCAGGACTTTAGGTTCAAGTATATCTCTGGATGAACAGAATTCTCCTCTTGCCTTTGAGGGCGAGTCTCTTAAAGTATCTGAAGATTTCTGTGGGACCAGATTTCTCACTTATAAACCCCTAAACTATGGGGAATGTTTGGTGTGTGTGATCTTTACTTCTGCTCATCAGCTTAGCAGTATTTCCAAACCCACTGCAAATGGCGATCTCTTCCTTTCCTTTATGGTTCTACCAAAAACACCGTGTGCCGCAGCCGAGCTTTTTGTGATCAAGTGAGCTTTGCTCCTTAGTAACATGCTTCAAATTTTAATTCCCCAGTCCTTCGATGTGCAGACATCTGGGTCTGGAGCAATGCCTATGCAGTTTTCCATGTGCTAATTATATGGTAGGTAACACTCTGCCAAGCTCTCCAACACTCTCCAACCATGCTAACCGTGAGCTTTTCTTGTGACTTGGGTGTATAAGCATCAACAATTTCCCTGTTCCCTCTTCCCAACCCCATCCCTAAATCCTACCTTTTTGGAGCTACTGGTCACTCTCAAAATGTGTCATTGTTAGTGATGTATTTTTATTCTATGGAACGTTAATCTGTTTGTCTCATACTGACCTTAAGTTGCATGAATCATAAATTTGAAAATCAGTCTTATGGTTTTGAAATGTAGCCAGCATTTGTAAGGCTAAACCTTTTTCATTAACTGAATTTCAATGAGCAACCAAGGAATATATACCCTTCAAAAGGAGAGCAAAGGCAAACATTTGAAATTATGTCGCCCTTTCCAATGACTGAATCCATCAGGTCCTCAAATAAGCTCTTAATTTTTCCTATTTGAATAATATGGAAATATTAATGTAGTGTTTCTTTTGATAGCAAGATAATATGATCGGTATTTAAATTTTATAGAAAATGAATTTTATCATACTGTGATGTAGATATTTATTTTCCAGGTAAGAAGCCACCCAGTATGTATTTTTTACAATGGAAAATTTTGCTTTTAATCTTAAAAAAATAAAAAATTAAAACATAAAAATACACATATACATGAAACAAACTTAAAAAAAAAAAGGTTTGGCCTTATCACAGAATTTTTCCTGTGCTATATCAATGTTTGCAGATGCAAAAAGTATGAATTTCTCTTGTGTCTCCACATTGACATTGTATGTCGCCTTCAGAAGCATTATTGTGCAGGTAAAAATACGCTGTTTGTGTCTCTCCATCACACAGTTTACCTACTTTAAAAAAAAATGAACCCTTCTTATGCACAAGACAATCAAAGATAATTCTGTATCCTTCCAGGACACGGATAGAACTCTTGTAATTACTGAGCACAATGTAAGACAGAAAGGAAAAAAAGACACTCGAATTATACAGGTAATGTTGGTCTAGAAAATATCAGGGCATGAACAAAGTGACCTCCTGCTGTCTTTGGATTCCTCCTTCTGGACTTGGCATTTTGGGGTAACCAAATTAGCCCTTCAGGAAAGTGCTTTCCTGGAAGAAAACTACTCTACTTGGTTTCTTTTCATGCCCTGAAAACAAGAGAAATCTCCGAGATCGAGTGTAGTAAGCTTTTCAGTCTTTGGAAGATGTATTTTTTTTTTGCAAACAGTGTTAAGTGATATTGCTAGATTGGTAATATTTTTTCAGCCTAAAAGTATATTAAAGAAAAAAAATCTGTGATTGAAATGTTTTAAACTATCCAAAAGAGAAAATTTGTATATTTGGGGAAAAATGAATTTTTACATAGCTTTTGTATGCAGATATTAAACTGTAATTATGAATATAGTGGGCATAGATAAACTTGTAAGCTTAAATTCTAAAAAAAAAAAAAAAAGCAAAGAAAGAAAGAAAAAAGCTTATAAACTGATAACTTTTCCCGTCTCTTTCTTTACAAGTCACTCTTATTCAATAATTGAAAGCTACCTCAAATGGTAAAATTAGATGGGACAGTCATCCAAAGGCAACCATTTATAAACCTGTGCTGGAGTCCTAAGGTAAACCAGAGGAGGGACAGATATCCTTTGCACAACATGGAGGTTAGGGACGGATGCCTCCATGATCTGGAAAATCCACCTAAAATGTGTTGCCCCTCCCTTTCTGCCAGAGAAGAAGTCTGAATTATCATGGTATTAAAAGATAAAATATATTGATATTATACAATGCTATACATGTACCTTATGCATTTCTGAACTTCTAAATTTTTTCTGTGTTGTCTGCTTGTCTTTGTGTGTCAAAAACTTCCCAAAAACTCTCATTTAATTTCTTATCCTGACCCTAGATATATGGAAATCTGGATGGGGAAAGCCGTGATGTGGAAGGTATAACTGTAAATGGAGCAGAAAAGAATGGATGGGGTGGGGACAGGAGAGAGAAGAGGTGCTGGTAAATGTTTAACGATTGGCTTTCCAAAACACCTGACATTTTTTTTTTTTTAAAGCAATTGGGGTTAAGTAACTTGCCCAAGGTTACACGGCTAGGTTTTTGTTTGTGTGGATTAAGTGTCGGAGGCCAGCTCCGAACTCAGGTCCTTCTGACTCCAGGGCCAGCGCTCTATTCACTGCGCCACCTAGCCGCCCCACACCTGACATTTTTTACATTTAAATTTGCTTTAACATTTTCTCTGTTGCTTTCTTAAGTCTAGCCAATCAACAGAACAATATATCAAGCCCTGATTTGTGGTCTTTACCAATTTCCAAAGCATAAATGCTCACAGTGAAAATCCTGGTTTTACCTGACTCCATCACATCCCTGGAAGCTGGGAGGAAAGTGGGGGAGGAGGAGAAGGGAGGCAGAGTAGTCTAGACACAATCAAGAAAAAAAGCACAAAGATTGGGCCCCTGGGTAGAGACTAATTTGCAAAAGGTCACAGGGAAAGGGAAATCACCCTTTTCAATCTCTTGTCCCAACTGTTCCCCCAGTAACTTCTGGAGAAAAAAATATTGATGTGCACATGTCCATCAATGACATATAGTCAGGTCTCTCCAGATATTAATCCTTCTGCATCCGACTCTCTGGGTGATGCTTCAGGCACAAGGAATCCAAGGTTGAACACTACTAAACCTGTCATCAATCCAGTATTTGTTAAGCACGGACTATTTGCTGAACGCCAGGGGGAAAGAGGCAAAAGACAGTCCCTCCCTTCCAGGAGCTCACATTCTAATGGAGACAACAAGCAAACAAATATAGACAAAAATCTAAGAACAAAATACTAAAGCTTGGATGTGAAGAGAACCAATGGAAGATAAAACTTCAAAAAAGTCCTTTACTTCTTAAAAAAAAATTCATTTATCCAAATAGCAAAACAGAAATCAGAGAAAGTAAACAGAGGAAATAGATACCAAATGGCAGAGAGGAAAGGAGCTCTCCCTCCCATTGGAAGAGAGGTAATGATCTCACCAAAGGGGAATTCCCTGAATTCACAGGTCCCTACCCAGGAAACCTCACTCTTTTCACTCAAGTGCTGAGCTCCACTAGCAAAACCTAAGAACCTGCATTTCATCATGATGCTGTTGCTTAATCCAGTTCTATGTTGTTAGTCTGGATTGCAACAACCTTGGCCTAAGGACCTAGCACGGTGATGGGACGAGTCAGGTTTCTCAAACCACAAGTCAACCTCACTTTGTGTAAACTCGAAAGGTGTGGCTTAGTTTTTTTAATCCACTACAATTCTTGATTTCCTTTACACCAGGGGATGTCTCCTGCACGTTTGGTGGAAGCCTAAGAAAAAATCTGAAGAAGTTATAGAAAGTCTAATCTTCAAGGAGAGACCCAAGTTTATTGAAGTGGTCATATATACACACACACATATATGTGTGTATGTGTATGTGTGTGTGTTTTGGGGGGGAGAGAGAGGAAGAGAGAGAGGGGGAGAGAGAGAGAGAGAGAGAGAGAGAGAGAGAGAGAATAAACAGCAATTACTAGGGATTGGGAAAAGAGCAGTAGCAACTAAGTTATCGGGATATGTGTCCCCTAAGAGATGGTATTTATGCTAAGCCTTGAAGGAGGGTTTGATAAAGTCTTCTGAAAAAAAAGTAGGGGCAAACTTAGCTACTCTCAGCAATACAATGATCCAAGACAATCCCACAGGAATAATGAAGCATGCTATCTGCCTCCAGAGGGAAAAAAATGATATTGGTTGAATACAGACTGAAGCATGCTGATTTTCTCTTTCTTTCTTTTTTATTTTATTTTAGTCTTTTTGTACAAAATGACTAATATGGAAATGTTTTACATAATTACACATGTATTATTTACGGCTCAGGGAGAGAACAGGAGAGGGAAGGGAGGGATAAGATTTGGAACTCAAAATTTTAAATAAGAATGTTAAAAAAACTGGGGGGGGGGGGAATTGGCAAAACACATTTACCTGTTACACTGAGACTATGATCATGAATTTAGCATGGGAGCAGGTGCCGAGTTTTGTAAGTATATCCCTGGGTTCCTGGACTCCTTACCCAGATATTCATTGATTAAGAAAACACCTACCACCAGAAAGATACATGGATTTAGTACAGCCTTTAAATGAATTTGAATTTTATTCATCACAATGTCATCTACATACATTTGACAGAGAGCAATGCATATTATATAAGTGTGTGTATGTATATGTGTATACATACACACACACACACACACACACACACACACACACACGACATTTATTCAGTCTGTAGAAGATGTTTGCTTTAGTATTATGCTGAGTCACACACAGGATTTGTTGTCTTTGTTGGAGCTGTGTGACCAGAGCTCCAAAGACCCAAGTGGCTATGATTGGTGTGCATGTGGATTCATAAACTCCTTGTAATATGCTAAGGTCCCCTAAGGATTCCAAGGACCAAAAGTTGATTAGCACTTAAGCAGAGTATTCAGGAATCAGCGCTCTTTAAATCCTCTGCCAAAGAGGGAAAACATTTCTGTTCACCTGTGGGATATCTACTGAATACCTGGAGTAAGGATATGACCAGTATGACTCCTTAAACATTCCAGTTCCAAACAGTCCGAATTCCCCAAAGACTTACAATTCACCCAATAGTGAGCTTTTTAAATGGGCAAACAATCAATGAAGACTGATTATTCTTGTCCTAAATTTTCTTACAGGCATTACATGGAGATTCCAATGCAGAGGACCATTGACCAAAGTAGAATCCTTCTTGAACTGAGCCTTAGGAATTTTGTTCATGGTTTTTATTACATCATAAGATTAAAAATTTTTGTGTGAACAAATTTCTGAAATGATAGTGGAAGTCTGGGAGAAGTACAGTTCTCTACAGATCTTTTTTTAAAACATACCCAGAATCCGGCCTTAGACACTTAATACTTACTAGTTGTGTGACCTTGGGCAAATCGCTTAACCCCAACTGCCCTCCAAAAAGCAAAAAAATATATATATATATATAATATATGTGTGTATATATTATATATATGTGTATATATATACACACATATAATATATATGTGTGTATATGTGTGTATATATTATATATATCCCCGAGTACATCTAATGTATAAAATGGGACAGGTTCATTCAATAAATATTTTGCTCAATGAGAATTTATTGAACACCTACTATTTATAGGCACTTGGAGAAATCAAATGTTGCATAAGACATAGTCCTGGACTTCATGGAAATCACCTGTGTTCTATTGTAGATACCCTGTCCATTGAACTACAGTAAGTTTCTCCGTTTCTTTTGATTTTCCTACAAATGGAGGTCTTGCCCTTTCCCAAAATTCCCATCTCATTAATGGGAGATGTTGAGTATTGCATTAAACAGATGGACTGATATAGCCCCTTCTTAGCACATGCTAGTGTTTCCCCAATGTGCAACTTCATTGGCTCCTGTGAGAGAGAAAAATATTTAGAACAGATCCAGACCCTGCAGGGTTGAGCCACCCCAAAGAAGACCATGACCTCCCAGCATCCTTCTATCGAGACAGATGAAAGATACAAGGGCCTGCTCAGGAGTCTTTTCCACCTAGACAAACTTTCTTTTCCAGGTCTCAGGCTTCACTTGAAAACTTGAGTGAGTCCTTACTTAAAACCTTTTAGTTTTATGGAGAGATGCTCCCAGGAGAGTCTGACAGGTTTGTTTTTAGTTTGTAGACCAAGCCTTTCTTTCCCATAGAATTAAAACATCACATTAAAAAAAAAAAAAAGGAGAAAACTCAAAGCATTCCTCTTTCCTCTGAGTGGCCCCATGAAATGGGAATTCCAAAGAGTTTTCTGTAGGGAAAGTCTGACCGAGTAGCAGACAGGAGTATGGCAAGCAAATCAACTTTTCACCTCATCATTGAATAATAATAGAGGAAGGAAGGAAGGAAGGAAGGAAGGAAGGAAGGAAGGAAGGAAGGAAGGAAGGAAGGAAGGAAGGAAGGAAGGAGAGAATAGGCAAGGCAGGAAAGAAAGGCAAGGAAAGGAAGAAGGAAGGAAGGGAAAGGGAAAGAAAGAAAGAAAAGAAAGGGAGGAAGACTTTTAGAAAAGGAAGAACATCTTTTATAGTTGGTAAAGGGCACTTAACTTTCTATGATATATTTCTGTAGTAGCCTTTTGCTATCCTTCAGCAACATATTTAATGGTGATTAACAGCTTAGCCTAGTGGACACAAAGTTGATCCAGGAAGGCCAGTTTTCAAGTCCTCCCTCTGGCATTTATTGGCTCAAGAAGCCACTTCAAAGGGCTCTAGGCAACTCTCTAAGACAAGAGGGTCAAGAGGTCTTTACCCTGGTAGAGGTTTCCACATCTGAGAGTTCACTGTACAAATGAGATCAGAGTCCCTATCACCTAATAGGAAGAAAGGAAAGGAAGACCCACATTGGCAAGTTGTCCAATGTTTTAGTTGGATTCCATAGAATTGGATGGGTAGAGAAAAATGTCTTCCTCCACATGCCTTCCTAAATATCTGTGTATGTATACACATACATATAATGTGTGAATACCCCCTATATACCACATCAGGGGATCACATTTCAATCTTTGGCATTCTGGGTGGTATGGATAAGAACAAGCTTTCAAATGTCTGAAGCTGGATTTGAACTCGGGCCTTCCTGACTGCAGGCCCAGTGAGTTAGTCGCTGAGCTCCCTGGCTGCTTTTTAGGCAAACCTCCCTGATCCTTTGGACAGTTTAATACAATAACTACTTTGAGGCTGAGCAGAGAGGGCGTGGGCTGATCCATCAGTGCAGTTTAACATGGTGGAGATCAGTCTGAACTCAGATATCTCACAGAATCTCTCCTGGTTGTCTTGGGTCATAAAGACATTTCAGCAGCTCTCCTTTGCCATTGTTCTAGCCATGGAATAGTAATAAAAAGCCTGTTGGAGTCAGTATATCACAGTAATAATGGGCATCGAGGTGGCCCAGTGGATAGAGTGCTGGACCTGGAGTCAGTGAGATCTGAGTTCAAATCTGGCCTCAGGCACTTACTAGCTGTTCGACCCTGGGCAAATCACTTTACCCTGTCTGCCTCAGTTTCCTCATCTGTAAAATGAGCTGGAGAAGGAAATGGCAATCCCCTCCACTATCTCTACCGGGAAAACCCCAAATGGGATTGTGAAGAGTTGTAAGAGTTGTACACAACTGAAACAATTGAACAACCACAACATAATAATAATAATAGCTAGCATTTCTACAGCCCATTTTATATTCTCTCATTTGATATAGCCAAACCAGACTATCCAGGGCCCTGCAGCTTCCCCCAGGGCACCAGGGTTTAGAAGAGCCTCGACCATTCTTTTTGTTTTTTTGAGGGCGATCAGGATTAAGTGACTTGCCCAAGATCACACAGCTAATTTTTTTGTGTGTTAAGTGTCTGAGGCTGGATTTGAACTGAGGTCCTCCTGACTCCAGGGCTGGTGCTCTAATTCCCTGAGCCACCTAGCCGCCCCAGAGCCTCAGCCATTCTTATTATAGAATCTTAGATCTAGTGATGCATGGGGTGTCAGAGACCAAGGAGACCGGCTCCCTCATGTTACAGAAGGGGAAACTGAGGCCCAGGAAGAGCTCAGTGAATCATACAGGGTCACCTAGTGCTAAGTGTTTAAGGGAGAATTTGAATTCTTCCCGACTCCAAGCTGGGTGCTCCACCCACTGTACCACCAAGGTGCCTCTTTGTCCTCTTTTAGCGGCCAAAGTCACCTGAGGGTAGCTCCTAGTTAGGGAGAGTAACTATCTGGAATGGCAGGAAGCAGGTCATGGCCCCTTCAGACAGCTCCACCCTAAAGGAGCTTCTTCTCAGCCCAGTCCTGCCCTGCTCCCTCCCCCGAAACAGCCTTCCCAGTAGTGGCCTAGCCATATCCTGAGGGTCGAATCCACAGGACCTTGTCTTTGTACCCCTAGTACCTAGTACAGTGCCAGAGTGGGTGCTGATTATGTCCCAAGGTCTCGTGTCAAGGAAACTCTTCCTGCCTCTTGCCCACTTTGGCTCAGCTGAATTTGTCTTTAAAAAGTACATTTTCCTAAAGTTTTCCTCTAACACATTTTGGGGGGTCATCCTCAGAATTGTCAGTAAAGTTTTCCAAGCTACCTCCTGGCTGTGTTTCTTTGGCTGTTGAATAGCCCAGCCACTAGAACTAATTTTGGTAAAAAACAAATGCATGCCCAGGCAGACAAGCAGCAGCCAGCTTCCTCGCCCGAGGCCATTAAATTGAGATTCATTTGATAGTGGAAATTCTTAACAGGGGCTGTGTGCCTGGGCACTGCTTTAATAAAGCAATTACACTGTGAATGTGCTGACTGAGCAGACAAGTAGACAGTTTATTTCGTGTGTGTACACACACATCACACACACACATACACACACACACATAGATACTTAAAAGAATTTTTTCTCGTCTGAAATTGCTCTCTGATCCTGGCGCTACATTCCCAGTGCCCAGGGAACATTCTGCCCACAGGCAGCAGGATGATCAAGAATGAAAAGACAGATGGGAGTCTCCATTTTGCTGACTTAACTTTCTTATTTTGATGGCAATATTTATATGCTCAGACTCAGATAAGGATCCTCTTCCAAGTACAATTCAGTTTAATCCCATCCAATTAAATTCATATTGATTAAGGATCTCCTATGTTTAAAACTCTAGGCACCGTGGTACAGAACAAAGAATAATTAGTTTTGAATCAGAGGTTCTGGGTTTGAGTCTTGATTTTCTATTCACTCATTATATATTATATAATATCATGTGTAATATGATATTGTAAACATATTATATATAACATGTTACGTGTATATTGTATGTTGTGCAATATATGCACATATATGCATATACATATATGGTTGTATATTAAGGGATTTTTTGTTTTGTTTTTTTATTTTTTGCTTTTTGGAGGGGGAAGGTAGGGCAATCGGGGCTAAGTGACTTGCCCAAGATCACAAGTGTTGTGTCCACTCCAGTATCTTTGCCAAGAAAGCCCCTTAGACAATATGGTCCATAGGGTCAAGAAGAGTCAGACACAACTAAACAGCAACACATAGAATAACAGAGGATGCCAATTATATTGAAATAAAAATATTTTACTTCTTTCTCGTACAAGTTCACAGACCCTTTAGTTAAGAATCCACTGACTAGAAGTTTTTCTAGCTGCAGGACAGAACAGAGAGGGGGGAGGGGGGCCAGTCAGGGGCTTGAACTCAAGACCTTGGTCTCATTCTTAAAATCCTCTATTCCCGAGATGTCAAATGCTGGGCTTGCGGCACTCCACACAAGTCAGATTAGAATATAATTGGGAAATGTTTGACAAAAGAAATAAAAATACAGTACAATGTGGATCGGGTTAATTTGTGGTTTTCCAAGTCAATAGGCATCACCCAGGGATCCTCGGTATGGATTAATGGCTGAGTCTTGAATCCCAGGAACGTGGTCTGCACCTGCAGAAGCCGGAAGGACAAGTGCATCTGGCGTCAGAGGACGCAGGTTCATATCCTGCTTCTGCTTCTTACTGTCTGTGAGGCCTCAGTTTCCCCATTTGTAAAATGAGGGAGTTCCACTAAGTGGCCTCTAATAAAACTTACCCTCCACACAGTAAACAAAAGAGGAAGACTTAGTCTTTGGAGGGCGGAGTAAGGCGCCTGAGGCCACAAGAGATCTCAAGTAATTCACGAAAGCTTTCTCAGACTGTTTCTTCATCTGTAAAATGGGGAAGGGGAGATCATTTCAGTGCTGACAAAGTCCGTAGTTTTTTAATGGCTGGTTCCACCTCAGGTTGTGTGCCGAATCTTCTCTATTTGCATGGGTATTAAGGCAGCCACCAATGATAGAAGAAGAGGGGAGGAAGCCCAGAGACACCATCAGGATGCAGTTTGGTTCAACTGGACTCTGAAAATCCCACCTTCATCTGCTGCAAAGGCTACTGGATGTGGAATAAAAAGGACTGAGTTCAAATCCCAATTTGTTCTACCTGTTAGGCCTCGTGCAGATCACTGGTTTTCCCTGGGCTTCAGTTTACCTATCTGTAAAATGAAGCAATTGTACTAAATGACCACTCAGCCTGTAATCCTATGGCCCTGCCGGCGCTGAAGCCCATGAGCCTCCAATGTCCTCCAGTTTCAGGTTTTCTCACCCTATTTCCATTTCCTTGGGATGCTTTTTTTTTTTTTATCCACATTTCCCAGGAAGGAACCTCAGCCAGACTTACAGACTGCTAGGCTGTAGGAGAGGCGCGGAAGCTGCACACTTCCCTCGCCCTTTCTGCAGTTTCCCCGCCGTTACTATTCCCCAAGGACAGCGGCGGTGCCTGGCTGCCATGGCGCTCCGCTTCTGCTGAATGAGTCTAACTCCATCAAAGCTGTTTCCAGCTCCGCTTGCAGATAGCGGGGGCAGAGTCTCGCTCTCCATCATCTCCATCTTCCTTGGAACCAGGTGAGGGCTTACTTCATGGCCATTCTGTCTTTGGAGTCAAGCGCTCATCTTACAAAGACTCCTTTGGACGACTCATATTAAAAACCACTGAAACCTGCCTCTTAACACCTGGGCACTGTTTTCCCGGAGTCCAACCTTTTGTTCCTTTCTGAAAATAGCGATGTATTTTCACAGAAGTGCTCCTACTGTGCAGTATTCGACAAGCTCCGCTGACCAGCCAGAAAAATGGATGGAATTCACATTCTATTTTCAGTCATAACCAAGACAGGACACAAAGGCACATTGGGGCCTGATTTTTTTTAATTCTTAGAACATTATTCCCTTAGCGGAGAGGCTAGAGATCATTGGATTTGGAGGCAGAAAGGCCTACGTTCATCTCTGTTCCTTATTCCTACGTGACCGCAGGCAAGTTACTGTGAGTCTCAGTTTTCTTCATCTGCAGAATAGTCACAACACCCCCACTTCACGTGGTTGTTGAGGCTCAAGTGAGAATATATATATATGAAAAGCTGTCTAAAGTGGAGCGATTATAACGAGCTGAGGGCTGGGCAGCCTCAGGTGCAGATGCGCCCTGAATGCGCCCTTTGGAGCTTGGAGTTTGTGAGCAGGGCAAGGGAAGAGGAAGGAGGAATCCAGGGTCCCACTGAAGCCCCTGAGGATAAGGGCAGGAACCCGAGTGAAGAGGAAAGCTGTGAGCCAGCTTCTGAACTCATTAAGGAAGGAAGAAGAGCCGCCCAGACCCAGCAGATGACACCTGGATGCTTGGAACTCCCCAACAGGAGACGTCTGCTAGATGATGGTGGCCCAGGGGGGCTCTGACTTTTCTTCCGTCCCCTTTGGTAGCGCCTCTTTCTCCTTCATTCCTTCCTTCCCCTATTCTTACTGCCACCACCACCTCCATCTGAGCCTCCTCCAAAGCTCCACCCTTGGCCCTTTCCTTTTCTCTCTCATTTTTCTCTTCTTTTCTCTCTCTCTCCTTTTCTCTTTTTCCCTCTCTCCTTTTCTCTTTTTCCCTCTCTCTTTTTCTCTTTTTCTCTCTCCCCTTTTCTCTCTCTTTTTCCCTCCTTTCTCTCCTTTTCTCTCCTTTCTTTTCTCTCTTCTTTTTTCTCCTTTTCTTTCTAGTCTTTTTCCACTTTGCTTTTCTCCCCAGGGTATCAATTTTCTCCTCTGTCACATGGAATGTTTCAACTACCCTCTGGAAGTCCCAAAGGTTTCATCAACACTCAGTCAGTCTAAATGATAAGATCATGGTTATAGAGCTGGAAGAAGAGGCATAGAATGACAGCTTTAAGGGGAAGACAGGTCTGAGGAAATGATGACTCCAGAGAATACTTGGGTATGTTTATAGCCATCAGAGGAGAAGCCAGTAGTCATATGGCACATAGTAAGTGCTTAATAAGTGATTGTTAATGAACTAGAAGGGATCTTAGAGGTTTTCTGTTCCAACCCTCTTGTTTTATAGATGAGGAAACTGAACCCCAGAGAAGTGACTAGTCCAAGGTCACACGTGTAAGTAGTACAGTCAGAATTTGAACTCAGGTCCTCTGATTCCATGCCCGGTAGTATTCCTTGTGATATACTAACTCTGATATCCTTGACCCAAGGACTAAGTGACATACCCCCCAAGGGTATTGGTCACTCCTATTGGTGGCCCTGGAGGCTTTATCCCTTCAGAAAAGTAAAGAATACACCTCATTCTACTAATAATTTTTGACCTTAGGTGGGTCAATAATGTTCTGCCTTGGGTAAAGCTTTCATAAGAGGGAGGAGGAAGAAGAGGAAGAAAAGGAGGAGGAGAATCTGGACACTGCCAGACCCACAAGTCATGAGATGCATTTTGGGGTGTTTTTTTTTAATTTATTTTTACTTTTATTTCTACACATCGTCAGAGGCCAACACTCAGAGGAATGTTCCTGAGAATCCAAGGGAAGCCACTCGGTGCTGGTAACCATGGTGACTGTAATTCTGAGAGAAATTGCAGACTTCCTTTGTACTAGAGCATACAGGATCAAAGCCCTTGACCCAGACAATGACCTCTCCAACTGTTCTGGTGTGGCATGTGCCAGGGCAGTGGCTCCTCCAGCAAGCTCTCTCCTGGGACTTTCAAGAATGGCTGAAGTGGATCCTACAGGCAAGGTTCTGAAATGGGAAGGTATCTCTGGGGATGGGAATTTTCCTGCAAATAATATTTTCCACATTCTGCCCCCTAACTGTGGGTGCCTCCATCCCACAAGACTCTGGCCAAGTCCCTCTTAGTAACATCATCAGCTCCCATGGGATTATCTCCATGTAGACAACTCCCAACCTCTCTCCCAAGTCCAGGCTCTTATCACCAGCTGCCTGTTGGATATTTAAAATCAAATGTTCCATAAGCATCTTAAACTCCACATGCTCAAAACAGACCTCATTTGAAGGCAGAAAGACCTACGTTCATCTCTGTTACTTATTCCTACGTGACTCCTATGAGTACTCCAAGACTCATCCCTCTTCTAAACATCCTATTTCTGTCAAGACTGCCACCATCTGGAGTTGTGAACTGATTCAACCATTATGGAGAGCAGTTTGGAACTATGCCCAAATATTTATAGCTTCCCTTTTCTGGTGGCAAAGAATTGGAAAGTGAGGGGATGCCCATCAGTTGGGGAATGGCTGAACTTTGTGGTTTATGATTGTGATGGAAATTTGTTGTGATATAAGAAATCATAAAAAGTCTCTCAGGAAAACCTAGAGAGACTTTCATAAACTGATGCAAAGTGAAATGAGTAGAACCAGGAGAACATTGTACACAGTAACAGCAATAATTGTAAGAAGATCACCTATGAATGACTAAGCTATTCTAAGCAATACAATTTTCCAAGACAATTCTGAAGGACTTATCATGAAAAATGCTATCCATCCCCAGAGAAAGAACTGATGGAATCTGAATACAGATCAAAACATACTTTTTTTACTTACTTAATTTTTCTTGGATTTACATTTTGGTCTATGTTTTCTTTTACAACACAACTAAAATGGAAATGTGTTTTGCATGATTACACATGTATAACTTATATCAAATTGCTAACCTTCTCAATGAGGGTGGTGAGCAGAGAGGGAGAGAATTGGGAACTCAATTTTTAAAATGAATGTTGAAAATAGTTTTTACATGTAATTGGAGAAAAATAAAATTTTAAATTTTAAAAAATAAAATACAAATAAGATTGTCACCATTCTTCCCAGGTGAACCCATGTTCACAACTTCAGGGTCATCTTCTATTTCTTTCTCTCCCTCCCCCCCCCCACTCTCTCTCTTACTTTCCCTCTCCCTCATAGGGATTATAGATCTTGAACTACAAGGAATGTTAAAAGTTACCTATCTAGTCCAATTCCCTCATTTTGCAGATAAGGAAACTGAGGCCCAGAGAAGTTAAATGACTTGTCCAAAGTCACACCAATAGTAAATGACAGAGATTGGATATGAACCCAGATCCTCTGACTCTAAACCTAGTGCCCTTATCACTGTTTCAGGCTGCCTCTCCATTAACTTGTCAGATCTCATTGACTCTATCTCCATATTTCTAAGATACACCTCCTTTTCTTTACTCCATTGATGCCGCTCTTGTTGAGACCTTTAGCACCTCTCTCTTGGGCTACTGCAGTAGTGTCCTATTTCATCTCCCTTCTCCTTAAATCCCTTCCCTCTCCAAGACACCCTCCATACAACTGCCAAAGGGATTTCCCAAAAGGACAGATCGACTGTCACTCTCCTACTCAATAAATGCCAATGATTTAAATACCAATGAGTTCCTACTAATTATAAGATCAATTACAAACTCCTCTAGAATTTAGAGCTAACTCCAGCCTACCTTTTTAGCATTATTAGACATTACCCCACATTGCATCTCTTCTTCTTGCTGTTACTCAGACAAAATACTCCTTTTCCCATCCCTGTGTCTTTACTGATGACTGTCCCCTATGCTTGGAAGGCACTCCTTCCTCACCTTCACAACTTAGAATCCCAGAATTAGCACTTGGAAGGGTCACTTACTCCAAGCACACCTGAATTAGATTATCTCTCAGCACCTAAAACAAACTAAGGACATATTAAGCATTTTCTTGTATTTATTGAATGAATAGATGAGCATTACTTCTCCATTTCTGGAGCAGAATGTGCTGGTCCACATTGGACAGAAATCATTTAAGATCACAAAGACACTGTAAATTTAATTGAGTCTGGTCCAAAATTCTAAAGAAACATAATTTAGGTATTTCTTGGGTATTTTTTAAATCCCCTTATTTCAGACACTACCACTGTGTGAATCTTTTTCTGGACTATACTTATTTATTAAGAGAGGGACCATTTACTTAGGTAAGGTCAGAATTGAGAGAGGGGCATGGGAAGAAGTAAGAGTAGTTTTTAAAAAGAAGAAAGAATAAATGAAACATTTAAAATATGCGAAAGAAAATAGAGGGTTCAGAAAGGGACACAAACAAGAAGGGCAGTATTGGTGCCGCCATATTGAGGATTAGACCTGTAACTTCATTTTCATAGGGAACTCTCAAGTAAGGAAAATCCCCTTTTCCAATTCAGACTAGCAAATTCTCTGCAACTTATAGAGTCTCCTGGATCACCAAGTAGTTAAATGATTCAGCCAGGGCCACAAAGCCCTACATCAGAAGAGGGATTTGAATCTAGGTCTTTTTTATTTGCTAGACATCAGGTTTAACATGGTAGAGCAACACAGTGTAGTAAATAGAAAGCCAGTCTTGAAACCAGAAGAATCTGACACACAGGGCTGTGTGACCTTAGGCCAGTCACTTTCTTTATAAAATGAGAAAGCCGGGCTAGATGGTTTTGAATCTATGACACTCTAACTCTGAGCAAATCACTTAACTCTTGAGTGTTCTAAACAACTCTCTAAGACTTTCACTTGCAAAGAAGTTGCCAGCTTATATTTGTAGAGGGAGAAGCCCCTACTACCACATCACAAGTCCAGACACTATCCCTATGTCTAATCTAGATGGCTATATATAGTCCATCTAAGCTCTGAGGTGATTCTTGCTCCTACTGATAAATTGGGTCCCCAGTAGAAGGCTGGCCATGTCTATCACTCAGGGTCCTAGAGGTACCCCTGAGAGGTCAGGGGTGATTTTCCTAATGCCATTGGCTTGAGCCCCCATTGGTGTGCTTCCCTCATTAAGATAATCAGTTGAAAATCAGTTTAGTCAACTATTCCTAAACATGTATAACATGTTTATTTACTATCATGTATAACAAGAATACACACAAAAAATTCCTCAAATGTCTGTGATACACTTTCTCACAAGTATATCAGAAACCAAGCGAAGGTGGGCTCATGCTTAGAGAATGCATGTGACATCAAGGAAACTCATAGGTCCTGCTTGCTGAAAATCCTTTTTCAATGTTTATGTAGTGCTCAAGAAGTTCTCTGTAAATATAAAGAATCCACATTCAGTTTGTCTTGTCTCTCAGTGCAGAAATTGCCACCAGCTGATCCAGGGGTGATTTTGTGAGCACCAGTGGGAAGATGGGAATTCTAGCATCCTCCTGGCCCTTCAGAGTTTTAATTCCTACAGTCAAAGGGGTGGGGGTGGGGGTAGGTAGGGACCTGGCTAAGGCCTCTCCTTCCCAACAGGTGTTTCTTCTCAAAAGGTTTGATTAGAACTTCATATTCACTCCCAATTTCTTGAAAAACGTCCCATTCTATTTAACAGGACCCAGAGGGCACAACAAAATCCCCCAGCCAATTGGAATAGACCTTTTATTTGGGGGCATTTTACCTCTTCAGATGATTTTCAAAGACTTATCCTACTTTTAGTTTCAGTTCCAGGCTCATGATTAAAATAGATTGTTTGGCCATCTTATCACCCACTTCAAGTAGGAACCAATTACTCCAAACTTACATATACTTTTTTCAAGCTGTATGTAATAGGGATTCATGGTTTCACATTTTTAAGAAACTTCTTTTGAAGGATTGTAGCAAAAGCAAAGAGTACTAACTGTGTGACCCTGGGTAAATCACTTAACCCTGTTTGCCTCAGTTTCCTCATCTATAAAATCAGTTGGAGAAGGACATGGCAAACCATTCCAGTATCTTTGCCAAGAAAACCTCAGATGGGGTCACAAAGAGTCATATGGGGTCACATAACTGAAAAATGACTGAACAACACAAGAGATGGCCTTTGAAAACTATATCTGCATTGAGCAAGCTTGAGATGCTAGGGGTCTCCAGCCAATCAATGCTACACCTGCTTTACAATATTTGCACCCTCCTACATGTTAATAACAAGGACAGAGGCAGTGTAGCTTCCTGGAGAGAGAGCTGGTCTTGGAGCTACAAAGGTATGGTTCAGGTCCAGCCACTGACTGTGTGACCCTGAGCCAATCACTTAACCTTTCAATTCCCTGAGGTTACAAGCAGAGGAATGAAAGGTAAAGGAGTAGCAGATCTTCATTGATGAAGAGAACTTCCACAGGGATATATCATGCCAACAAAACCACAAGTCTCAACATATTGAATGTTGTACAGGGTGCACAAAGGAAGGCGGGGCATCTGGGCAAAGACCACCTGGAATGAATTCCTTTCTTCTGGAAATGAACTTCTTCTTCCTTTCTACCACTGGCTCTTTCCAGAGTTCAAGCAGTTTGGTAACAGGACCTGGGTTCAGCTTCCATATGTCACTCACTACCTGTGGGACCTCAGATAAGTCCCATGACTTCCTTTGGACTTGATCTGGTGAATGAGGGAGTTAGCCAAGATGGCCCCAGCTCTACCTCTATGATTCCATGACCCATTCTCCTGCCCAGCAGCTGCAATCTCAAGCTTCATGGAGAGAAGGATAACTTTGATGGGTCCAGCTTGACAGAGCAACCCACAAATTCAATAACAGAGAAGAAAAAACAATTTACTAAGAGTTTGACCTGGGAAAAGTAGAAACTATCATATAAGCTCTCACTCTGTATTTAAGCTTTTATGACTATCAAATCATTGACTGCTTCTGAGTCCATCTGATGTAAGTGGGGGAGGGGGAAGCAAAAGTTATCTTTTAAATGGTGGTATTTCTATTATAGTGAGAATACATCCATCAACACCTATCAACAACTAAGAACCACTTATGAGCACTTAGCACCAGGCTGTGATTCACAAAATGAGCCCTGCCTAGCTAAACAATTCCTGGAACATCTACCATTTTCTTTAAAAAAAAAAAAAAGGAAAGGAAAGGAAAAACAGCAGCAGCATGTACAGACCTTGAACCCCATTATTTTCTTCTTGTTGGCTCTCTTCAGATCTGGCCAGAGCAGATTATCCCAAACAATCATTTTCTCTAGTCACTGGCCAACTTCTCCTCAAGAGCCCTTTCATAGGTAGCTTGGTGCTTCTGGGAAAGAGCCCCCACCAGCACTACCCTCCTCCATATCATTTTAAAGCTCTTTCATGGGTCTTAAGGTCATTGGAGAGAAGTTTAGGAAAGATTGTCACTGGTAGAATGAGAAAAAATCCATTAAAATCCACGTTCTTTAGTCCCAGTCTACACTAAGTCACTTTGACCTTCAAACCCAGAGTTACCCCACACATAGGAGATGTGTTGTTGGGAGGAATGTGAGTCAGAACAAGGTTATAGCCTTGAAGGGAAACTCCAATATGCAAAAAAAAAATGGAAAGAAAAACAACTCTATTTAAAAACAATGGAAAATAGCAGTTTGGAATTCTTTTATTGAGTCAAATTACCTTCGGTTTGGTTTTGGCAGATCTCACCCCACTCCCTCATTAAAGGCACAATAAAGGAGAATTCTGCCAGTACAATACAAAAGGGGCATCAGAAGACTTGTGTTCTAGTCCTGGACCTGTCATTAATTACTCAGGAGTGAACTAGAGCAAGTAGCTCACTCCTCTGGTCCTATTTCCTCATCTCTAAAATGGCCCAGAATGGGCTGATCTAACTGCGAAGAAGGAATGTGTTGACTTGGGAGTCAAAGGACATGGCTGAGACTTTCCCTCTGATGCTTCTTTACTTTCAACATTTTGCCAAAGTCCTGTTAATGCCCTGGATCTCATTTCTGTTCCCTTTTGTGAAAATAAGCACATTTGCCCTTTTCCATTCTTGTGGTACCTGGAAGATGGTGCCCTCAATAGTAATAGGGAAATTGAGAAGAGGTATGGGTTTGGGAGAAAAGGCAATGAGTTTATTTTGAACAGGTTGCATTTTGAGATGCCTATCAGACATCCAGCTCAAAATATCTGGTAGATAGTTGGTGATGTAGGACTGAGGTTCAAGTGAAAGACTGAGGCTAGCTATAGACGTAGGCATCATCTGCATGTCGATGGTCATTGGGATGCAAGTGACATGGATGGAGATTCAGTTAAAGAGACAGAGAAGGCATAGTCAGATAGGTAGAAGGAAAACCAGGAAAGAATATGCCATGAAAACCCAGAGAAGAAAGCACATCCAGGAGGAAGAGAGAGTTGACACTGTTGCAGAGAGGTTAAGAAGGGTGAGGACTAAGAGAAGGCCATTAGGGGCAGCTAGGTGACGCAGTGAGTAGAGCACTGGCCCTGGAGTCAGAAAGACCTGAGTTTGCATCCAGCCTCAGACACTTAACACACCCAAACAAAAACCTAGCCATGTGACCTTGGGCAAGTTAACCCCAATTGCCCGCCAAAAAGCAAAAAAAAAAAAGGCCATTAGATTTGGCCATTATTAGGTCATTGGGAGCAGTTTCAATTGGCTGATGAAATCAAAACTCAAACTTAACAAAATTAGGGTAGAATTAAAGGAAAGGAAATGGAGGGCTGTAAGCAGACAGCTCTTTCAAGGAGTTTGGCTGAAAATCATATAAAAAAATAGAAAACGAGAGCAGTAAATCACGGAAATGATGTAGCTATAGTTTCCTTAGACTTTAACAAAGCATTTGATGAAGTATCTCATATAATTATTGTGGCTAGATGACAGTATAATTAGTAGATTCAGAACTGACTGAATGGATAGACTCAAAGAAGAGTTGTTAATGGTCCAACTTGACAGAAAGCCTACAAGGTTCCTGTAAGCACAGGACATGTACTTGGTCTTGAATTGTTCGACATAATTATCAATGACTTACGTAAGCATGTTATCAAAAGCCAATGACTTGGAAGGAATACTCATCAAGTTTGTGCCTAAAATAAGGCAGAGAGGGGTGGTGAACACACTGGATGATAGAGTCTGGATCCAAAAAGATGACAATAGTCTAGAACATTGGGGTGAATCTCATGAGCTGAAATTCAACAGCACTACACAGTAATGTAAAGTTGTACTGTCAGGTTAAAAAGAATCAACTTCACAAGTAAAGGTAGGAAAGGCTTGATTATATACCAGTTTGTCTGAAAAAAAGTGGGAAGAGTGGATTACAAGCTGAATCTGGGTAGTAAATTGTGTGATGAGACAGCTAAAAAAAAAGATACTGTGATCCTTAGTTGGATGAAAAGAAGCCCAGCTCCCAGGAAGAACGTGACTGTCCTGGACTCTGCTCCAGCCAGACCACATCAGGAATAGTCTCTTCAGTTCTTGGTGACCACTGATAACCTAGAACACATCCAGAGGAGAACAGCCAGAATGGTGAAGGAGCTCATCTCATCTGAGGAGTGGGCAAAGGAACTGATTGTGTTTAGCCTGGGAAATAGAAAACTAAAGAAAGACATGACAGTTGCCTTCAGGTAATCAAAATGCTACGTTCTCGAAAAACAGTTAGACAAGCATTGTTTGGCTCCAGTGGATATAATCAGGAACGATGGGTAGAGGCTTCCACAAAGGCTAATTTGGACTAGATATCAAGGTCCCCAGCTATTAGAGGTGTGTAAAGGGGGAATGGACTGCCATGGAGAATAGCAGGCCTCCCATCCTGGGAGGAAGGGGAAACTTCTCACAAATATTATAGGAAAGATTCTAATTCAGGTTGGGTGAGACTTGATGGCACCCCAGGTCCCTTCCCATTCTCAGATTCTTTGATTCAATAACTAGATAAGACCTCTGGACTTCCTTCAAACCCTTAAAATCTGTAATTCTGTGTTCTTTTCCTGTGTCACTCAGTGTACATAGATGAATGACATACCTCTTGAGGGACTTTATTAATGAAAGTCAAGAAAACTCACATAACAAAATCAGAGTATCTTATTGAGAGAAAGGTGGGTCTGCCAGACATCAGAGGGAGGCCTACAATTTGTCATCCAGCCACTGGAAGGCAGAGGAAGCATCAAACAAGACAGAGGTCCCATAGTGCCCAAAGCCCACATTCTCACATGGGACTGCAAGCAAAGAATTTGGCTCATGAAAGATGCCATTCACTGCTGCATTTGATAGAAGAGGTACCCCCCAAATCAGTACACATTGGCTAGAATTCAAGGAACAAAGCAACTGATTTTTAAAGCAATTTTATTTGACTTGTTTATTCAGTAGGAAAAATATGGGATTATTTGTTCAGGAGAGAGATTGGTGAGTGATTGCTATATATTCCACTAGCAGGTATTTATTTCAATATGAAAAGTACCAGATTCATCATGTCTATTTTATTTCAGGAGGGAATGAGGGATGGGGTTTGAGGAGCATGGCTCAATCCAGAGGATTTCTTCTAGTAGAATGTTTACCAGTGGTCTCAGAATGTGTATTTCAACCTGAATGTTTGGGCTTTTGTGTTTTTCATAGAGGGGAAAAGAATAAAGAAAATTACTATGGTTGTGGAAAGAGTAAATGCTAGCCTAGAGTCTGTCATAACCAATGGTGTTTTATTTTAAAATGAGAATGATTTCTGCCAATTCTGTTTTTCAGAAAAGATCACTCTCCTTCTCAAAGAACATCAAAGCCTCCCTATTATTCACAGAATAAAGTTCATTTAGGCATTGGAGGTCTCCACAAGTTGGAACCAACCTACCTTTCCAATCTTGCCTCACTTTATAATAAACTGATTTTTTGTTTGTTGTAGTTTGACAGAACTTTGGAGGTTATCTAGTTACTGAATTGGAGAATCTTAGGGTTGGAAGGAATCTTGGTGGCCATCAGGTCCTCCCCATATCTGAATGACACCTCTGTTTCGTCTCTGTTCATGCCTATGCTTTCCCCTACCCCAAACCCAGTCACCACTGCCTCCTGACATCCTTCCCATACTTCCAGGTCTAGTCCAGACATCACCTCCTCAAGGAAGCTCTTCCATCCTCCCAGAGAGATGTAACCTCCACCCAATACACTTCCAGTCTTCTCATAGCATGTTCTTGACACCTCTTGCAGGTACTTAGGTGCATAGTTTGAGAGTGAGAAGGAATCACAGAGGCCTCGAATCCAACTCCATTTTACAGATGAGAGAGATTAACTTGTCCAGAGTCATAGAGCTAGAAAATCACTGAGGCACGATTTGAATTCACAGCTTCCCTGACTCTAAATCCTATGCTCTATCCATTACATCAACTGATAGATTGCCTGGGCTTACAGGGAAACTTTCCTGAAGTGAGCACACCCTGATGGTGGCCCTTCTTATATGCAGAACCTCATGAAGATGGTCAGGTAAGCAGCATGTCCTTTCTGGGATCTCCTCCCTACTTGTGTTGTGCTGAGGCAGACATCTTTCCCAGCCACAGGTTTCTGATACAGGTAGATCTATGTTTGTAAAGTCATTCTGGGAGAGGGCAGAGCAATGGGAAAAGTACTGACACTGGAGGTTCCAACCCTGCCTCCAATGTTTATGGCCTGTGTGATCTTGGGAAGTTATTTAAGCTTTCTGGGTCTTAATTTCCTCATCTGTAACCAAAAAAAAAATGGGTACAATAGCTTCAGATGTTCCTTCTATCTCTGTCTATAATCCTGTGTTTTACTATTGTAAATAAACAAGCATACTTTCAGTAGGCTGAATAAAAAATGTCACATATAGATATATTGCCCCTTCCACATCAGATATAGATATGTGGACACCATTAGGATTCATAAAAAAACAAATTCCTGAATTTGTAATAGTGTTTTCATGAATAACTATTTTCTCAACCGAGTGTGAATTCTGTAAAATATTTCCATCTTAAAAAGGGGTCCTCAAGTTTTAAAAAGTTGAGGAGCAGAGCTCAAGAACTCATAAAATGCCAGGTGTTATTGCCAAAACTATCTCTCTGTGGGATCGACGCCCTTCAGAGAGATTCCAGAATAACAGCTGGTCCAGATGGGGAGAGAAAGAAAATGAGGCTGATCCAAGAGCAAGATTCCAGATGTGCACAACAGGTTGCTAAGTGGAGAGCAAGAAGTCTAAATATTGTAGATCCAGATTCTTGGCAAAAGCATCTGGAATGGAAGGTGTCACCAAGGATTTCCTCATTCCAGGACTTAGTTGATCCTGTCTCCACCTCAGTAGTTGTGCCTAGACTTAGCAAAAACAAGAACTCCAGGGTGACTTGCCAAGGACTGTCAATAGTGATCAGCAGGCAATAGGTCTGTTTGTCACCCTTTGTTTAGGTAAAAATCAATGGAAATCTGTGATACAAATTATTTTCTTTTTCACCGTAATCAACAACCAAATCCCACTCTTAAGCCACTTTTGGCTTGATTCTCATGATGGGGATAGTAAGATGCCTCTCTTCTTTCAAATTCAACTCATGAGGTTTTAATATGGAGCTTTCCTGATCCCTACCCCCACCCCCAACACTATATTCTCCCTCCAACATGCTTGTATTTAATGACTTCATATTTATTTGTATTGATCACCCTTATACTTGTTCTCCTACATGTACTAGTTGTCTCCCTCATAAGCTCATTGAAAGCAGGGATTGATTCTTTTTTGGTACTTGTATCCCTAATGCCTAGTACAGAGAAGGGAAAGAAGAGAAGGAAGAAAAGAGGGAGGAAAAGAAAGGAAGAAAGGAAAGAAAGAAAGAAAGAAAGAAAGAAAGAAAGAAAGAAAGAAAGAAAGAAAGAAAGAGAGAGAGAAAGAAAGAGAAGGGGAAAGAGGAGCAGGAAAAGGGAAAAGAAAAGAATAGGGAGGAGAAAGAAAGAGGAGGAAGAAAAAAGAGGAGGGAGAAAAAGAAAGGAAAGGGAAAAGAGAAAGAGAAGGGGAAAGAGGAGCAGGAGAAGGGAAAAGAAGCAGAAGAGAAGAGGGAGGAGAAAGGAAGAAAGGAAGGAAGAGAAAGAAGAGGAGGAAGAAACGAGGGAGAAAAAGAAAGAGAGAAAGAGAAGGGGAAAGAGGAGAAGGAGAAGGGAAAAGGAGCAGAAGAGAAGAAAGAGGAATAGGAAGGATATAAGGATAAAGAAAAGGAGGAGGGAGGAAAAAGAAAGAAAAAAGGAAGAAGAGGAGGAGGAAGAAAAAAGAGGAAAAGGAAAGCGGAAGTAGAGAAGAAATCCAGATAATGATGATTTCTCATATCTATGCATGTACAATGGTCTTCCATATAAATCACCTCATTTCCTCTCCACAGTGAACATTTATTAAATGCCTACTTTTAAGCTCTGTGGAGCATTTAGTACAAGTTGTAGGAGAAATTGCTGGACCAGTGATTTCATTGGTGTAGAGACCCCCCCCCCCCCCAAGTAAGGAAATTTCCTCTACCAGTGGAGGTAAGCCTGAAAGGTTTATCTTAGGAGACACCTCACATGGGAAGCCTATACTGCTCCCCCGCCCTAATTGTTGGTGTTTTCCCTCTCCTCAGACGATCTTGTATTCATTTCTCTGGGTACCTGTTGCATCTTCCCTACTCATCAGTAGAATGCTAGCTTCTTGAGAGCAGCGACTATTTTTTTTAAATCTACATAACTTAAAACAACCCCCTTGAATACATCAGGTGTTTAATAAATGCTCATTGTTGAATTGTTGGATTCCCTCATAATTACTTAACTATTGAAAAAGGTTATGAGTTTAGCAAAACAACTTGGCCCACTGGGAGTGTTGCCAATGAAGGATATCAGTAATAATGTTTGTGTATCTTAGTCTGACAAAGATACTCAGAGAAGGGTTTAGGGTTGAGCATCCAGAAAATTTTCCATCTCTTTTGACCGCAATCAAGAAAAATCTAACATTTCTTTTCCCCCTGGGGAAATATTACAGTTTCTCTGTTGAACAAGAGAATAAGTCCCTATTTTTAGCCCTGTGCAGTATGTAAGATTACAGTTATTGAGCAAAAATAACATGGTTCACCAAAGGCAGCCTGGAGGAAAAGGGCTGCCGGAGATCCATCTGCTTCCAGGACTGACCTGCCTGATGAAGAACGAAGATGAGGTCAGGTTTAAAAGCTGCCACCCAGCAGCTGATCTCCTGGTGGGCCATCTTATTCCTCAAGGAGGCTGTGGAGAAGTCAAGTGAGCACCTTTTAAATGGTTTCAAGAGAAACTGATGGGTGTTGCGGGGTTTTCATAACTACTAGTAAATACAACTTGGGTCACACCATAATCTGTCTTGGAATTGGCCTTTTGGTTGAGTGGAGGGGACAGAAAAGAGGAAACTAAGGAAGGGAAAGCATTTCAAAGAATGCAATGAACTCGGGATGGCATAAAGTGGTTAGCTTCAGTACAATTCCAGCAGCATGTATTAAGCACCCATCATGAGCACTGTCCTAGGTACTAGAGATACAGACTCCAAAAGAAAACAGTGCCTGTCCTCAGGGACCACTTACAGAGTCTTCCTCTGTAACAATGGGTGGAGCATGGCACTAAGTGCTTTATAAGTATTATTTAATTCTCATAATAACCCTAGGAATTGGGTGCTATTATGACCCTCGTTTTATACTTGAGGAAAGTAAGGCAAACATAGGTTAGGTGACATGTCCAAGGTGGTAATAACGAGAATAAAAGCTATCATTTATATGGTACCTACTATGCGCCAAGCACTGTGAAAAGTAAACTCTTTACCAGTATTATCTCATTGGATTCTCACAACCAGTGGGCAGTAGGCACTACAGACCGTTTTCACTTTATGGCAATTTTGACTTTATGTAAAGAATTGTGAAAGGAATCTGAATTCCAAAAAAACCCACCTATGTTAAATTTACTGTATGGTACTGCTCTTTCTTTCCATTTCTGCCCTTTATTTCAGACCTTAACAGCTTCCCAACATCCCCATCAAAAAAAAACCTCCAAATGAAAGCAAAAGAACAGACAAATTAAGAGATTGCTTTTACCACCGCCCAATCAGAGGTTTGGCTTAATTTTAAACAAGACTCTAGTTAATAAATATGTTTGTTCTTTTTTTTTTTTTACTAAAGGGACATTTGTATTTTATGCTTAATATATGGCCAATACAATCACAGGTACAGTCCCTATTCTTATCTTATGTCCAACATACTTCATACAATGGTTATTTCTGGGGGGGAATAAAAGGCCGTCGGCTGTATGGCCTAGCTGATGAAAGCTAGCATGGCTTTTCTCATTTGAAACCTTGAAGGGGGAAGGGACATTCTGATGTAGTAACAAGAAGTGAGGCCTGATTGCCTGACAGTGGAGAGGAGAGAAAAACTATAAAAGCCAGAAAGGATTTACAAAGTACCCCAACGTAGGGCCATTAGATAGACCTATGTACAGAGCAGTAATCCCTTGGAATATCACTGAAATACAGCACTGTACTAGACTCTGTAGAAGAGTTAGCCTTGTGCCCTGACAAAAAGGACCCCTGGACTTGAAGGATAAAACACAGAACAAAACTTGAATGAACCAGGAACAGTGACTTTTTACTGGGTTGGAGTTGTCCTGTGGAAAGAGATAGGAAATGATTACCAGGGCAGTAACACTGCAGGTGATGGCCGAGTCAGTTCTCAAGTGGAATAATAAAAACTTGACTCCATGTCTCCACCAGGCCTAGGCACTAAGTGGGAAGCATCCAATTTCACCAGGAATAAATGAAGTGTTTCAAGGATGTTTCAAACCCCGCCCTAAAGTGCTGGATGAAGCTAGAGACTCAGCTGCTTGTCAAAGAAGGTACCTCTCCAGAAGTCTCTTCAGTTCTCCTACATATGAGCTGTGGGGGAGTCAGAGTTCACAGCCCTTGCCCTACCTAAGAGTGTACTTAGCTGGACATAATTAGAGTGCCAAAGCTTGGAGAGACTTCAGAGAGAATCTGGTCCAACCTCTCCTCTCACAAATGAGGAGATAGGTCAAGAGAAAGTGTGTAACTTGTCCATGGTGACACAGGGGGTTAATTGAAGGACCAAAACTAGAACAGTTTCTAGACTCCCAATCCAATGATTTTCGCCCGATGTATATATTTTTTTCTCTCCCATGCCCATCTCTGCCCCCCTTTGGCTTTCTTCTCCTGTCCTTTCTTGTCCGGCACCTAGATTTTAAAATTCTGGGTAAGCTTTAGCTGAGTAACACAACTTAAACTTATTTTTTTGAGTTCACCAAAGAGAACATGTGAATTCTAACAGTCTTACACAAATGAAAACATGTTATATAATTTTTGCATAACTGAAAGTCCTAGTATTGTTTCCTGCCTTCTCAAATCAAACATTAAATAAGTGGAAGGAATGAATGAAACTAAAATGAATGGATAATGAAATGCATAAGATAGAAATGAAAGAGCACTTTTGGCTCCAGGGGCTATTTCTGTCTCACTCAGAAATCTCATGACATCTGGATGTCCCTTTCTATGGGTGTGGAGAAAAATAACTGGGCAGTCTCCTTGAGCATAAAACCACCCAGGGTCCATGATTTCTAAATGGTCCAAAGAGCCTTAGCAGAGGCATCCAGCTCTGAATTCCAATGGTTGAGTGGAGGCCAACTTGGAGATCATGTTGAGGTCACATTTACTTTGTCCATTTGTGCTATGAATCTTCAGTCTCCTCACTCCTTTGGAGATCCATTCTACAAGAAGAAAGGAATTCTCAATCAGAGCTGGAGGGTTTTTTCCCCTAGGTTTCTCTATAGAACACCTGACAAAGTGCCATCTGAATACCACAAAAAGGGTATTGGTTTTAGAGTCAAAGGACCTAAGTTCAAATCCCAGCTCTTCTCTGGGTCTCAGTTTCCTAATTTGTCAAGCGGAATTGTCCCTTCTGATCTCTTCCAAACCTAAATCCTGCCATCTATTATCTCATACTCCATCAACCAACCAATAAGTTAACAACAGTTATTAAAGCCAGTTGTGACCTTGGCACTTATCCAAAGACAAAACAAAGATAATTCCTACGTTCAAGGTGTCTTCAGCCAATTGGTTCCATTATTAGATGACCAAGCTACTTCCTTGACAGTGATTCATGCTATTTTTAAAGAACAAATTATCAAAAAATTTCAAAGAGGATATAGTCAATAAGCATTAAATCATCATCTCCTATCTGCCAGGCACTGAGCTAGAATCTGACTGTTATTCAGGAACAAATCCATAAAATAGTGCAAAGGGGACATAATCAGTTTCTAATTTTGCAACTGTTAACTTATCAGTCGACAAGCATTAAATCATCACCTCCTATGTGCCTGACACTGAGCTAGAATCTAGGGGCAAAGTATGGGTAGGGACTGGATCCATGATTTCATTAGTACAGAGAACTCCTGGGTTAGGAGCAGTTAGGTGGGCACCATAGTGCACAGCGTGCAATGCTGGGAGTCAAGAAGACTCCTCTTCCTGAGTTCAAATCTGGCTGTGTGACCCTGGGAAAGTCATTTAACCCTGTTTGCCTCAGTTTCCTCATCTGCAAAATGAGCTGTAGAAGGAAATGGCAAACCGCTGCAGTATCTTTGCCAAATGGGGTCACAAAGAGTCAGAAATGACTGAAACAACTAAACAACAGAAATAAAAAAGTTTCTTTCAAGTTCTAGTTCTATGATGTCATGATGTATCACTCTAAAATAAGGCTGCTTACCTGGGCTTTACCTCTGAAATTGCTTTCCGTCTAGTCTGTTTATATCTTATATGTACTTGGTTGTTTACATGGTGTCTTCCCCGTTAGATTCCTTGATAATTGCATTCCCTATTCCTTGAGGGCAGGATTTTTTTTTTGCCTTTCTTTGCTTGGGAACAGTGCCTGGCAAGTAGTAGCAGCAGTAGCAGCAGCAGCAGCAGTAGTAGTAGTAGTAATAGTAGTTGATGTCGCTATAGTAGTGGCAGTAGTAATAGTAGTAATTATAATGACAGTAGTAATATTACTAATAATGGAATTAAGGCTATTTGGTGCTTTTACAAAGGTTATTTCATTTGATCCTCACCTGTTATTTTTATCCCTGTTTTATGGATGAGGAAACTGAGGTTGAGAAAATTTAACTTGCCCGTGGTTACACAACATAAGTGTCAGAGGCAGGATTTGAATTCAGGTCTTTCCTCCCTCCGAGCCCAACACTCTCTCCACTTCACTACATAGCAGCCAATAATAGCACTGAATAAATGCTTCTTAACTAACTGACTGACTGACTGACTGAGACCACAAGAATAGAAGGGGAATGCACAGCATCACTCCAACATGGCAGCTTGGGTGAGAATTCAGCACAGGAGGTCTTGATTGAATGCCTGCTGTGTAGTATCTTCTACATTAACACCTTTTTATCCTTCCAGATTATCCTCCCAATGTTCTCCTCTAAAAAAATGATAATATAAATTAATAGAAACAAAACACTTTAATTTTATTTTGCATATATTTATATAACCCAGGACTCATGCCTGCATAACCTGCATTAAATAAGATTCATCTCTTTAATAGAAAGGATGATGGGTAATCCTCTATGGTGTGCCTGCCTCATGACTTTTATTGGCATGAGAGCTTCAGAGAAGAGACACTGGCTTCCTGTGTCCTGTTTTAAGAGAGGACATACAGGATTCCAGGCTTTGGGGGGGAGAAATCCAGAGAAAGAGAACCCATTGGAAAGCACATGGAGACTAAAGCCAGCCTGACAATATGTCTCTGATTTACATTTGTCTCCCAAGAGGCTTGGGGGAAATTTTCTCTTAGGTGAGACTGGGGGCTCTCGCTCTCTCTCTCTCTCTCTCTCTCTCTCTCTCTCTCTCTCGTTGAAAGATTTCCCTAGCAAGTTCCCCATGGAAGAGCTCATTCACTATTCATATTCTCTAGTATAGTCAAATCTTTCTAACTTCTCTTATTTCTCTGTGCTATATGCTTGGATAAATGAGTGTATTTGCTATTCACTATTTTTTGGTAAAATTAGCATCTGATGAGAAGGAAGCAAGCCTTCAGATATAAACTTGAATGATTCCTTTTCCTGTAAGCAATATTGATCAAGAAGGCAGCTCCAACTCAAAAATCATTTCCCCTAAGGAATGTTTAGAGGGGACAAACAGATATATACATGTCTATATGAATGAATACATACGTGAGTATGTGTATATATGTGCACAGATATACATAGAGGGCACAGGACCAATGGAGTAGGAAGGGATGATACTTAAAACGTGAAATTGAGAGGTGAGAGGAATGTAATGAAAGGAGATGGGGAGAGACAGAATGGGGTAAATTATTTCATATAGAAGAGGCAAGGGAAAACTATTACAATGGAGGGGAAGAACAGGAAGGCAAAAGGGAATGAGTCAACCTTATTCTCATTGAATTTGGCTTAGGGAGGGAATGACATACACACTAAATAGGGTATCTCACCCTACAGGAGAGTAGAGGGGAAGGGGATGAGAGGGGGGATGATAGAAGGGAAGGCAGGCTGGGTCGGGAGGGAAGTTGGAAGCACCCACTTTTGAAAAGGGACAGGATCAAAGTAGAGAATAGAACAAGTGGGAGGTGGGACAGGGTGGAGGGAAATATAGTCAGTCTTTCACAATATATCCACTATGGAAATGTTTTGCATAGCTACACATGTACAACCTATATTGAATTGCTTATCTTCCCAATAGGGGTGGGTGATCAGGGAGGTAGGGAAAGAATCTGGAATTCAAAGTTTTAAAATCAAATGTTTAAAAATTTATTATTATTATTATTATTTTACATATACAGGTACTGGGGCATAGAGATCCTCTGTGCCCTACTGGAAAGTTGGAGGGGGGAAGATATGGGAGAGAGCAGATTGGGGAAGGGGATATTCAGTGGGATTGCTGTTTTGGGGTGGTGGGTAGGGGAAAATGGGAGGAAAATTTGTAACTCGAAATCTTTTGGAAATGAATGATGTAAACTAAAAACTAAAAAAGAAAGAAAAAAGATACAAATACAAAGTCAAAGTCAGGTAGTTTACATTCTAATGGGGTGAGACAATCCATCTGGGGGAGCAGAAGCTAGGGAGGGATATTTTTGGTTTGGAAAGTTACAGTTATGGCAAGTAGAGCCACAGAGGAGAATATTACTATACCCTTTATAGGAATGACAGATGATAACTCTAAAACACATATATAAATGTTGGCTATTACTAGTAATGAAACACTCAGATGGGTCTAGCACCTCCTCATCAGTGTGGCTGTTCTGTGCAACAATCCAGGTCACGACCCATTCATGCTTGCCTGGCCTGCATGCCTCTTGTCTGCATTTTCCCTTGGATTCAACACAGGGGGACCACTCCACATTCTGGATGTCTCCAGCATTATTACCAATTGATGACAAATGTCTTAACTCTAATGAGTGGAACAAAGCAACATGACGGAAGGGATGGATATCATACTGGACTTAGAATCAAGAAGAGTTGGGTTTGAATCTGACTTTACTTGCTGTATGACCAGGCAGAAAGTACTTCACTTTTGGTTTTGTATCCCCAGCAAATACTAGGTGCCTAATAAATATTTGTCAAGTGAATGAACAAATAGATGACTATTTGCAAATGATCATCCTCGCCTCAGTTTCCCAGGTCTATAAAATGGGGATAAACAAACAAAGAAAATTAAGTCTTGTCAACCACATGAGGCTGTTGTGAAGGCCCAGTGTAATAATGTGTATATGATGATTTGCCAACTTTAAAGCATCCTATCATGGTCAGTCATTATCATCATACTTATTTTTCTGATGACAACAATAGAAAGAATGATGAGACTGGACATCAGACTTCTATCTCTGCTGCTGCATCTGCCCAGAGAAATCTCATGACTCTGGCTTCTGGTTATATCCTTGACCATCCTTCAGGCTACTGGGGCTTTGGAGACTTCTTTCTGATTTGCCTTGGAGGCTTAGAGAGCATCAGTGTGGCTCAATATTGTGTCTGATTCTATTCAACACCATTCATCTGTGAAAACCCAGGCATCCTTAGCAGGCCTGCCTTAGACAAGAACTTTAAATACCTGTCCATGCCACATTCCATGCAGCCACCAAATCAAAGATTTTCATATGTACCTAATGCTTTTCGTCCATTAACAAGCTATCACCTTTAAACTGGTGACTTCATGTTGAAGGATCCCATGGTGTAGCTAACAATTTATCACTAGTGACTAGCTTAGAGGTGTTAAGCCTCTCCAGACTTAGAGGCCGGCCCCTGGACAACATCACCACAACTGGATTTAGAGATTTGTCAACATAGTAGAACCTCACCAGGCTTGGACTCCATTGGCACAGCCTCAAAAAACCCAGAGAGTTTGATGCAGCATCAGAGCAAGAATTTTGTGGAGGTTCAACTGCACACACATATTAGAACCTGTCCTTTTAACCCTGATGTTTTCCTGGTAAGGCAATATGAGTGTGAATCATGGAACACCAGATCTGCAGCTCTAGGGGTAGCTAGGTGGTGCAGTGAATAGAGAACCAGCCTTGGAGTCAGGAGGACCTGAGTTCAAATCTGGCCTCAGACACTTAACACTTACTAGCCATGTGACCTTGGACAAGTCACTTAACCCCGATTGCCGTGCCCTCCCCCTTCTAAAAAGAAAAAAAGAAGAAGAAGAAGAAGAAGAAGAAGAAGAAGAAGCTTCCATTTCATTGTGGGAATACATACATGCATGTGCACAGACACACATACAGATATATGTGTTTACATATATATAAATATATAAAAGATATATTGCACAAAGATATATTATATAAATATATTCATATATAATAAATATACACATGTGTGTATACATATTTAAATGTAAATATGTATATGTAAATACATGTTACATATATCATGCGTACAACTACTATGTAACAGGAATGGGCCAAGTACCAGAGATCCACAAAGACAAACCCAACCCCTAATCTCAAGGAGTTTCCATTCCACTGTGGGGATATGAACACACATATACACATCTACACATACAGAAAATAGATATACAGATATGTGTGCCAAATATATACAAAGCAAATGCAAATTAATTGGGTGGTGGGACATGAAGTTGGGCTTTCAAAAATGCCTTTGTGTGAAGGTGGCAATTTTGAGCTGAATTTCGAAGGCAGCTGAGGATTCAGAGAGATACTGGGAAGGGAGGGGTGCACTATTCCCAGCACAGAGGACATCGATCATCCAGTCAAAAACCTCGCTACAGTTTGGATTATCCAGATAATAATGATGTCATGTAATGTCATATAATGATGTCTCGTTTGATACCACAATGACCCTGTGTCGTTGCTGTTGAGTCATTTCAGTCATATCTGACTCTCCATGACCCCACTGGAGGTTTTCTTGGCACAGACACTGCAGTGATTTGTCATTTCCTTCTCCAGCCCATTTTACAGATGAGGAAACTGAGGCAGGCAGGGTGAAGTGACTTGTCCAGGGTCACACAGCTAGTAAGCGTCTGAGATCAGACTTAAACTCTGGACTTTGATTCCAGGTTCAGGGCTCACCTAGGTGCCCTGAGTAGCTTACATTGCACCATGATGAGAGCTGTCATATAACTATGCTCTACCACTGACCACGTGCCATGCATTGGACTAAGCCCTTTACAAGTATTATCTCATTTGATCTGATCTAAAATCCCTTCTTTTGTTGGAAGCCTTCCTCAACCCCTCTTAATTCTAAGATCTTCTCTCTGTTAATAGTCACCTACCTATCCTGTAAAAAAGCTTACTTTGTACATATTTCTTTGCATATTGCCTCCCCCATTAGATTGTAAGCTCTTTGAGGCCAGGGACTATCTTCTCCCTCTTTTTGTAGCACAAAGTTCCTGACACATAGTAGCACTTAACATATAGTAGGCACTTAATTGATCAATCTTCACAATAACCCTGGAAAATAGTTGCTATTATTGTCCCTGTTTCACAAATGAGGAAACTGAAGCAAACAGGTTAACTGATTTGCCAAGGGTCACATATCTAGTGAGTGTCTGAGGTCATTCTGGAGCTCAGGTCTTACAAACTCCAAACCTGGCATTCTATCTATGTACTACCTCAATGCCTAAAGGAGTAAGGAAATCCAAACATGTTAATACAAAAGCATTTCAAGAGATGGAGAGGGGATTATTGAAGGGATCCAGAAAGGCATGATAAAGGAAATGTGCTTGAACTATGCTTTGAAGGAAATTCAGTCTTCTTCTGGGTGGAGGAGAGAATGGAGCACCCTTCAGGGGGAGGTGAGAATGGCAAACACTCCAAATATGTTCTGGAGGATTGGCGTTCTGGTCAGAGAAGTCTATGACCTTCTCTTATAGGCATAGATACGTTCCAATGGTCCCCATGAAAAGGAAGGCCCTTCTCCAGGGGAGCCATAGTTATTTTATAGTGAATTAAGGACAAAAGGCCCTTTCTGAAATTTGCTGAGGGCCCAGATCTTCAGTCTCAACTCACTGCTTCCCATGTATCCTGATGCTGGATGGGCCCATTTCTTTGCATCTATTCAGTACAACTGAATACAGCTGTGTGGACCAGTCTCTCCTGCTCAGCATGAGAAATCAACACCTCCCCTCCCAAACTAGGTCTGGCCTTAAATTAATTAATGGCTCTGTTGGCACAAACTTGGATTCAGGTGGCTCCTCTGGGCCCCTGACTTAAGTTAATTAATGGCACTCCTCGCCGCACTTAAATTTCCTGTGTCTTATCTTTCCCAATTATTTAGTTTGCCTTCTCTGAACAAAGAGTTACTGTTTAGCTCCTAATATTAAAGTACAAATTCGGCTTACTGAGAAAAAAGGTAAAGGAAAAAACTTAAGAAATGAGAAATCTAAAAAAAAAAAGAAAGAAAGAAATGAGAAGTCTAAACCTTGATTAGTCCAGAACCCTAGTAACTAGAACATTTCTAGAATATTATGATGCTAGAACTAATTACTGAGGTCATGGGCAGAAAGCATTCTTAACTTTTGTTGTATCATGAACCCCTTTGACAATTAGTCTGGTGAAGTCTATAGACTCCTCAGAAAAATATTTTTAAACACATAAAATACTTAAGATCACAAAGGAATCCAATTATATTGAAATAAAGATATATTTTTCCCATCCAAAGTCATAGACCTTGGAAATAGACCCCAAGGGGTCCATGGATCCCAAGTTAAAAACACCTTGATCTAGAACCAACCTTTATACAAAGCATGAGGCCTTCTGCAACATTCCTACTAAGTCAGTGAGATTCTGCTCCCAAGGCAGCCCACTGCATTTTTAAAGAACTCTGACAGGAAGTGCTTCCATTTTAATTAGTAACTGATCAACACATTTTTATTAAACATTTTCTTTGTGCCAAGCACTGTGCTAGGCGATACATTTATTTATATTGAACTGAAATCTATTTCACCTCATCAATTAACCAGGCTGTTTTTCTTCACCTCACTTTTAGGAGAAAAAGGTAAATCCCAAGAAATCTAGGTATCAGAAATTTCATTTAAACAAAATATGAAAGGGATTCCAGGCTTTGTCCCTCTCCCAATGTCCTTTTCCTTCTACAACTATCCAGACAATGATCATGAGTGTTCCTTGACCATTAATTTCATGTAGAGACATATTTCAAGAAGAGGAAGTAATGATTCCCATGTTATGTACTCCAATTAAGCTTTCCATTAATGCCTCATTTTGGGTTGGAGGTGAGCAATCTCAGGTCTCCAAGTCTACACCAGTGGAATGGAAAGTCCAGTGATAGTGTGTCAAATTCCAACAGGCACCATCAGTCTGTACAAAGTCGGGCATCCACATCAAGCTTGCCTTTGATGAGAACCATCAAACATCGATCTGTGTTACACCATATGTGACCATTAATGTCACAGCAACCAGATGCCTTTCCTCAGTAAGGCTATGTTCCTCCTTACCTGATGAATTCCTGAAAGCATCCTTCAGCGTATGCACAGCAAAAGAGAGTTGTCTCTCCAGGAGAGCCTTCATCCAAGTGCTCAGTAGGAATCCATCGTCAAGGTTCTACTAAGTTGAAAACCCTTCCTATGTATTGCTTGTCAGTGAGTCATATACTACCTAGTACCAGTGGAGTTAACTTTGCAGAAGCCAGGTGGGTCACAGGGTGGTGAATTTGGGGGCCACAAAAACTCCAGAAAACTACTACAGTTGGAGCCCAGTTGGGATCTCTGTTGATCAAGGGAGTCACTACTTGGGGAAAACAAAATTACAGATGCTTGGAGCATTGGAGCATGTTATGGCAGGAAATTGAACCAAGCATTTCAGGAAAAAAATTGCACAACAATGGGAATTGAGACAAAAAGGACTTTCTGGTTGAGCATGAGTTAACTGGGAGATTCACTGAAGCACAACATCCCCTTCCGGGGCTGCTAATGGAGGTTTTTAGCATAAGTATTTTTTTAACTACATTAGCTTTGGAAATGTCCAAACAGGGAGTTACAAGGAGCATCTGGGGAGCCCCTGGAGTCCTGCCATCTCTGAGTGAAGAGAATCAGAATAGACTGAATCTTGTATTTATTTAGTATTTACATGTCTTTGTATCCTCTTGCTTCTTCCTTCCCTCCACTCCAACCTCTTGGTAGAAGGTAAGCTACCTGAAGGCAGGAACTGTTTCTACTTCATCTATGAATTCTCATCGTCTAACATTGCCTGGCACATCATGGATGCTCAATGTGAATCGTTTAATGGGTACAAAGACTATCATCTCCTTGACAGCAGGAACATGTTCATCCTTGTCGTTGTATCTCTAGCCCCTAGCATGGTGCAAGGTACATAATGAGTACTTAATAAACCCATGTTAATTCCTTGACTGATTAATGGGTGAGAAGAGAGAACAGGGTTAAGTGACTTGCCCAGGGTCTCACAGCTAGTAAGTGTCTAAGGGCAGATTTGAACTCATGAAGATGAGTCTTCCAGACATCAGACCTGGTGGCCTCTTTTATAGTGAAATAATATTTAAATTATTTTTAAAACTTCAGCTAAAGGGTTTTCAGGAAAATCTTCAAGGTTCATTTTACAGAATTATCATGAAATAAGTGACAAACAATGACTGGAGAATATTTGGTGGGCCGTGGAGTAACCTTGGGTAAAAATGAGACAAAAAAGGAGAAACTAAAAAAAAATAACTTTTCAGCATTCATCATAATTACATAGTGCTTACTTTGTCCCAGGCACTGTACAAACACTTCACAATTATCTCATTTGATCTTCACAACAACCCTGGGAGGGAGGTACTATCACAACCCCAATTTTACAAAAGAGAAAACTGATGCAAACAAAGGTTAAATGACTTGCCCAGGGTCACACAGCTTATAACTATCTGAGGCTGGATTGAAACTCATGTCTTCCTGACTCCAGGCCCAGCCAAGCTAACTGCCCCTAGAAGGAACTTTTCTGACATCCCCAATAAATGGTTACCTGACTTCTAAGTGGAAGCCTCTAGTAACAGAGAAGTCACAGCCTCCCACAGCAGCCCCTTCTGATTTTTGACAACTCTGATCATTAAAAAGTGTTTCCCTCAAATAAAGTGAACTCTGGCAAAATCTGTAACTTCTACCTACTGGGGGGGAGGTAGTTCTGCCCTCTAGAGCAAAGCAGAGGTCTCAGATGGTATGAGGGACTGTCATCTGGACATGCCCCAGTTGATCAAAGTCCTTCCCAAAATGTGACATTTGAACACAGTAGTCCAGATGCCTTCCTACCTAACCAATGCATAGATGGATGAAAAGGATGTTTTATCTCCATCTCCCCATTGCCAGTTCCCCCTCCCCCGTGATATCACACAGATCTTTCTTCAATCAATAACTGATCAGTCAATAAGTTCTTATTAAGTGCCATTTATGCCCAGGCACAGTAACAAACAGTCATTAAAAGCTATGCCCCAAAACTCAGCATCGTGAGGATTTTCACAGCCAAATTATTCTAGCCCTGACAAAAGAGGTCCATGGTAAAGAAAGTAAAAATTAGGGAACTTTTGTTCAGTGTCTCCTACACCTTGAACCAGGAAGCTAGCTCAGCTCCTACCACCAAAATGGGCATCCAGTAAAGTTGGTTGCTGTTGATGCAGAAAAGTTTGTTCAAAAACTTGCACCTTCAGGAGGGGCAGAGTATCCTGGCAGAAGTGGGGAGACGACAGGGCAGAACCCAAGAATTCTGGAATGGATTTTGTCAACAGAGACAGATATGTTGCTTTATACCTCTTGGAAGCCCCAGAACCAGCCTGGTTCTATTCCAAACTCCTCTGATAATTTCTGCAGTAAAATTGGTTTAAATCCCCTTCAGGGATGGTTAGGTGGTGCAGTGAATAGAGCACCAGCCCTGGAGTCTGGAGGACCTGAGTTCAAATCCAGCCTCAGACACTTAACACTTACTAGCTATGACCTTGGGCAAGTTACTTAACCCCAATTGCCCTGACCTCCCCCCTCCAAAAAAAATCTTCCCCTTCTCTCCAAAGAAAGAGATGAGAATTCAACAGAGAATTGCTATGAGGGCTTTGAGACCTTCAATTCAATGAGGATCTGATTCCAGCCTTCTGCAAACCTCGTATGATACTGGAAAGATAGATACAAAATGTTGCTGTGGTTGTTGTTGTTCATCCTTCATTTTAGAAGAAGACCAATGACATCACGAGGTGATGTCTTCACTTGCCCGTGATTTGGATGTAAGTGAGGCAGTTTCACAAAGTCATCAGCCTCACTCTCCCTCTTCCTGAGTCATCAAGATCCAGGGGCAAGAAAAAGTCAGGATGACTGATGATGGCTTGGGAAGCAGAGGATGGCCTTGGCACACTCTAAGCACACCACAACACCTGCTTCAGCTGCCTTCACAACTATTGGAACAACCTTTCCTCACCCACCCACATCGCCAGGGGAAGCCTTCAGCACTTCACGTGCTAAATGTAAATTTCCTTTTACACCATCCATTTGCAAATCACTTCACTATGTTTACAGCATCCATTAAACTGCAGTTAAAGATGAATCATAGACCTAATCATTTATCATCTTGTATGCTATATTAATTGTTTTCTGTGTTTTTAATTCACTTTGACTTAACTTTTTTATCTAGTAAAAATGAATCAAAGGAAATCATTTTTACACTAAAACCTTGATGATAAGAGCTTATATTTTCCTAACCTTTATGGTTACAAAGCCCTTTCAAAGGACATACATCATCCCTAGGAGATAGGGCCTCAAGGTTCATGATCTCCATCTACCCAGATGAAGAAAATAAATCTCAGAGATGTGAGGTCTAGGTGGGTCCAGAGGATGGACAGGAAGTGAGTGGCAGAATCATAAGCTCATCTATTTAAGATGATAGACGACATCTGGTCCAATCCTCTCACTTTATAGATGAGGAAACTGAGAGTCAAATATCCAAGGTCACATAGCTAGAAAAAGGCTGAGCCAGGATTCGAACTCATGTCCTATGACTCACAGTCCAGGAGGTTTTTAGCTCCATCATCTTGCATGGTGTTCAGATCCCATACCCTTTCAAATTCCTCTATATTATAAAAACAAAATCAGTCTGTGGTAGCTTGATACCTACAAAGAAAGATAGAGAAAACCTTTTAAATAATAACCAATATTTGCATAGGCTTTAGGGAGCTTTTCCCTACTGATCTATTAAATAAATGCTACAGATATTAATATTCCCCTATGGCAGGTGAGAAAAATAGAGGTGCAGAGAGGTTAAATCGCTTGCCAAAGGTCACATATTAAGTTAAGTGTCAGGGGCTACATTAGAATAGAGGTCTTCCTGACTCCCACCCAATGCTCAGTCTACTTGGGGGCAGATAGGTGATGCCAGTGTGAAGAGTATTGGCTTTGGAGTGTGAGGACCAGGCTGCCTCTAACATTTACTACCAGGGTGACCTTGGGTAAGTAACCCAAGTTACCTGGGCCTCTTTTCCCTTCTGTAAAATGCTAGTGGGGCAGCTGGGTGGTTCTATAGTGCACAGAGTACAGGAAGACCTGAGTTCAAATGTGACCATTCTCTCTTTCCTCCTGTTACTGGACCCCCCCTTTCCATTGGCCCCATACTTTCATTCAGTGCCTAATGTGAGACTGGGGTAAACCTGGAAGGCTTTCATCAGGTATAAGACTACAGGCTCCAAATTAGCCAACTATTATGAAAAAGAAATGGACTTCAGTAGAACAGCTGAAATTACTTAAGCAGGAAATTTGACATTGGCAGCAAATGGCCCCTCTGAATGGTTAAAATTATTCCCAATTACATTGAGTTTGCATTTCTGTTTTCGAAGTTGCTGCCCTTCATCTCAACTGTCCTCTCTCTCCTCTTTGGCTGATCTTGTCTAATCAGTTGGCGTCTCTTTAAAATATTCTCTATTTTCATTTGCCTTTTTCTCCCCTGCTGCTGCTTTTCCTTCTTCCCTCCCTATAGAACTCTCCCACACATACACAGGCGAGTTATTCTTCCTGATGTTTCCATAATTTTAGAGATTTGTTCTTTCTGTCCTTGAAGACACGATTTGCCTTCCCCATCAAATGCCTTTGTTGCAATGCTTGATGAGCTGTTTGTTTTTCCTAACAGCTTTCCTCCTTCGCCTAAAAAACAAACATTAACCAAAAATGTCCTTGTTTCCCTAATTTGACTCCAGGGCTGCTGTCTCTGGTGCTGGAGCACACCCTGCTGAGGAAATGGAGAATGGCAGCTTCTGTCAATGAGAAGAAACTGGGAGATGGGGCACAAAGAAAAGGGTCCCTAATTCTATTGTCCCCCTCCCTCCCAACCATTTTTCTGAAGGCATTGGTCATTGTCCCTGGTGGGGTAGAACTTCACAATCAATCATCAAGCATTTATTAAGTAGCTACTCTATGCCAAGTACTCTATTGGGCATTGTGGACATAAATACAAAGAATGAAACAATCCCTACTCTCATACACTTTGAGGAATGTATTCAAGAGTGTCAGTCCTGGAGCCAAGAAGACTTGAGTTCAAATCCTGACTCTGACACATTCTAGGGTCCTAGGTTCACAGACCTACAGTAGCAAAGGGACCTCAGAAGATCTCTAATCAAAGTACCCATTTTGTGCATGAGGAAACTGAAGCACAGAAAACTGGTTTGCTTAAGGTAGCAAGCAAGTGTCTGATCTCCCGGCACCACAGGCACCTCTCTGAAACTGTTACAATGAGGTCGAAGGAATAGGTACTGAGCTCTTGAGCGCAGGGGCTTAGCACACTAAGTGGGACCCAGTAGGTGCTTAATAATGCTTGTTGACTGACTGAATGACTGTGAAGGTAGTTACAAATATCAGCCGGAATCCTTGATATATGGAACCACAACTATCAGTTCTTCACCACACGCCAGGTAAGCTAGCAGAGCTCACTGCTACAGTTGAGAAAAGTGAGGAACCAAAAGATTAAGTAAAATAATCCCCATGGGAAAATTTCAGCCCATCTGGACTTCCACAACTGCCCACTTTCCCCTCCCCTAACTCATGTCCTTCATTAGGCTACTCTCTTGTTACTATATTTAATACCAAAAACAAACTTTCTTTAGGGAAATGGGCAGTTATATAGTGCTAGACCCAGAATCAGGAAAAACTGAGTTCAAATACAGCCTTAGATACTTGCTAGCTGTGTGACCCTGGGCAAGTCACTTAACCTTTGTCTTCATCTGTTTTCCCTTCTGTAAAACGGAGGTTGTAATGGCATCTGCCTCCCAGGGTTGGATTAGATGAGGTCTTTGTAAAGTATTTTGCAAACCTTAGCTAATACTGATCTCTCAGAATATCAAGTAATACAATGTGATACGAAAAATTATTTCGTCAGTGTTCCATACATGTGCTCAAAAGATGTCCAAGCCCAGGTCAAAGAGCTGGGAAATGGCACAAGTGTTTGGTGTGACTTCTGAAGGCTTAGATAGCTCTTCAATTTACTCGGGAGGGTCTATATCCTAGAAGGTCACCACACATTCACCGAAGTATTTGGTTAGCAATTAATTGAGCGAGCTATAATTCTAGTCAGCAAATTTTTTTCTTTCTCATCTATTTGAAAAACTTGTTCCCTGGAGACATCTTGATACCACGCACCAAACTCAGAGCCTCAGAAAAGTGGGTGTGGATGATATGAGAAAAATATGTATGTGGTTTTTTACCGTTCATATTTCTGATTACTGAACTTTGAAGGCAAAAATCAATTTCCATCTTTGTAAAGAACCAACAAACTAGAGAAGACATTCTCAAAGAATCCTCAGGAGACTGGAACCTCCTCAAGGGCAAGGACTGTTTTTGTTGGACTAGCACAAGGACTAGCACAAAGAAAGTGCCTGATACATGTTTATTCAATTGAATTGAGAGTTAATTGAATTGAATTTACCCATCTAGACGTAGTTTCCTTTTTTTTCCTTTTTGGAAGGGGAAGGCAGGGCAATTAAGTGACTTGCCCAAGGTCACATGGCTAGTAAGTGTTAAGTGTCTGAGGCTGGATTTGAACTCAGGTCCTCCTGACTCCAGGGCCAATGCTCTATTCACCTAGCCACCCCATCCATCTAGACTTAAAGCTGGAGAGAGAGGAACCCTCTGAGTTAGGCTCATAATCAGCCTGCATTTGAAGTCAACCAGTATTTTGGGTTCAGCTAGTGTCTGGAACCATTTTTTTTCCTCTGATGTTTTGCATTTCACTAAATTTCACTAAAGGCAGCTAGGTGGCACAGTGGGTAGAACACAGGGCCTGGAGTCAGGAAGACTCATCTTCCTGAGTTCAAATCTGGCCTCAGACACTTACTAGCTGTATGACCCTAGGCGAGTTACTCTATCCTGTTGGTCTCAGTTTCCTCATCTGTAAAATGAACTGGAGAAGAAAATGGCAAAATATTCCAGTATCTTTGCCAAGAAAACCCTAAATACAGTCATAAAAATTGGGAAACAATTGAAAGGACTGAACAACAACAAAGTTTCACTGGTGCTGTCAACACTAAATTCACCAAAAATGGTCTTCAAAGAGCTATTTTAAGGGCAAGATACATTCTGAGCCATTTTATGAGCCACCTAACACTTCTGAAATCCAATGAATTTGGAGAATTTTAGAAGAAAAGGGTCTCTGAAAGTCTTGTCATCTAGTAGGATTCATGCCTAGAGTCTTGTATATAAAAAATGGATGCCAAGATAGCCCTAAGAGAAGAAGATTCACTCCAGTTCAATTCAAAAATTCAACCAAACAAACCATTATGGTAGTTGATGGCAGTTGTCCTTCACTCTCAAAGAATACCCAAATGACATCTCTATGTCAGAGTCGAGTCACAGAGTGTCCGACTGTGACTGATCAGGCCAATCTGAGCTCAGACTGCTCTACCACAGGTCGGGCACAAATAGTCCATGTGACCATAGAAAGTGGATTCTCTAAATCTGCATACCTTGCATTTCCTTTGAGCTATTTCAATTCTGCTTTGCTCATAGAGCACAGCACCCTCTTTGATGTAGGCAGGCCATACTGAGTGGTCCTGTGCAAGTGCCTCCCATGTCACACAATCAATTCCAAAGTTCTTGAAAGAGACCTTGAGAGTGTCCTTACGCTGCTTCTTCTCACCACTATGTGAGTGCTTGCCCTGTGAGTTCTCCATAAAACAGTCTTTTTGGCAAGTGTACTTTTGTCTTTCAAAACAATGTGGCCAGCCCCCCAGAATCTGGCTCTCTGCAGTAGAGTCTGAATGCTTGGCATCTTAGCTCAAGAAAGGACCTCAGTGTCTGCTACCTTATCCTGCCAGGTGACGTTTAGAATCTTCCTAAGACAATTCACGTGGAAGTGATTCCATTTCCTGGCATGACACTGGCAGACTGTACAGGTTTCACAGGCATGCAACAATGAGGTCAGTACAATGGCTCTGTAGACCTTCAGTCTGATAGGCAGCCTAATACCTCTTCTCTCCCATACTTTCTTTTGGAGCCTCTGGCTAGCTGGCTCTGGCAATGTGTGTATCAACCTCGTTATCAATGTGTACATCCCTGGAAAACGTACTACCAAGGCAAGTGAACTTATCCACAGCATTAAAACTCCTCCATTTGCTGTAACCGATGGCTCCACATACAGATGGTGTGGTGGTGACTGATGGAGCACCTGTGTTTTCTTGGTGTTAATCATTAGGCCAAAATTAGCACAAGCAGCAGAGAACCAATCCATACTTTGTTAAACCTTAGCCTCAGAGGCTTCATTGCTTTATGAAAGGCTTACAGTATCCCAAGGTGGTGACTGCATAAGAGAAGGAACATGGGCACCCCATCTTGTAGCTAACTGTACATAACACTGACCTAAAAGTTTTATCACTAGGTTGGTTGGTTTGCTGGTTCTATGACACAATCACTGTTCTCTAGAAGTTTAAAGATCAATGGAGAGTCAAAATATACAATCAAGTATGATACAAGGTCTAATATATTAATTAATAAACCTTTATTAGGTACCAACTACATGCCAGGCACTGTGTCAGGTGCTGGGGGTATGAGAACATAAAGGAAACAGTGCTTACCTTCCAGCCCCTTCCATTCTAACTGGGGGAACAACATATGTCTACACCCATCCACACAGGAGAGCAAAGAAGAGGATCTGGACAATTACACATTTCAGTAGGGAGTGATCACTTTCCAATGAAGAGACGGCAGATGGGGAGAGAAGGAAGGGAGGAGAGCCAAGGAAAGGCTTCCTAGAGTAAGTGGGACAAAGGCTAGGCTTTAAGAGAAGAGAGGTACTCAAAAATCCTTCATAGGACCGTCTCCACATCCACTTTCTGCATTGCCTCAGAGCAGCCAAGGAGCCTGTGTGATTCATTTAAAGGCCTCCAGAAATGCCATATTGACCATTTTTCAACCCTATGGTTTTCATCTTATTGACATAATGTAGGATTTATGACCTTCAGCCAGACTGTGAGTAATAAATTAGCCTTGCTAGTCTTAAGGAAGAATGGGTAAATATGACAGGAGTTTGGGTTCAGCTGGTGTCTGAAGCCATTTTTTTTCTCTGCTGTTTTGCATCTTACTAAACCCAAAACACATTTTTCCCCCTGAGGATTTTTCCCTTCATTCTGAAACCCATGTGGATTACTAAGGGGAATGGAATCTATTTATTGCTGACACTATTTACACTAAATTCATCCAAATTTTCTTTTGTAAGAGTTACTCCAAGGCCAAGACACATTCTGAGTCATTTTATAAGCCTCCTAACACCTTTGAACTTCAAAGGATTCCAAAAATATGCACAATACAAGCTTGATTCCTTATCTAGTCTTTAAGATTTATTCTAAATTTAAAACTTGTACAGTGACTTGAACCTGGCCAAACCAGTCCTCCCATCTGGAAATGCTTCCAACTAATTCTCTAGTTGATAAATCATTTTCTTCACAGAGAAGCATTTGACATGATCTTGTATCTAACAGCAGGGCTGTAACTAGGACAAAGCAATCAGAGCTTTGATCCAGGGCACCGAAATTTGGAGGGTGCTGATAGTGCTTGTGCCAGAATTGAGAGGATGTTTCCACAGTATAGAAAAGAGCTGAAGAATTTGGAGATCACTCCGGCAGTGTAGAAGGGGGAAAAAAAGAAACAAGTTTAGTAGCTATTTAGTAAAAATAATTAAAGTTATTTAATTATTGTAATTAATTACCAGGTAACACACAGTAACTATAGCCCAGAGGAGAACTTCTCCAGGGCCTCCGGCCTGCCCCCTCCCCTGATTTTAATCCTTCTGCCAATGACTAGCTGTGTAGCAATATTTCCTTTCTCTGAGCCTCAATTTCCTCATCTGAAAAATAATAGATTGGGACTAGATGACCTCTAAGCTTCCTTCTTGCTCTAATATTTTATGATTACATTTCCACTGTATGGATGAGGATAATCAGATACAGATTTGGGGGACTATCAGAGTCTCACAGCAAATCAGAAGGCAGAGCCAGAGATGGCTGAGACTCAGGGCTGCCAAGTTCTGGCTTGGTGCCCTGTGAACAGATTTCACCTCTAAATTACGATCACTTTTCTAATGAAATGAAGGAAGGCGTTTCAGGCAAAGTGGATCATAGGACTATGGATCTAGAGTTAGAAATAACCTTGGAAAGAATCTGGACTGACTTTTTCAAATAATAGGAATGGGGAGAGGGGAACTAGGAATGAAAAGAGAAAGGATGTTGAGTCACAAAATTAATAAGTCACTAGTTCTCAGATTCAAACCTAGGTTCTCCACCTCCAAAGTCAGGATTCTGTTGAGGATCCCAAAAGTAGATGGGAAATTAGGCCTCAATTGTACCATATGCCACACAGAGATGCAGCATGGACAGGGTTTAAATTCTTACTATTTTTGTGATTGTGAGCAAAGTCACTTAATCTCAGAGTCTCAGTTTTCTCATCTATGAAATGGAAATAATAAAATCTGTGCTACCTAGCTCATAAGGTCCTTGCAAAGAAAACATCCTGCAAACTTTGACCACTGAAGGAAATGTGAATTTTTACAACATTAAGCTGGGTTGAGCCACACCTAGAGCCCCGTTTTTGGTTCTTGGTGTCACATTTTAGAACAGACATTGATAAGCATCCAAAAGACAATGACCAAGATGGAGATGATGCATATTCATATGAGAACTGGTTGAAGAAACTAAGCATATATAACCTAGAGAAGAAAAGCCTTAGAGAGGACATGTGGTGAGATAGGAGGATTGAGTTGTTCTGCTAGGGCCCAGAGGTCAAAATGAGGGCAAATTTACAAAGAGGGGTCTACATATATTTGGGAAGCTAAAGTAGATAGAGTACCTCATCTTCATGAGTTCAAATCTAGCCTCAGACACTTACTGGCTGTGTGACCCTGGACAAGTCACTTCACCCTGTTTGCCTCAGTTTCCTCATCTGTAAAATGAGATGGAGAAGGAAATGGCAAACCATTCCTGTATCTCTGACAAGAAAACTCCAAACAAGGTCACAAAGCATCAGACATTACTGAAAACAATTGAACAATAGCAACAATAAATATATGTTTATATGTAAACATATATTTATATGATATAGATAAATATGTATAATATATATTTATATGATATAGATAAATATATATGTATAATATATATATATATATATGATATAAGTAAAAACTTCCCCTCCCTTTCACATAAGGAAAAATTTCCTAACAATGATATTAGCCAAAAGTGGAGGGAGCTACCTAGAAAGGTAGTAAGTTGCGGGGGAGTGGGATGAAGGTAGGGGTATCAAAACAAAAGTTAAATGATCACTTGTTGGGCACATCATAGAAGGTATTTTCATGCTGCTAAGGGTTGGTGTAGATAGCCAGCCACTCGGGGCCCTTTCAGCTCTGAGATTCTGCGAAGGAATGCTATTTCCATTTAAAGAGAAAATGTCAAAAGCCAACTAGTCTCAAGTATTTGGAATTTTTGCGGCCAACCATGAGTGTTTTATTGTATTTTGTACTTTACAAAACTGCCCAAAGTTAGCTGGTCCTAGGTTTTCTCTCAAATTAGCTTATTGAAGGAAATACCACTTCCTTTGTGAAAGGTCAGGTTAAGATACTACCCTATGGATCAAAATGGATCCTTTCAACTCCTCAAAACTCATTTCTCTGGTGACCCTCTATGTGTTGTCTCCCTTCAATTAGAATATAAACTCCTCAAGGGCTCACTTCTGTATTCTTACTCCTAGACCTGGCACCTAGAAAAAACTAAATAAATGCTTTTTGATTCAGACAGCATTTATTCGTTGGAGTATATGCCCAATAATGAGATCTCAGGAACATTTTTTCTAATGAACTTTGTGGTCAAATGCAACCACCATTCTGTGGCTTTGGGAAACTCTAGTATCTATCATGGGCTCTGGAGCTGAAGTAGGGAATCATGGGACCTGCCTCTGCCACTCACCTTTCTGGGCCATCTATAAAAATCCAGATGATTTCTAGAGAGATCAAGAAGACACAGTGGCAAGAGCATTGGTTTGGGAGCCAAAGCATCATATTACCTACCTGTGTGACCCTGGGCAGGTCACCCTCCCACCCAGAGACATAGTTTATTTATAAAAAGAGAGAATTTGGGATAAATACTCTCTAAAGTCTCTTCCAGCTCTAGATAGAAGACCCAGCAAATTTATAAAACAAGTAAACTAATCCCATTTTATGGATAAGAAAACTAAAGTCCAGAAGATAAAATGGTAGCAGACACAGTTGGTAATTGCCAGAACTGAGGATCTAAGTCTCACCTTCTAACTCTGAATTTGACACTCCCTCCCCTCCCTATACTAGCTCTTCTAAGCTTATTCTAATGATATTAAGGGCAGAAATCCCTTCAAATGCTAGGCTTCCCTGAGTTCTCAGAAGTCAGGCATCTCCAAGGATGTCTCCTCCTATCTTTGGAGACATTTTTGATGCCCACCTGAAAAAAAAAAACAAGGTTTTCATTTGGTCTGAAACTTTGCTTTGATCTCAAGGCAATGGCCCCAGCTTGAGCCAATCCACTCCTTTCTCCACTGCACAAAGAATCTTCTTCCTTAGGTCCATCCATCCCTAGCAAATGTCCTGCTGCTACTTGCAAACCCAAACCTTAGTGGTTTGTGTGAACTCAAGTCCAAAGCCCCAGATTCTCTAACTCCCAACACTAGACCATTCAGGGACCTGGTAATCATCCAAACCACAGAAGAAGAGGAAAGTAAGACAGGAGTAGGGGGATGGGAGAAGGGAGAAGCAGCTGCTTCATAACAAGCAACAGGGCTCAGGCAGTAAAAGAAAATGAGGTTTCTGTCTCTTTAAGGCCTAGGCCGCCTGCCATTGTATGTGCTCCCTTGGCAACCTGCAATTCCCCAGCCTCCTAAATTCAAAAGCAACAATGGAAAATCCTGAGCAAATAAAGTATGGTACCTCCAACGGATGATTATCAGCTTGTTAGTGTCTGAATTGGAGAGCTCCAAAGTAAGAAGGCACTTGCTGAGGAATCTGTCCCTAGGTCTGAATGAAAGAGGATTTTTTGTTTTTTGGAGGAGGTTGGGCTTTTCAGACCCTTTCAGACTGCAAAGAAAAGGAAGAAAAAAAACAACTTGTGAAAGGTCTAAATGCCAAACCTGTTCTCAGGCTACAAAAGAATATTCACAAAAAATGAGGGCACTGAGAGGCAGGATTGAATAGGCTCTAACTACAATAGGACCACCAGGTCCTGAATTCTCTGTCACGCTCTCTGTCTCTGTCTCTGTCTGTCTGTCGATCTCTAAAGAAATATTTATACATATACACACTGTATATGTGTATGTATCTACATATACATACACACATATATGGAGAAAGCACCTACATATAGTCTATATAAATATAGTCTATACTATAATGTACACTTCATATAGAGTTGTATATAGTCGAAAGAGAAAGACTATATACAAACTATATAAATATAGATGAGAGAGAACTCTAGAGCTAGGTCCCAATTAGTGCACAGTTGTGTGCACTATTTGAAGTTATGATGGAAATGTGCAAGGTGAATCCCCTTAACAGGATTCATCGCTTAAACTATCCCACACTGGCCATACACACACGTGCTGTCTCCCCAATCTCATCAGCCCCAGCAAATGGTGCTCACTCCTATATATCTAGCCCTAGTCTCTCTTGAGTTCCTGGGCATCCCCAGCTAGCGCGCTGTTAGACATCTCCAACCAGATGTCCTGTGAGTATCTCAAACTCATCATTTCTAGAACTGAACTCATGATTCTGCTGAGGCCATATCCCTGCTTCTAGGTACCAGCCTTCTCTGTCCACAGCTCTCCATTCATCTCCTCTCCACTCCCATTGCCACCAATCTGCCTCAGAGCCTCCCCACCTCCCAGTCAGGCTATTATGATCACAATATCCACACAATTTATTCTCTACTAAAAGGGCCAAAATAATCTTTCTAAAGCAGGAGTTTGACTCACACCAGCACCTTCAATGGCTCTTTATTGCCACAAGGATAAAATACAATATTGAAATCTCTTCATAATCTGGTCCCAGTCTCCATTTTCCATCTAATTTCACATTATTCCTCTTCAGGCTGTTGTGTGGGGCGGTCCAGTCATCAGTCCTGGCACTCCAGCTGTTGCTTCTGTGTGACTCTCGCCCCATGACTGGTCACTATGTTGGCTGTTTTTGCTTGGTTTTCTTTGTTACAAGGAATGACTGAGTGTGGGGGAGGGAGAGAGGACAGGGAAAACAAGGTCCAGAAATAATTATAATCTAAAAATGAAAGGTATCATTGTTTTTTAAATTAGAGAAAAGAAAATGGCAGCAGAGCTTCAAGATTGTTTACATGTTCATATTCAAATCCAAGGAACATATATTAAGCACTTTCTGTATGCGGTGCACTTTGGCACACAATGCTTAATAAATATATTGACCGATGGAGGAACATTTTTTACATCATTTTACTGTCAGACTCATCAGAGAGCCTACCATTGGCCAGGACCCTCATCTCTCCTCATTCAAACAAAATCTACAAACTTTAAGTGCCTATTTTTTTCATGAGACATGGACCTTTTATGAGCTTTACTTTCCAAGTACTCTGTAACATGGTAATGACCTCTGGGCTATGCAAACATGTAGGGTTGTTTGCACCCCAACTAAATTCCCCTAGACTGTTGGGAATTTGGCTAGTTTTCCCCAGTTCTCCCTGCTAGTGATGCCGTGAGCTGTCGCTTCTTGGCGCTGTTGTGCCTAATAATAGTGCTAACTCACATTTGAATAGTACATGACAAATCATGCAAACACTATTCACATTTGGCATAAACTACTGGAGAACAAGGTGGGGGGGGGAGGCTTCCCAATGTCACATGGCCAGTAAGTGACAACCCTGAGAGGCCAATGCAGGTCCTCTGACCCCCCCATGTCCAGTCCTCTTTTCCCTGCATGTATTGCCTAAGCAGTCCTTTCCCTGGCTAATTGGATATTATCAAGGTTAAATTCTGAATGACTTAGCTCTGGTGACTTGAGTGGTTTACATGGGACTAAAGGCCCTGAGCTTGCCAACAGTTGTTTCTGCCACTTAGTGACCTTTTTCATTTGCTTCTGAGTTTTAGATATATATTATTAGATAGATTAGATAGATTTATATATCTCATGAGTACCAGATGTGGAGACAGAAGCTGTTGCCAAGTCATTTCAGTTGTGTCCAAAACTGGGGCTTTCTTGGCAGAGATACTGGAGTGGTTTGTCATTTCCTTCTCCAGCTCATTTGACAGATGAGGAAACTGAGGCAAACAGGGTTAACTGACTTGCCCAGGGTCACACAGCTAGGAAGTTTCTGAGGCTGGATTGGAATTCATGAGGATGAGTTTTCCTGACTCCAAGCCCAGTACTCCATCCATTGTGCCGCCAGGGTTCAATTGTAGCTTTATCACGTGTTAACTGGGTGATATTGGGGGGGGGAGCGAGGAGAATCGCTTGACCTCTCCAAGACTGTGTTTCTTCATTTTTTTAAATGAGGAAGCTGGACTTGCTGGTCTTTCAGGTCCCTTCCTGCTCTATGTATGATTAAGCCTGGGCAAATCACAACTTCTTAACTCTTCCTCCCCGATCAGAAATTATTGAACAGATGCTTATCTACAGTGACAGAGAGAGGTCCCTGCCTGGGAGTTCCCTAACCAGTGAAATCAGAGGTCTAGACCAATAGTTCCAGCATAGGAAGGAAAGAGATCACTCAACCAATACAGTAAATTATCTTCTATCTAAATATCCGAATTTTCAATTGTCCACTTGTTTAAAAAAATTTAATTAATTTGTAGGCTTTTAAGCTGGAAGGTACCTTAGAAACCATCTAGTCTCGTGTGTGTGTGTGTGTGTGTGTGTGTGTGTGTGTGTGTGTGTGTGTGTGTGTGTGTGTGTGTGTGTGTGAAGCATTTGCAGACCACCTCTGCTTTGCTTTCCCCAGGCAATCCTGCATCTTTGGCCACTTCTCCCTGACTTACATTCCATTCCCAGGCAGCTCAGCACACAGGTCCTGTTACTGAGATCAGCTATCCCATCTGTACCAGCCACTCCCCACTCTGACTCTTGCCAGAGACCAACTCCTGTTGGGGTAGGAGGCAGCTGCTGCCACCAATACAAGAAGATGCATGTGTCTTTTATTGGCAATCTCTTGAGGTACCTCAGTAACTCAGAATCAGAATCAGAAAAGATTCAATAGTGCAAACTTGCAAAGTTGGGCACTGAATTGTTGGGGTGGGGGGGAGTGGAGGAGGAAGGGCGGGAGAGGGGAGTACTCTTCAAATCTTCACTAGGCAATGGGAGACCTAAAGAAGAAAGGGAACCTGTGGTCCTGTGACAGCTGAATACCTGCTAGGACTTCCTAAGGATCCCCTTGTATAAGCCCAGAGATATGATAACTAGGAGAAATGAGAATTTCCCTGTTTTTTTCTTTTTTACTGAAAACTTTTTGAATTGCAAGTTTTTTTATTTTATTTTTTTATGATGTATTTTATTTTTATTTTTTATTGGCAGAAAGAAAAAAATCTTAATTGCAAAATTTTTAGATTAGTGAATGAAATGTTTTATTATCTGGCCTTTCTGCCTCCAAACTATTTTTAAGATGCAAGAGATTTTTAATGATTCATTAAATACTTGATGATGGCTATCAATGCAATTAAATTTACTGACAGTTTATATTTAAATTAATTTTAATGTAAAAAGTGTCTTAACTTTTCAGTCCCTACCTCTAAACCTTCTTGTACACTTATTCTCTGGTTTGGGTTAATGTGTCCTTTCTCTCACTAGTTCTGCTTTTTTCATTTTGGATTATTTTATAAAGATCTTTCCAAATTTCTTTTTTTATCATACTTATTGATATTCATTTCACTGGTTATTTTCATTGAATTTATTAATTTCATTATTATTCAGTGATTTCATTGATTATTCATTGAAATTCACTTTCATTGATATTAATGGATAACTGTTGATATAATGATATTAGTGGAATATTCCATTATACTAGAATACTGTAGTTGATTTAACCACTCCCCAAATGCTGGACATTTAAATTACTGTTGGTTTTTAATAATTAGGAATAAAGTTGCTAGAAATACCTTCATATGCAGAGCTTTTGTTTGTTCATTATATTTTTAGGGCATGTGCCCAATTGTTTGGAGTCAAAGAGTACAGTTTCAGTACTAATTACCCTAGAAAAGCAGAAGAGTCAGACTCAGGGCCAGGAAGAACTTGGGCTCAAGCCCTGCCTCTGATGCATAATGGCTTGTGACCCTGGGCAGGTCACTTAACCTCTTTCTGCTCTAGACAGCCCTCTAAGGCCAAAAGTTGCAAAGGTGCTAACCTGCATTGCTGGAGGGAGTTTCCTCATCAGAAAGTTAACTATACTACTAAACTCTAGTAGGTACTAGTAATTATAAACTAGTAACTATACTGGTAAAATCCCAGGCCCAGACTTCATCATTTCCCATTATAAGAGATCATAGATTCAGAGCTATTATGACCCTTAGAAATCATCTAGTTCTGGCTCCTCAGTTTACTGAAGTCCAAAGGAAAGTGACTCACCCAGTAGGAGGGAGTGAATAACAGAAACAGTAATGGGTCCCCTGACTCCTATGTCAAGGGTCTTTCTACTCCATCACCCTACCAGATCATCACAGCCCTCATGCAGTTAAAAAAAAAAAAAGGCAATATTACGTAGCAGATATAAATCAGCTCACGACATAGGGTCGTGCAACATTTGGCAGCCTACGAAATCTATGTTATAATGGAAGACCACGTTAACAGAGCACCAGCAGGAGACCACTGACATGGGGCCCATGCTTAATCAGTTATCACATTGTCTAAAATAGATAATTGTCCAGGGCTAAGCCAATAGGATCTGGGATAGAGCTTATTGCAAGGGCGTATTTAGACAGATGCGATCTGGGATCTGGCCAACCCTCTTTCCCAGGAGACTTCAATTTCCACCTTTGTGGGAAGCAGGAAGTGGACCATAGCTGGACACGTACTTTTATCTTTCTGTCTCCATGAAGAACAGGTTTTAGAATCATATCTAATACCCCACTTTGCATCTGCTGCCCAGCCTGGCTTCACCTTCAAGGAACAACATGCCCCTCCTAGGACAAGCTCACCACGTCTAAACCTGCCATCAAGCTATTAACTCAAGCCTTGATTAACATTCCCTCAGCCTCCTCTCCCCCTGTTTGGGGGGCTAGAGGATGGAGTGCCAAATTCCTCCCAATTCCTTTCTTTATAGAAGGCAGAACCTGAACTCTCAGCTCACCCCACTTTGCATTGGCTACCCTGACTGGTTTCAGCTCTATAGAACAAGATACTCCCTGGTATGTCCTTTCCCCCTTTCCTGCCTCCTATTATGTGTAGTCCCCTCCACCACCACTGCCCCACCAAGCATCAGATTGTTAGTTCTTTGAGGGCACAGACTGTATTTCTTTTATTAGCTATATCCTGGCTAGTGCATTTAATAAATGTTTATTGGATTGGAGTATAGGTATGAGGCTCTTTGCTTATCAGGGCATGGGGGATAGAGGGTCCAAGATAAAAGTCACATTTTCTGTTGTTCCAAAGGATCGCGAAGCTTAACTCTCTCCCAACAAATGCTTATTACACAAAAGGCAATCATAAGATAACAAGCAAACATTTATCAAACCAGATCAGTTTAGCTGGTAGAAAACATGAAAAAAGAGGGGCTCTTCCTTCAAGAACTAGATGAAATCTCCACAGGACCAAGAAAAGAACAATCTCACCGAGGATATACATTCTAAGCTGTCTCTGGAGGTACAGGAACTAGCAATTAAGGGATTTTTAGGGAAGTCATCTTTCTCACATGCCTGCAGATCCAGGGAGATCTCCCTGGCATTAAAATTCTGCACCTTTTCCCTCTCTCCTCTCTAAGTATTAATTAGTCTTTTTGAGTTGCTGCTGCCAAAATTTATCACCCTGGAGTTAGCCTGGGGATGAGCCTCTTTGAACTAAACTAGGCTAATGACCAAACAAGGGACATAGTCTACCATCAGCTCTGTTCAATACTTTCCTTCTTAGTAAGACCAAACAGAATTTGAATTTGATAAGCATTGCCTTTGAGAGCCCAGGGTTACCTCCATGCCATGCCCTGACGTTAGAGTAGGACTTCAGTAGAGATAATTTTAAAAAGAGAAACATGAGTGTCCAGTTGTATTAGCAGTCCATCACCAACATAGAGGTTGGAAGCAAGAAAGTGAACTTTTAGGAGATAAAGATAGGATAAAGAAACTGAAGAAGTAACCTTTTATAGGATAGTATCACCTGTATCCTTTGGTCTTCATTCAAATAAAGATGCATTTTCCCAAGACTGTTGTTGTCATTACTGATTTTTCTATCAGCAAAAGCAATGCAAAGTCGAAGCTGCAGGAGTGTATTGGAACAATAAAATCTCAGTCGGGAGGGTTCTCAGAAGCAAAGTTTAATTGGTATCTGGCCAAGAATTCCCTAATATCATCTAGAAGTATTCCACCAAGCTTTACCTTAAGTGAGGAAGAAGTCACTGTCCCTAGAGGCAGCCATTTTAGAATTGGTCCCAAGTTTTTCCTCAAATTGGGTTTAAATCTATTTCTCTGTAATTTACCCCTATCATGCCTCCTGCCTCCTAACTCCTTCCCTCTCCCACATGATAACTCTTCAAATACTTGAAAACAGGCATCATATCCTTTCCACATTTTCCAGGACAAATACTCGAAGTTCTTTCAACTGATGCCTGTATAAAACGGTCAGCCTTTAAAATCCTGGCTCCCCCTTTCCCGAAAGCCTTCAGCTTATAACTATCCTTCCCAAAATAGAATACCCAAGGAACACAATTTATGCCACGAGTGGACAGATAATGGTAGAACATTGTGGGATTATCACTTCCCATGTTTTGGACATTGTTAGCTCCCATGTCACCCTGTTGATACAAAACTCTTCAGATTTTTTCATACAATCTCCCCATCTTGTACTTGTGTTGATTTTTTTTAACTTATGAAGGACTTCATATTATCTTCATCAAATTTCATCTTCCTAGATGTTCTAGCCCACATTTCTGGCTTGTCATCCATCGTTAGTGGGCTCTTTCAGTTTCCTCTTGTCTGAAAACATGATCAACACAACCTCCACGTCCCGGTTCCAACCATGGATAAAACGCAATGGGCAGAAAGGGGCCAAGCATAGACCCTGTGGTCTTTTAGACATTTCACTCCAGGTTGACGCTGATCTACTGACTACTCTCTAGGCCTGTCTGGTTATTCCCTTAGTTCCAAATGCACTAGTATCTGTGTTGTGCTTAGTATAAGACTTTTCCAAATGCCTTGCTGAAATCCAGGGAAACTATGGTTACATGTAGTAACTATAGAAGCAGTTTGGTGTTTGTTGGAATCAGGAAGACCTAAGTTCATCTCCAGTCTCAGACCCTTCCTAGCTGTGTGACCTTAGACAAGTTATTAAACCAGTTTGCCTCAGTTTCCTTAACTGTAAAATGGTCACAACAGCACCTACCACTTGTGGGTTTTTTTGAGGCTCAAGCCTGACTACACATAGTATGTGTTAAACAAATGTATTTCCTCTTCCTCTTAAAAAAAAAAAAGAAGAAATGAAGTCTGGCAGGGACTGTTCTTAACGAAGACATACTGTTCTTAGTGATTTTTCCTTACATTTCTCGATGGTGTCTAAGCATCTCTAATAATATAGTCTAAAATTTTGCCCCAAGTCAAAGTTTAGATTATTTTATAGTTTCATGAGCTCACTTGTCCCCTCCTTTTTTAAAAAATCAGAACATTTGACTTTCTCCATATCTACTTCACCCATTCTCCACACCCTTTTCAAGGATCATGGAGTGATTAGTATTCAAATCTACCAGTAAGTTATTTCACTAACCTGAAACATATCTAACTCGGGTCTGCTGACTTGAACTAAACCCCAGCAGCTAGAACATAGGAGGCAAATGCTTGTGGATTCATCCATCAAGAGCAATTCGTTCCTTTCTTACAGTCTCCTTGTGTATTTGGAGTTTTAACTCCTTATTAACCATTGTTGTTCCATCTTTTTCAGTTCAGCAATCATTCTCAATGACAAAGAAAATGAAAAATGAGGTGAGTAGTTCTATCTTCCATCCACCACCCCATCCACCTACTGCAAGTTGTTATAGACAAAACTGTGAGTTTGGGTTGTTTTTTTTTTTTTGTTTTGTTTTGTTTTTTTAACTTTGGAGCAGCTGACACAGAGAACCCACCGTGCCTAGCACCCTGCATGGCTCTGAGACAGCTCCTGCTGAATAGTTTAGATGATTAGAATATTGATTAGTATTCAATTAGTGATCAGAAGAGAATAAGAGTATGCTTCTGGAGAAGAACTGGCCTTCCTGTTTATGCTAATGGCAGGAGACAGAAAAAAACTGAGTATACAGGTGCAGGCAAATAAGAAAATTAGAGACAGGTATAATGTAAAAATAATAATTGGAGGAAAACCTTAACAAGCTGAGCAACAGTCAAGCAAATGGAATGAAACACTAAGTGAGACTACCTAAAGAACTAGAGGTTAAAAGACACAGAAAAGGAAGACAACCCAGCCCTGGCTTCCCAAACTTTAAGTAAGAATGGCAGGAATATTTAAGTTCATTGTATAAGAAAATGTAAAAGCACAACTTAGGCACAGGAGAGCTGTCTTTTCGAGTTTGTACCCAAACTGCCCATCTGAAGGAACTGATCCTGCTCTCCCCCCAAGGCCTAAACCTAGGACATATAGAAGACTGTCTGAAAATGAGTTTTCCCAAAGTCATCTTGGTCTTGTCACCAGAGGTCATTGAAGCAGCAGTCTGGGTAACGCCCTACCAAAGCTGGTTCTCACACAGAATTATACTGGAGATATTTCTATGACTAACTCCTACAAAAAGAACATGGGTATTCAACTGGCAATGAGCACCCTCTGCTAACAAAAATAGGGCCACAGCAGCCTCTTAAAAGAACAAATTGGTGTAGGGCTTATAATCACATCTTAGAAATGAGTGTGCCCCTTAGCTCTGTGCTAACCAAAGGCCTTTCTGCTGACTCTGCATTCATCAGTGGGCTGGGTCTGGTTTGGTGATGCCTCTAGCTGATCGATTTGTCAGGTGATCGAAGCCCAACAAAATCACTTTTCTTAATGGCACTTTGGTCTGAACTGATACGACTGTCACCAACTGCTTTGTTTTAAACGCCAGGAGACCTTAAGACTCAAGCTGTCATGTAACCCTCTAACCTTATGAATGAGGGAGCCAAGACCCCCTAAGGCACTGGGATAGGGAGGCACAACCTTCCCTTACAGGGAGGCAGCACGGCAGAGTTTAGAACAGTGACAATGGAGGTAGGCAGCATTGGTTCAAATCTCAGCTATCCTATTAGCCGAATGAACTTGAACAAGTCACCTACCCTTTTCGTTTCCTCACCTGTAAAATGGGGGCAGGAGGAAAATAGATCAGAGCTGTCAAACGCACAACCCAAGAAGTATGCCCAAAATCAGACTAAAATATAATTGGAAAATACACAAAATCAATAAAAATACAACAGAGGTCGATATGGGCCTGCAAGGATCCTTATGTATGGGTTAATGGACCCTGTTTTTATGAGTTTGACACCCCTGGGCTCAACTGTCTCCCAGCTCTGAATCTATGCCCCTGGGAGCCATTGACACCTCTCATTTCAGATTTCTTTCCATCACATGCCCCCCACGTCAGATACCTCCCCCACCCCACTCCTTTTGTGTGTTATCTTTCCCAGTTAGACTGTGAATCCCTCAGGGGAAGGGGCTGGCTTTCTTTTTCTTTATACATCCTCAGCACTCAACAGTGTCTGGCACATAGGAGGCGATTCATAAATGTGTACTGCCTATTTTGTTCACTTCCAACACTTGAAAGTTATTAGATATTTCTGTGGCCAAGATGTCAGTGTTAAGATACTAAGTTTTGATTACAAACGGTTTTACAAAAAAAAAAAAAAAGAACTAGAAAGTCCCAAACCAAACTCTTGGTTAGAAATCATATTTATTGTCCTCCCATCCCACATACAGGCTCCTATTCAGACACACAGGAAGAGATATTGTCTGTGCCCTCACCAGTTATCATTCTGTCAATAAACTGAACCTGTGTCCTGTCTACAATAATGTACCTCTCATTAAAAAAATACACCCCAAAACCATTTATTTTCTTTTTAATGCAAGGACAGCTTCAAGTTTTATTCTGGATCATATGAAGACAAGTTCCTTGTTTGTCAGTCTCATGACTTCAAGATGCTCCTCCCTCCCCCCCCCTAAAAAAAAATTCTATATCCTAAGTGATAACCTCTTCTTTTACATTCAGCAAACTTGATACTGGAAAAGAAACAACAATGGGGATACACAGTTACTCTCGTGCACGGTAATAAGCCTAGATGTTTACAGAAAATAAATCAGATCTTAGCAGGTTACATTAGTTTCTTGAAATGCAGATTTGAAAGATAAACACTTAACCCACATCCATTACCTGCTCATAAGTTTCTAAACCTGCCATTAACTTACCACCTGTCTTCCAACCTCCCCCCCTTAAGAAAAAGTGCCTCCCAGGAAGACAGGCTTTGCCCTGTTCCATCTACAAGCTGACCCTCCCCTCCCCAGGGTCTTCAAAGGATACATGAAAAACACAGACAAGATTTAGTTTGCTGACATAATGAATGCCCTTAGTTTGCTGACATAATGCCCATATGTTTCTTAAAATGCAGAAGCAGAATTAAAATGTCATTGAACTCATACAGTACATCATTTAGTCAATCAGCCATGTTCCACCAACTGAGAAAGTTGTCTGTCCACATCAGTTTGTCTTCTCAGCATTTCATAAGTGTAGTGTATGACCAGTGACTTGGTAAAAGAATGTGCTTGTAAAAACACTGCTGGCTTAATTTTGGAATTCGAGGTTTCAATATATGGATCATTTTCCAACACAAAAGTGCTGTGAGTGGCACCTTGTTTTTTCATATGAACTCCCCATTCATTTCCCATCATTTACAGGAAGAATTCATTCAAATAAAATGTCACAAGACAAAATACATATCTATATACCTATATATATGTATATATAGATGTATGTATATATTGAACCTAACTAAAATTTGAATAAGCAATACTTACACAGTTCTGGTTATACATTCCTAAAGGCTTAATCATTTTTTTAAGATACATGTGATAAAGAGGCATATGCAAAAGGCAAAAATTGGGTATTAGTTTGAACGTCTACTTTTTTTTTCCAAACATACCCCAAAAAGCTGTGTCTACTCCCACAGAAGAAAGCAAACCATGTCCTTGGATATCTTAAAAAATAAATCTCAAAAAGATAGTGCTACCATGTAAAGAATTCACAGAAACTCCATTAGATAGTCCATAAAAGTCATACCCAGTCAAAGGTAAATCCCAATTATGGGTTAGAGATGCTATCAGAGATGTCACCGACTTTGTAGCCTTGGAGAATGGAAGGGCTCGGTTAAACAGGAACGTGGCAGCAATTCGAATCCTAGTCACGATTACAGTTACAGCAGTAACAAGACTTTTGTAAAATAAGGCATTTTGCTCACATAACAGTAACAAGCATATCAGTAAACTGGACTCCTTTCATCTTTTCAATTTCATACAATTCACAAATGACAAAGGGGATGGGCCCCTCTTTTTCAGAGAACACCACCCTAAGTCTTTTCTAGGCAGGGAAGGGAGAACAGAAACACGAATAAGCACCTCCCATTGGGCATTCTTCCTGACTGCTGCAAATGAGAGGGCATTTTAACAAAATCTCAATAGTCTTGCACATACCACCTCCCTCTAAGTCTAGATGTGCACAGCAGAGAGAAGGTCAAGTTAGGCCACTGGACTGATACTTTCTGATTTCAGACTTAAACCCTATTCAATAATAAAACAAAAAAATTCTTTGTAGTGTAAAAAAAGGGTCTCAGAATATGAAAAATATGCTATAACATATTAAATATTACTTAAACTACAGGTTATTAGTTCTGTAGAAAGAACCAACATTCTTAACCACTTTGCTGCTATTTTTTTTTTAGCAGTGCTATAGTATGTGAATAGTGGTCAGCAGCTCAAATTTTATCAGCTCAAGCTTGGAATCTCAGCTAAATGGGCTGTTAGATGAACTAGTACCTTAAACAATTAATTCTCTTTTCCCACAGGCAGACTCTAAAATATATTACTTAGGGTTGGACTTAACTGTTGCATGTTTACATTATGTATTCTTTAAATTAACAAAAATAGAGCATAGATTAAATCTGATAACGTCCAAACATCTGTTAGTGACAGTTAGGATCATCAATCAGTAGGCAGTAAGTACCTATTTGGTTCTTTTCATGCCTCTATTTTTAAACCTCTTGTATGATAAATTTCTTCACAGTTTAAAATATTGTGAAGAAATATGTAAAACTATATTCACATACATATCTGTACATAAAACTATGTTATTCATATTATTCATAAACATGCAATGTGTGTGTATTGCTGTACATACACATATGCATGTGCCCTAAATAATGAATGAGTTGGTGTGGACTGTGAAATCATTCCAAAAAAGTTATTTATGAGTAAGAAGAAAAATAATGCTTTATTTACATAGTGCCTATCTCCCAGGAGGTAAATATGCTTTACAGACATCTTCAAATTAACCCTCATGATGCCACTGTGAAGCAGGCAAAGGAGCCATTCAGCTCAGTTTCCACATGAGGAAGCTGAGGCCTAAAGAATTAAGTGGCTTACTTAGGATCCCAAGCAGCTCGCTGGCGGCAGGGCCAGGGACAACCCACGGAGCTCAGTTTTCCATTCATTAGGTCACCCTGCCTGCCTGGTGGTGAAATGGAGGTCTGTGATTTGGAATTTCCATGAAAGTAGACCACCTCCTTTTAATTGTGCGTTCTGTTTATACCACAGGGAGATGAAAATTCTTTTTGGTTTTGGCAGATGAAAAAAGCCTTAACATTCAGTGTGATTATAATTCAGTGTAGCTTCTCCTGTTTAAGAGCGACACAGCTGATTTGGTGTATATCATGGAGGACGCTGTCAGGTGCATTGCCGGGTGGCTGAAAAGTTCTCAGTATTATTGCGTGATTACAGGGATCTCTAACAATCAAGTAATGTCTTAAAGGTTCCTCTTTCTCCACACAGGGTACAAACCTATAAATAAGCATTTTAGCACAAAATGTACAGTCTGCATGTACCAGTCCATGTATAAATAAACAAACAGCCCTAAGGGTGAACTTTAAAGGCCAAAAGCTCTTCAGAGTGCATGTTGTTTAAAGAACGCAGATCTGGCAACTTTAAAAGGAGTTTTGTAAAAATAGAGGCTTCGTTCGGATGATTTTTCATTATTAAGGTCCTTAATGCACGAATAAGGGTTTCTTGTAAAGCCTCCACAGAGTTGACATTTTCTATTCCTGATCGATCTAGTATGCGGGAGGGGGAGGAGAGAGGAGGTAGAAGGAAAGAGAGGAGGGAGGAGGGAGAAGAGGGGAAAGAGAGAGAGATTAAACAATATTATTAAGTATTAGCATTTAATTCTTACTCACCAGTCTAATACAGTAGTATTTAATGATATAAAAAAGGTTCTAAGAAATGTGGACCAATTTGATATTCATTAATTGTACAACTAAGTTAATCTTAAATGGAAGGGCTTATAAAAAAAGAATTATATTAAAAACCACATAGTCATTTGGTAAATGAAATAAACTAGCATTCTTTACAGTTTTAGATACTTAATACAATGAAATATTCTAACTTTACAAACTGCTCCATAGTCGTTGACTACGACTGTGTGTGTGTATTTAGCAAGCCCAGGCCTCCAGAAGCTCCCCACTAGGCTACTCTGCCTCTCACTCCACACTCCCTCCTTCTCCCCCTCCCTGAAGTGGTGACAACATTAACTTCTCCCTCCACCTTCACATCACAGGGCAAAAATAAACAAAGCTGTTTAATATCCCAAAGAGGCACAGCTGCTTTACGGCACCTTCTGACCCTTCCTGTACCAAACCAGCAAGGAAGGGAAAAAAAAGACCTCTACAATCAACCAACAGCATGTTCACTCGTGTTTTATATTTGTAAAGAGAAATTAAAATGTCCACTGTGTTCTCGTTTAAAAAAAAATAATAAAAGCCACTTTTCTTGGTTTTGCTTTAGAGGCTTGGTCTTCCTCTTTCCTGTCCAGGCTGCAAGCACAGAGGTCACTCCCAGGACTGGGCCCATCACTGGTTAACAGTGGAGCTTTCCAACCTGGCCCAATTTGCCCCTCCCCAGGGAGCCTGGTAGCCCTCACTCCCAGGGTTGACCTTAAAGCAGACCCATGGAAGTCATTAGCCCAGCTAACCCTCACAACTCCCAAGGTCAAGGGATTCACCATATCAAAGATCCTAGTTGCTAATATAACCCTTTAACATGGTCACTATAAAGAATTCACAGCAGCAGCATAGAAGACATTGAGAGAACACCCTGCAATGGGCAGTATTCTTCACATTCATCCTATGCTGTCCCTAGATTCTGAGCTCCTGATACTCATGATTATACAGTAGCACTGACCCTGAATCTGGCGGCCAGGTGGCTGATGATCCATGGGGCACTGTTGCCCACAAAAAGACTTGTGCCCTGTGCCCTGCTGGGGCACTTCCTGACTGGGGCTGCCCCCCCCCCGGCTCCCATATGCAGACATTTTCTTTCCTGCTCATGCCCTTGACCCAAACTAAAATAGTCAACTCTGTAGATAACCCCCAGACCTTCATTTGCAGCCTTGACTTCTCAGCATCCTCCCTTCCTTAGCTCCCCAAACTTAAAGTGGCCACCTGTGTGTGTACCACCTACCATCTTAACATCCCGTCTTGAACTTTATTTTGAAACATGCCATTTCTCTCAGTGGCACCACTGTTCCCTTAGCATTTCAACTTAGCATTTCTCCCTGCAAAAGGAGGCACCTGGGGATGGACCAATGCCTTAGGTCCCACAGTCCTCCTCCTCGACTGGCTGCCCTTGGATACTTCCCCATGCCAGCCCACAGTCATGTCTCCTCAGGGCGCAGGCTGGCACCTGCTGTCCCATTTGCCTTATGCTGTCTTTGTTTCTCCTCCTTATGGGCAGGAACCACAGCCATCAGCACGTGTGGATTTGTGTCCAAACTAAAACCTGTGCTTTCAGACAGCAGAGTTACTATTTCTAATGTTATTAGTTACCAAAGAATAGTCAAGGGCCAAGAAAAATACAAGAGATTTGTAAACTTAATCTGGTGAATAAAGCAGCCTTGGGCAGAATTCCTTCACGGATTACTATGGTGCTTCTGTTTTATCGGTCACCTCTGGCAAGGATTACTCACTATGATAAATATGGCTGAAATGTACCCTTCAAAGTGTGAAAGAATCTTACACTTTCCACTAATCCAGCCTTCAGGTATGTCCAGCAGCTGGTCATCCCCAAGCAGGGACCAGAGCTCTGATGAGCGTCTGCACTGCCCACAGCACTCTGCATACAGCAGCAGGTTCTCCGATAAACCTCTGCTGATTACACCAATATATCACAAAACCTTAATGACGGAGCATACAGAGAGGTATGCTATTGTATCTCAGTGACCCAGACATAGGTACAACCTATGCCTCAGTTTCCTTATACACAGCAGAAAATATCCCTTGTCTTAAAGGTTCCAGTCAAGTCAGCTAACATGTATTAAGTGCATGCTACACCCCAGTCACTGGGTCAGGCAGGAGGGATGGGGGCAGGGGTCTAAAGGACAGCCAAGAGTGAGGCTGGGCTCTTCTAATGGGAGAATGAAGGACAGAGGAAAGAGAAGAGAGGGAGGAAGAGCTCTCCTCTGGGACAGTCTCTATGCTTCTATCTGACTGATTTAACACCTCCATCACACCTGCATGCCTACAAGTGCCATCTGTCTGACTTAAATGGTTTTTTGAAAGCTCCATCAGGAGAACAGACTAAGGACTGAAAATCACAAATGTAGAGTGAATATTCAATAGAAGCTGAAGCACAGAGCAGTAGGTGAGGACTCTGCGAGGGCCATGTGGCTCACTAGAGCAGACTTTAAAGTAAGGGCCTAGGCCCCCACTGTCCTTCTGGCCTCGTGGGGCAGCCAAGGCCATCCTTGTGAGGAGGGCTGACTCATTCTGTATCTGTGTGTCCCCAGGGCCCAGCAGAGTGCCGGCACACAGCAGGCACTTCATAAATGCCTGCTGATCACTTGATTACCTGCAGATACGAGGACCACAGCTGTAAACAAGCTCATCTCCTCATCACTGAGCTGTAGAGAATTTAGTTTCTCACTAAATTCAAACATGGAGTTGAGCAGCTCTCCAGCTCCCATGGAGCGTAAATCGTCCACACTATACTTCTTTCCACTGAGGAAGGTCACAGTACGTTCCTTTGCATCAAATAATGATGCAAACCGTACCATTAAAACCTAGCAAGAGAAAAAAAAGTTTTAAAAATTCATTAATAGTACCAAGCAAGACAGCTTAATAATATTTCCAAATATCACTTTAAAACAAAAAGAATCAAAAGCATGCAATTAAAACCAGGAAAAAAGGAAGCCAAAACAACTGTTTATAATTATTTTATTTTTTAAATGATGCAGGTAATTCCACTGTCCAAAGAGAAGTTAAGGATTTGGTGCATATAAATAAATCTATATTCATTTATATAAGAAAATGGTCAATAATGAAAAGATAATCTGACCCTATTTTCTAACTCAAAATTGATGAATTGATCTTTCTAAAACAACAAATACCATCCTTTATTTTCCTGAAAATTTTTTTGAGCAACGAGCTTTAGGAGACAGAAAAATACAACTTCTACAGGAAATACAAATAAGCTACATCATTTTTTAAAAAAGATATGTCAAGCTCACTTGACACCCAGGAGAGCACACACAACTTCAATCCTGCTCAGAGGATGCTTAAAGAAAATTAACAAATTGCAATTAGAAGAGAAAATATGTCAGCACGGAGGAAGGGTTAGGAGAACAGCAACAGCAGCTACTGATTAGACAGAATACTTAGCTGTACTCTTTAATGCATGGTACCAAATGGAATGTCTGTTGCCTTTGCAAAGAGGAAACAAACCAACCCTAGGTACCAAGGACTATGCTATACAAAATAGAAAGAAGCTGCCTGAAACTTCTCCTTCCCCTGACTATATTAGAAGCCAGCATCATTATCCCACAATTCCTGTCCTACGGTTCTTGCATCAAGATGAAAAAAGAGAGAGACACTTTTTCTCTTCTCATTGAGCAAAGTCTCATGGGTTCAAATGTTGGGGTGGAGGCAGGATAAGAAAGTTAGAAGACAGAAGTGCTACTGGATTTTAAAAGAAATGTCACTTTTGTTACTTTTAAATTATTGGTAAAATAGGTCATAATTTTCTCCTCTGAGTGTGTGTACTATGTATGGATATGTATAAATGTATATGTGTTATATGTGTATATGTACCTATAAGGGGGGAAAGACAAGAGGAGAGAGAGAGGGAGGGAAAGGGGGATAGAGAGAGGGAGGAAGAAAGGAGGAGGGAGGGAAAGAGGGAGGGAGGGAGGGAGGGAGAGGGGTGGGGGGGGACTCACCAGTAGACCGTTCTTTTCTTTTGTAGGATAAATTATACCCTTTCCTGTTGCCCTTCCCTCTCCCCCCATAAAGAAGGATAAACTTGAGGCCTGGTCATTACTAAGTTAATAACAAATTATTCTCATCTCCATGCAAGGCATCCATTTCTAACCCCTCTTTCCAAAGGCCCTTGGAGGAGAGTAAAGAAGCAACAGCTGCAGCCTCAGTCAAGGAGGGGGAAGAACAGGGGGAAGGAGCTCACTCCAACTGCTGGTAGGACAGCCTAGGGACCAGATTGACCATTTTCAGGCCAATCTATACTCCCTCTTGCTTCCCTTTCTAAAACATTTTTTAAAACCTATCCTTCCCATCCTCTCGGCTTCCTCTAATTTTCCCACCAATGCTCCCCTCTCCAATATACTTCTTCCAACTTTCCCTCCTCCCCAATAAATTATGTCTATCACCACAGTCTACAAGTAAATTGCAGAGGTAAAGCTTTTGTGAAGTATGTACACCCTCCAGGGTAGATCATCAAACAAGAAAGAACCAAGAGAACAGTTTAGTTATAAACACAGTGATCCCAACTAAGTAACAAGAAAGATGTTCCACAGAACAAAAAGGAATATGAGGGGAGTAACTCCCAGGTGGCTGTGGACATATAAATTGAGAGGCACCACAGACAGAGGCTGCTAGCTGAGTAATCCTGGTAAAGGCCTGAGCCCTCATCTCTGAAAGAGGGACCATATGATTTACAGCCTTCCCTTCAGAGAATTCCCTTGGAAGGTGCTGGAAGAATCCTGAGAGAATGGAGATCAAGCACTCTGTAAATACCACATCACTAAACAAAGTCAATTTTATTACTGCTGCTGAGACACATGTATGATAAAGGTGCTATTGTTTTTAAAGGTGACACTCTGTTGTGTCTACATTTACACTAGACAACCCATGGAAATACAATGTGAAAGCCTATTCCTGTGTCCCAAATAAGATCACTGGAACTTCTTCAAAGGGCTCCCTTTTTCTTACCCTAGAAACCTGCAAAAAGGTGGTAAGAGGCAATTCAGCCACCTCAGGAGTCAATCCATGACAAAGTATAAGCTCATGTGCCAAAGTCCCACAGGATAAACCGAAGAGACACAAATATCAGAGAAGGAGGACACTCCTGGCCAGCCTGGGGATGCCAGTAGCTTTAAAGAGCAGCACACATCCAGTACCTTTATTGTCATAAGGGTCCCTATGATTTGTGAAGTTTCACTCAGCAAAAACTCTCTCTGCAAGAAAACTATAATATTTTTCCCAAAAAAAGACAATTTTGTTTAAAAGGTACTCCTTTTAATACCTCCATTATCCCTGCCCCCATCATCCACCCAACCCTTTATAGGTACAGAACTCCATATACAAGGTAAGTTTTTTTTCACTGTGTTGCCAAGATTTTACTGAAAATTTTTCCCTATTTTTCCTTTTTTAAAAAAAAAATTCTTTGTTCTTAGCTCTCTGAGAAGAGGGGATATAGGGATGGAAATCTAAGCAATGCAAAAACAAAACACACCAGTAAAAACTTAAAAAAAAAGGCCCCTTTCTAACTAAGGCAGCATGTGTCCATAGTTTAGCTTACACATGCAAAAATTAGCTTGTAGAAATAGGAAACTGATTATTGTCATGATTGCTGACTATGAATCAAATTTCTTGTCTTTAATTCATTCTATGCTCTGTGCAATAATTTACAGTAACAGGAACACCACAATTATATCATTATCACCTTTAAGTATTAGAAGGAGGAGTGTGGCTCCAGGCGGCAGGAGGAGGAACACTGGGAGAAACTGTCAGTCTATTTCCACTGGATCTAAGGACACAATTCCTAACCCTGAGAAGTATGGAGTGGGCTACATGCAGAGATCATCTGAGGGCTTCTAGAACTGGGAGGGAGGATGACCCCAGGTGGATGCTGCCTGCTAGACAGAACTCTCTCCAGGGATGGTTTAGACCAGGTGTTCCCTGAGGTCCCTGCCATCTTTAAGATGCAGGGAATATGTGGCATCTCTGACAACCCGCAACTGAAATGCACAGCACTTATTATTATCAATGAATGTTTAAAGTTTTTGCCTTACATGTTTATGAGACAGAAAGGGAAACATGAGACAACACCTAAAATTCATTATACTTTCAAAAGAATCATTTAGCATTTAACTGAATTATCAAAAATCAGGAGTAAGACTTGTTCCGGCTATCTCTACCAGATGAGAGACAACAGTAACAGAACTACTAGATTTGGACTTAAAAGGGCCCCAGTTTAAATCCCAGCCTTGGACAAATTACTGATTCATTTTCCTCACTTGAAGAATGGGGACAGAGCAGGAAGGAGTTAGTTAGTCTAGATGGCCTCCTAAGGGAAGGGGAAAGAATATATATTTATGAAGCATCTACTCTGTGTCAAGCACCATATTAAGAACTTTATAATTATTATTTCATTTGAAACTCACAACTACCCTGGGAGGGAGGTGCTATTATGCCAAATTCAAACTCAGGTCTTCCAGACTCCAGAGCAACTGGGTGGCACAGCACATAGAGAGCCAGGTCTAAAGTCAGGAAGACTCATCTGCCTAAATTCATATCTGGCCTCAGATACTTCCTAGTTGTATGACCCAGGGAAAGTCACTTCACCCTGTTTGCTTCAGTTTCCTCATCTGTAAAATGAGACAGAGAAGGAAATGGCAAACCACTCCAGTATTCTTGCCAAGAAAACTCCAAATGGGGTCACAAAGAGTTGGACATAACTGAAAATAACTGAAGAACTTCTGGACTCCAGGGCTCTACCCACCACACTACCTCCAAGACCTTTTGTTCTTTAAATCTATAATCCTAAGGATGAAGAACAGCATAAAATAATAAGAAACATTAAATATGAAGCTCCACAGAATACAGAATAATATAATGTCTTTTGGTGACATTATGTTAACACTGTTTAGTCTCAAATTTTTTTTACTCCATGAATCAGATGATAAAGGCAAAGACATGACAGGCCCACTAAAGGGAGGGATACACTCACAGAAATTAATTGGGAGAACAGCATACTGTTCAGTGAATTCAGTCTAGTTTGGGGGCAAGATTCACAACTATTTGTTCACTTTTAAAATCACAGATTTGGACTCCCTTCACCCCCGTTCCCAATGGGAGCCCCGCACCTCAGTGCCCAGCCTGATTCTTCCCCCATGCTCACCCCTAGGCCATCAGGCTTCCTGCCTCTGTTTGCTAGTGATCACCAGGCAGTGACCACACCGGTGATCACCCTGGCAAATCTCTGAAGCTCTTATTCGAGTTCTGGGTACAACTACTTGGCCCAGGACGTTGGTTGGGAGTCTCATGTGTGGTGAGGCACTGCTTCCTCCCTGTTCTGACCCTGTCCTTAGGGGAGTCCTTTGGGCTTGTCTCTCCCTCTCCCCACACCAGCCACTTTAGCTATGTACCTGCTGTGCTCCACCCCAGTAAGATGTAAGCACTCCCAGAGAGCGGGATTACTTTGTTTTTGCTTCCTGAATCATCACAATGCAGGGCACAGACCTGTTTGCTGCTGAAATGAACTGGCAGACAAGGGGAGAAACAGAGACTATAAACAGCCTAATCTCAGAGAAAGAAACTGAACTAGCTATAAATGAACTTCCAAAAAAGACTCCAGGAACTTATGGATTCACAAGTAAATTCTACCGAATATTTGAAAAGTAATTAAGCTATATATAAAAAAAAAGTCAAAGAGACCCAACAAAATCCTTTCTATGATATAGATAGGGTCTTGATACATAAAGAAGAGGGAGTTACAACAGAAAAAGAAAACTAGAGATCAATATCCCTGATGAACACGGAAACAAATTTTTTAAATAAATTCTTAGTAAAGAAGGTAAAAGAATGTATCACAAAGGTCATATACTATGACACAGCTAGATTTATAAGAGGAATGCAGGACTGGCTTAATATTAGTAAAACTACAAACTGAATTAACCACATTAATAACAAAATCAACAAGAATCATATGATTATATTAATGGATGTAGAAAAAGCTTTTGACAAAATACAAGTCATTTCTCTCAAAAACAATAGAAAACAAAGAGATGAATGGTCCTTTCCTTAAAATAATAAATAGCATATATCTAAAACCAAAGGCTACCATTTTATGTAGAGGGATGAAACAAGGATGTGCATTGTTACCACCTGTATTTGACAAGGAAGCAGGAATGAAAGACAAGAAAAGGAGGCTGAGGGAAGATAAGCAGAGAAAGCAGCAGCAAAATGAATGTTTTTGCAAGTGATGGGATACAATGGCCCCTACAGGAAATGGTCCCAATGGAACCCTATAGCCAACTGAAAAATTAACTGAAACAATAACATCAGCAAATTTACAGGACATAAAGTAAATCCCACACAAATCCTCAGCATCTCTATGTACAACCAACAAAACCCAGAAGGAAGATACAAAAAGGGAAATTCTACTTAAAATAGTTATATAAGGCATAAAATACTTGGGAGCCCACAATCAAGAAATGAGCAAGAACTATACAACTACAAATGACTATCTACAGAAATAAAGACAGACCTAAATAACTGGGAAAATATCACTTGTGCATATTTAGGAAGAGTCAATATAATAAAAATGGTAACACTACCTACATTAATTTATTTATTCAATGCCACTCCCATTAAACTACCAAAGAATTACTTGTAGAACTATAAAATATACTTATAAAATTCAAATGGAGGCAGACAAGGTCAAGAATTCATAGGAACTTAAAGAACTGGGAATGAAGAGGGCCTAGCAGCACCATATCTCAAACTATACTACAAAGCAGTAATTCTCCCAACAATTTGGTGTTAGTTAAAAACATACAGGAAGAAATCTGTGAAAACCATTAGGTACACATCATACAAAATGTAATGCATTTAGTATGCTACTATTCATTAAACACAAAGACTCCAATTATTGGGATAAGAACACTAACAAAACATTCTAGGAAAACTGGGCAGCTGTGCTGTATGGAAAAAATTATATTCAAAATTTTAAATATTCTAAGCTAAGCTATAAATGGATACATGACCTAACTATAAAAGGTTACATCATAAACTAACAGAAAAACGGAAAAAAATTACCCATCAGGTATATGAATAGAAAAAAAGTTCACAGAAGTCTGAAAATATCACAGATCACAGAAGATAAAAGGAATATTTTTTATTACAGAAAATTTTAAATTATTTGCGTAAATATAATCTAAGATAAAAAAGGAAGTAACTGGGAAACAATTGTACAGTTTTTCTGATGAAAGTCTTAATGTCCAATATAGGATAAGAATAGGCAGTTTTCAAGGGAAGAAAGAGAGACTCAGGCTTTCAAAAACCTTGTGAAAAAAAAAAAAACCGCTCCATACTGTTACCAATCAGAAAAATGAAAATTAAAGCAATTCTGAGATTCTACTTCACACCCATTAGATTGGCAAATACAACAAAAAATGAAAACAATCAGTGTTGGAGGGGTTATAGGAAAACAGGCATATGGACACACTGTTGGGCCTGTGAATGACACCATTTCCAGAAAGCAAATTGGAATTATACACAAAAAGTTACTTAATAGAATAGGCCCTTTGACCCAGCTCTACCACTGCTAGGCCAACACCTAAGACAGATCAAAGACAGGGGAAAAGCTACTTTTTGTACAAAAACACATACACTTTTGTGGTAGCAAAACAACAACAACAAATCTAAAACAAAAAAAAATAACCTAGAAACTAAAGGAATGTTATGGGGCTGTAAGAAATGAGGAAATAGATGATCTCATAGAGGCATGGAAAGACTTGTATGACCTGATGCAGAATTAAATGAACAATTGAGGCTATGAGATCAATATTATACAAATGAACAATTTTTAAAACTTTACATATTGGTGAAGTATGAAATGAGCACAACCAGGAGAACAATTTATACAGTAACAACAACACTGTAAAGGCTTAAACAGCTTTGAAAGCTGTGAGAACTATGATTAATACACGGCCCCATTTAAGTTGTATATGTATATGTGTGTGTTATTTTTCTGTAGCCAACCAATGAATGAATAAGTTTGGCTTAATAACTTTTCACATTTACTATAAGAAATTTGTTTTTATTTTCTTTCTTTTTTCAATGAAGTGAATAGTGGGAGGGAGTTAAAGTGAACTTCTGTTAATTAAAAAAATTTCTTTTATTGGAGAAAGGGATATGGAATGTTGTATCAATTTTTCCAATGAGGGCATTATATTGCACATTTTACTTAAATGTTTTACTTTGTCACATAAGACCTTTGAGTCTTGTATGATTTTAATGTAAAACCTTAGATGTAAATATAATGTAAACCTTATATGGTTTTAATGTAAAAACAAACTATAATCAACAAAACTTTAAAAAATAAAAGTATTTGAACAGTGATCCTGTCTCCTTCCACTACTCCAGTTTCACTCACAAAGCAAAATAAGATTCATAACAGTTATGCAGAGAATCTGTCTGCTACATAAACTATAATTTAGTACTTTTATATTAGCTAAGAAATTTTTAAATAAATAAGTCCCCAGCAAGAAAACCAATCTAAAAGCTCACAGATAATCAATGAAAAGGAGGAAGGGGATTTTATAATCTTGCTAAAAAAAACCTCAAGAGTCCCCCAATGCCTGCTTAGATGCTTGATATGACATAAAAATGAACACCAGAGTCCAATCTCTGGCCAAAAAGGTCTGCTGAGCGGGGGCCGCTAGGTGGCGCAGTGAGTAGAGCGTTGGACCTGGAGTCAGAAGGACCTGAGTTCGGATCCAGCCTCAGACACTTAAGCACACACAAACAAAAACCCAGCTGTGTGACCTTGGGCAAGTTACTTAACCCCAATTGCCCTCCAAAAAGAAAAAAAAAAAGGGTCTGCTGAAGATCCCACTGGCATCAGGCCTGCTGCTGGAAGAACAGCCTCACTATGTGTAAACAGGGTCCTCTAGGCTCACCACCACAAGATGATAAATTCTTTGGCCAGGAAACAAAGAAAAATGACAAAGGGTCCCCAGTTCTACCTGTGTAGCCTCTATTCTTGTAGGTCATGACAGTGGGACAAAAAGGAGCAGAGAAGGCTAAGAATCGCATTTTTTTGGGGCTCTCTGTAAGCATTAGCTTCGAAGTTCTAAGTGTGAGGTCCTCTTCTAATGACCTACAAGAAGTCATGCCACTGGAGAACATGAATCATAGCAACACTGACACCCAGGTTGGAAGGAAGGATGGTTCACAGGTCCTACTTGAAAAGGCAAACAAAGGAGCTAGCAGAGTGGGCATTATTGTTCATTCAAAGGCAATGAGAATCCTGGACAAGTAACTCTTTTCAGTGATCTTCTGATTATTAATATCAACAAAGACATTAAAGCAGAAGACATGTTCTTGCCAAAGCTTTTAGCCACTATCATAGAGGACACCCAGAGAAGAGTTCAAACCGAAGAAGGCTTCCCTATAAATGATCACAAGGTCCTCCAGATGCCCCTGTTTATAAAGGATATTGTGTTAACAGCATAAAGCCTTGGAACAACTGCAGCAACCCTCAACAAGATACAGTCACTGAAAAGAGTTTAGCCCAACTGTTGGTGGAGTTGTGATCTGATCCAACCATTCAAGAGAACAATTTGGAACTATGCCTAAGGGGCAATCAAACTGTGTATACCCTTTGATCCAGCAATACCACTGCTAGGTCTGTATCTCAAAGACATTATATAATGTCATTATTATATAAAAATAAAGGACCTACATGTACAAAAATATTTACAGCAGCTCTTTCCATGGTTGCAAAGAACTGAAAATTGAGGGGATAGCCATCCATTGGGGAATAACTGAACAAGTTGTGGTATATAAGTATAATGGAAAATTATTATGCTGTAAGAAATGACAAGCAGGTGAATTTCAGAAAAACCTGCAAAACTTACATGAACTGATGAAAAGTGAAGAGAGCAGAGCCAGAATATCACAACACTGTGCCTTGCTAAACTATGATTGACTTAGCTCTTCTTGGTAATATAATGATCCAAGACAATTCCAAGATGCATAACAGAAAATGCTATCTACATCCAGAGAAAGAACTAATGGAGTCTGAATGCAGACTGAAGCATACTATTCTCATCTTGTTTTTTGCAGTTTTCCTTTATTCTTTTTCTTCTTTCACAACATGACTAATATGGAAATGTTTTACATGGTTGCACATATACAACCTATGTCAAATTGTTTATTATCTTAGGGAGGAGGGATGGCAGGGGAAAAGGGTGAAAATTTGGAACTCAAGATTTTATTTTTAAAAAAATTAATGTTGAAAGTTGTCGGGGCGGCTAGGTGGCGCAGTGAGTAGAGCGCCGGCCCTGGAGTGAGAAGGACCTGAGTTCGGATCCAGCCTCAGACACTTAACCCACACAAACAAAAACCTAGCCATGTGACCTTGGGCAAGTTACTTAACCCCAATTGCCCTAAAAAAAAGGGGGGCGGCTAGGTGGCGCAGTGAGTAAGAGCGCCAGCCTTGGAGTTGGGATGACCCAAGATCAAATCCGGCCTCAGAAAATGAGCACCCACACATAAATGATGACTAGCCGTGTAACCTTGAGCAAGTTACTTAAACCCAATTGCTTTAAAAAAAAAAGAAAAAAAGAAAGTTGTCCTTACATGTAACTGGAAAAAGTAAAATACTATTTAAAAGAAAAAAGAATTTAGCCCAACAATCTACATCAGAAAACAAGCAGATAGAGAATGAACAAGGTCTAGATATCCAAGTATGTAACTGAACAGACAACACCTAGAGCACCTTAGTTAGATGATACAAACGAGCAACAAGCTAAGTCAGACCAGAAAAGAAAGAGGGATGCAAGCAGTGCTATGCAGGAATTTCAGGAACCCCAAGCTTCTCCCCAAAACCAAAACCCCTCTTCTACAAGACCAATATTGCTCCATTCATGCTACATGGGAGACCATGTTCCCTGAAGAATCAAAGAGGTCCTGAAAAGCTGAAGGATATCATAGTATGAAAGGCCAAGGAAGTATTTAAAAGGCTTGAGAGCCAAATGCATGCCTCTAAAGGGTGCACTGGAAGGAGACCATCCCCACAAACCTGCACAGTGACACAATCCCCCAGGTCCACGTGAGGAAAGTACAGCAGATAGAAGCAGAGACATGGAGAAGCTGCTCAGCATATACAAGAAGCCGGGGAGCAAGGATACGAGTTCTGAGTGCTCAGTTCCAGCCACAGAAGGGGAAATCATTCAAGTCCTGCTCAAATAAGTAATTTATGTTAACAAACTAAACGCATTAACAACAAACAAAACTACTGAATTGATGGAAAACCTGATGCCTCCCTAGGAGATGTCCAAAGCCACAGCACTCAGACTGCAGAGTTGAAACCTAAATGTCTTCCCTCTCCATGACAACAAGGGCAAAATCAAAGTCCACTGGTCAAGCTGACTCCAAACATCAACCCTCAACAGATGTAAGAAATAGCAAGTGATTCTAACAAGGCATCTGAAGGGAGGGAAAACATGATACATGGAGTACTTAGGAAAATGATGAACACTGTCCATATGGACTCATTTCTACCAAAGTAAGAATCACTCCTGGCAGAAGACATCAAAAGAAGAACCCTCCACCATTAATTCATCAAAAGTAGAGTCTTTGTAGTTGATATGGTTCTATTGCTTTAAAGAAAGTTTCTAAGGGAGGGCAGAGTCAAGATGGCAGAGTAGAAACAGGACTTCCACAGGGCTCCAGCTTCCACTTCCTCCAATTCAGGTAAAAGTTGACTCTATACAAACTTTGGAGCTACAGAACCCACAAAATGACACAGAGAAGCCAACCTCCCACTGAGGACAGCCCAGCAGCCCAGCAGGAAACGGCCAGTGTAGTGTGCTGAGAGCCAAACCCAAGGTTTTAGCCTCAGGGCGGCCACAACCAGCCACTGGCTGGAGGGACTTCAGATCACCAGCAGCTGTGGCAGTTTCCAGACTTATCAACACATGCTAAGGAAAAAGTGAGAGGTCAGTGTGGACTTTGTGAACAGGGAGTTCAGGACTGCGGTCCTTCCTTCACCCCATGGAGGGAGAAGCAGCTGAGGTGCTGTGGCCCTGCAGCCGTGGCCATGTGGCTGCTTCAGCTCCTGGCCTGCAGATTGTAGGGGGACCAAGCAACCAGTCTGAGGGAATGGCTCTTGCTTTAACCTGCTTGGATCTGGATTGTAGTCTAAGGTGGAGGTCCTGGGGTGTGCGACCAGCTTGCCAGAGCATTCAGAGGCTTCAGAGAAGGCACCCAACTAATAGCTCCAGAAGCTGCAAAAACACCAGTAATTGGGACAAAGCTCCCCTCTTTGGTAGCAGAGTTCTACTCTGGCAAAAAGCTCAAAAGTCAAGTAATCGAGTGGCAACATGAGAAAACGAGGGAAGCAAGACAAGCAAAGCAGTTTGACTCCGGATTCCTTTTTTGGGGACAAAAAGGATTGGGACATGGAACAGGAGGAAGACAATGAAGTCAGAACTCCTGCACCAAAAGCTTCCAAGAAAAGAATAAGCTACTTACAGGCCATAGAGGAGCTTAAGAAGGATTTAGAAAACCAAATAAGAGAAGTGGAGGAAAAATTGGCAAGAGAAATGAGAATGATGCAAGAAAATTATGAAACGAGGGTCAACAACCTGACTGAAGAAAATAACACCTTAAAAAATAGACTAACTCAAATGGCACAAGAGGCCCAAAAAGGCAATGAGAAGAAGAATGCCTTAAAAAGCCAAATTTGCAAGATGGAAAAAGAATCTCAAAAGCTCACTGAAGAGAATCATTCCTTCAGAATTAGACTGGAGTAAATGGAAGCTAGTGACATTATGAGAAATCAAGATACTATTAAACGGATCCAAACAAATGAAAAAATAAAAGGCAATGTGAAATATCTCATGGGAAAAGACCACTGACGTGGAAAACAGATCCAGGAGAGATCATTTAAAAATTACTGGACTACCTGAAAGCCATGATCAAAAAAGAACCTAGAAATCATTCTTCAAGGAAAACTGCCCTGATGTTATAGAACCAGAAGGCAAAATAGAGGTTGAAAGAATCCACCAATCACCTCCTGAAAAAGATCCCAAAAAGAAAATTCCTAGGAATATTGTAGCCAGGTTCCAAAATTCCCAGATCAAGGAGAAAATACTACAAGCAGCCAGGAAGAAACAATTTGAATACTGTGGAAACACAATCAGGATAACACAGGATCTGGCAGCTTCTACACTGAGGGATCAAAGGGCTTGGAATATGATATTCTGCAGGGCAAAGGACCTGGGATTAAAACCAAGAATCATCTACCCAGCAAAACTGAGTATCATGTTTCAGGGGAAAATATGGTCATTCAATGGAAAAGAGGACTTATAAGCATTCTTAATGAAAAAACCAGAGTTGAATAGAAAATTTGACATTCAGACACAAGAAGCAAGAGAAGCATGAGAAGGTAAACAGGGAAAAGAAATCAAAAGGAACTTATCAAAGTTGAACTACTTATATTCCTACATGGAAAAACAATAATTGTAACTTATGAAACTTTTCTCAGTATGAGAATAGTTGAAGGGAATAAAAATGTGTGTGTATGTGTGTACAGGTATACATAGACAGAGGACACAGGACCAATGGAATAGGAAGGGATGATACTTAAAAGGTGAAATTAAGAGGTGAGAGAGAAATATAATGAGAGGAGATGGGGAGAGATGGAATGGGGTAAAATATCTCATAAAAGAATCAAGGGAAAACTGTTACAATGCAGGGGAAGAAATTCTCAATGAATTTGGCTTAGGGAGGGAATGATATACACACTAAATAGGGTATCACATTCCTACAGGAGAGGAGGGGGGAAGGGGATGAGAGGGGGGATGATAGAAGGGAAGGCAGGCTGGGTCGGGAGAGAAGTTGGAAGCACCCACTTTTGAAAAGCGACAGGATCAAAGTAGAGAAGAGAACAAGGAGGGGTAGGATGGGATGGAGGGAAATATAGTCAGTCTTTCACTATATATCCACTATGGAAATTTTTTGCATAGCTACACATGTACAACCTATATTAAATTGCTTATCTTCCCAATAAGGGTGGGTGATGAGGGAGGTAGAAAAAGAACCTGGAATTTTAAAATTCATTATTATTATTATTATTTTACATGTAAGTGGGAAATAAGATATACAGGCAATGGGGCATAGAGATCCACCATGCCCTACTGGAAAGTCAGAGGGTGGATGAGGGAAGATAGGAGAAAGCAGATTGGGGGAGGGGATATTCAGTGGGATCGCTGTTTTGGGGCAGTGGATAGGGGGAAAATGGGGAGAAAATTTGTAACTCAAAATCTTGTGGAAATGAATGATGTAAACTAAAAAAAATTTTTTTTTTGCTTTTTTTTTTTTTTGAGGGCAATTGGGGTTAAGTAACTTGCCCAAGGTCACACAGCTAGGTTTTTTTGTTTGTGTGTGCGATGAGTGTCTGAGGCCAGATCCAAACTCAGGTCCTTCTGACTCCAGGGCCGATGCTCTACTCACTGAGCCACCTAGCCGCCCCTAAACTAAAAAATTTAAAAAAAAATTTTTTTATAAAGAAAGTCTCTAAAATGCAAAAAAAAAAAAAATTAAGTCATCAAATGGCCAGAACTTTGAGAATTCAAGTGTGAGGCCCCAGAGGAATTTTTCAGAGAACTGAACAGAGCATCTATGTTCTCAGGGAAAAGAATGTTGTCTACATAGTTGGTAGTAGGGCTGATTACACACAGAATCAATATCAGAGAAATGAGATGTCAACAGCTCAAGGAAATCCCCAAGAAAACTGTTCATCAAAAGAGTCTAGACTTTTTCGAAAAAGCACACAATGTAGAGGGGTTATGTGTGAAAGAAAAATACCCCAATAACAGTGTACTTAAATCAAACACAACCTGAATTGATCCACAAATATCCAACTGCAGACTGAGATTAACATTCTGCTCAATAATATCTATATAAACTTTCTTTTCACTCAACAGCCTTAGTCCAATGAAAAACACCCTGCAGGCTGGCTAGGCAGGCAGCACCAGAGAAAGCCTTGGGATTTGCCACAAGGGGCCCGATGCCCCAGCAGAATGTGTTGGCAATCATCAGCAGGGCAGGAGGATGAGGCTGATGCCACTCGTTTTTCTGTATCTCTCCTATTGACGGAAAGAACAAAGTCCGGGGTTTTACCAAAAGAGGATGAAAGAACATCCAGAAATTCATTAATAGCTAGATCTGTGTAGCAGAACACTTACAGGTACCTAGGCAAGCTGAGAACCATACTTTGAGAGATAAGCTGGGTGTCCTGGACTTCAACAGAGCTCATGGAAGGAGAGCTAGAAATGAAGAAGACCATCCCAACCCAGAGGTATCCCCAGCAGAGCTACCTGAGTACATCATGCAGGGGGCATGATATGTCAAGTCTCATCTCGGTGCTTTTGTATTGGTGGTCCCCAGAGCTGTTCTCCTTTCTTACCCAGGCCTCATAGAATTCCTGATTTCCTTCAAAATTTCACCCAAGTGCCAACTTCCACATCAGGCCCTCTCTGCAGCTGACAGTGTCTTTCTAGTTATCCTGTATGTATTTTGTGAATATCTGTATGTCTTTATCTATATATGCATGTTTCTTGTCCTGCCTACACACACACACACACACACACACACACACACACACACACACACACACACACACACACACACACAAACACACAATGAAAGGTCCTTGAAGGAATAAATTGTTTCAATGTTATCTCTGTCTCCTCAGCAATTAGCACAGTGCCAGGCATGTAGGAGCTCTTGAATAAATGCTTGTTGACAGACTGATTAGATGTCATGGGCCTACATATGTTTTCTATCTTATACCCAAATGGGAAAGTCCCTGATGTGGTCATGTTTTTATCTAGAGTAGAGTTTATCATCTGCAAAAACTGACAATTTGTGAGTGTGTGTCACATCTGAAAAGGAGCCTTCCAACCAATCCCTAGGGGAGGGCCAAATCATCACCTCATTTTTTTCAGCCTCAGGATCGTAGATGATATACTAAGAGACACAGATGGAGACTAAAATTATGAACAGACTGCAAAAAGCAAATATTACTCTGAGGGAGGTTCCTTTTGAGACACCAGTGAGGGGAGGCAGTGAGCCATACTGTGCCACTGCTTTCTCCTTTCTATGGGTTCTACAAGATGGAGAGAGGGCAGAACCAGGTTAATCCTAGGACTGACAGTGCATGAGAAGAAGCATGACTGTGGTCCTGCACCGTGCATTATCACAGGGTCCACCTATATTCCAAGTCTCTATTAGGATGTTGGTGTAACAGTGGTTTTGGATGCAGGATTAGGATAGCAAAGCCTAAAGCTGTTTGACAGAATGGTCAGGAATCAGCTAAGAGACAAAACCTTGTCAAAGGTGAAGGCCAGAAAAGGTCTGAGCTTTTTAAAAAGCTGGTCCAGATGTGGGATGCAAGGGACAGTGCCACATGAAGTGCTTCCATCTAGTTTCTTGCTCAGAGTATACTTAAAACATGCCATCTTCAGGGTAAGGCGAGGTAAGATGGTGAAAAGAAAGAAGGTCCTTTATCTTAGATTTAGCATGTGGATTGTAGCCAAGGATGTGCTGGTGAACCTTTAACTACTAGTTCTCTTAAAGAAAAAAAAAAGAACTCCACAGGACACTCTTTTCAGTTTACTCTCCATCACTTTCTTAAGTCTAGAGAATCAATAAATAATACCTTGAACCCTGATGTGTAGATCTTGCCAATTTCCAAGATGTAAGTACTCACACTGAAAATTTAAGTCTGCTCTCCAAGACTGTTCAAAAGCTGGCTCTATACCCACCTAAATTTAGACCCAACATCTGTCAAGAGGAATTTAATAAAAAAAGCAGGACATAATGACTGCAGAAGTAAACGAGACACCAGCAGAACTAGTCCCTGTGTGCGGTAGGACATCTGTGCAGACAACCAAGCTTATGGTAACTTCTGGCACCAGAAGGGTGCCTCTATTAGACAACCTGGCCTGCTAGGCCTTCCCACTACATGAGACACAATCTCCCACCGCCTGGCACTCTCTCCTCACCTCCATTTCAAACCTTTTCCTTCCATCAAAACCCAGCTCAGATGCCATCTTCTCCATAACACCTTCACAGAGACTCCCTGTTACTAGCTCTCTTCTCCCTCTTCAATTAACATTACTTTGTATTGATCACTACACACTTTATACATGCTTCTCTACATACATGCTGTATCCTCCCTGATAAACAGTAACCTCCTGGAGGGCAGGGTCTGGTTTATTTTTGTCTCTGGATCTAGCACAGGGCTGCCCTGCACATAGTAGGCTCTTAATACATGCTTGTTAAACTGAACAGCACATACAACACTAGACCAACTACAGTGAATGGCTACTAATGCCAGCCAGTCCCATCTACAACTGAGTGAGTCTTGAGAAGGAGCATCACAGTCCTAGGAAGACAATCAAATGCAGCTTAGTGCTAACACTGCGATTAGAACCAGGAGAACTCAGACTGTGCTTCCTCCAACCTTTCAGCAGGAGTTTTATAAGCTTATCTCCAAATAGGGACTGCTAGGGACCAAAAATCATCACATGGTTAACGATACCCTTACATTGTATTTTTCCAGACAGTTTTGTCTAGGAAACTAAGAGCTTACGAGACTAGCCCTGTGTCACATGGGAGTCTACTGAGGGCAGGTCTTATAAACCACATTGGCAAACTTAAGAACTCTGACCAGTGCACTGATCCAACATGTTTTTGGAGCTCAAATGATGAAACCAGGCCACCCTACTGCCTCCTGACAGAGGTGAAAGACTCGAGAAGTAGAAAGAGACATACATTTTTGGACACTGCAAACATGGGAATTTATTTTGCTGGACTTTGCTTATTTGTCACCAGGTTTTTGTTTTTCTTTTAAACTGGGAGAAATGGAAGGGAAAGAAATTGAATGCCTGTTAACTGAAAACTAAAATTTTAAACATATATGTATATATACATGTGTGTATGTGTGTGTGTGTACATATGTACGTATGTATGTGTGTATCACAGGCAAATACTGAACCAAGGCCTTCCTGACTTGAGGTCAGTCATTTAACAATGAAGTCACACTACCTTTAAAGCAGTTATTTATTGATAAAAGACTAAAAACCTTCACAAAACTCTATGAAATGCATCGTCTTACCTCAAAGGTCCCTGCCTTTAAAAGGTTGACCTGGTCATGTTGGGAAAGATCTCTGAACCCTGGGATACGCTTTGCAAACTCAACCACTTCTTTCACTGCTGGGGTAAAACTCATGGAAAACTCTTCCCAGATTTCATGGCCTGATTTATGAGGATCCACATATGGAGACTTACTCATTGGACACACCTAGAAGACACAAAATAAAATGACTCTTTTCAAAAAAAGACAAGTAGCATAAAAGAAAATTCAAAAATCAAGACTGTTAGAAACATGAATATCACAAAAAATTATCTCACCTCTCCCCAACCTTCACACGCACACTCTTAAAACACTAGGGACAACAAACTGCTATCTCTATGGATGTTTAAAATTAAAAACCTAATATTAATCACCAACAAGTTACTCCCATCTTAAGTATTATAACAAGTTTCTATTTCAAATACAAGTTACACTGATTCAAAGTCCAGTTTGTATATGGCAGTACTCTAATGGGCACTCCAGTTAAAGATCCAAAAGCAGCCCTTTTCTAGAAATAGGCTAAGCAGTTTCGAGTCCTTCCAAGGAGATACAGGGAATACGCCTTTGGTTTCATTGGCTTGGCAGGAAGGAAGGGAAAGAAGAGGAGAAAGAGGGAAGGGAAGGCAGAGAAGAAAGACCCATATTGGCAAGGCTTCCATTTGCTAAAGTTTTCATTGGATCCTATAGCATTTGATAGGTATAAAGAAAATTCTCTTCCCAAATATGGCTGCCATTTGTTTGCCCACATTAGGCAGCTGCATTTCTGCCTTTGGCATCCTCTGGTGTTATGGAAAGTAATGAGCTTTTAAAATAAATGCTTTTAGGCTTCTTTTCCACAATGGAAAACCAAAGCAAAGGAGTAGGCCCTGTGAACTACAAAGTATACCCAAAGCTGATGTTTCAGAAATCATGCAAGATCATCTACTGGTAAGTAAGCTTCCCTATAAGAATTAAACTGAACACTTTGGAAAATTCAAGTCACTTCTCAACCCGAAACAAAAGGAAAAAAAAGAAAAAGTCATTTGTCAATGAAAGTAGCTTAGTCTGTAGTCAAAGCAGCCATCTAGGTCTATCTGGGCCAGCTCTCTACTGCACCAGGGGCCAAAATTAAATGATAATAATCCTTACAGGCAGCTGCACACTGACTTAGAAAACCGCAAATTAACGTCAGCTTTGTTGTGTTGTATTTTTCTTTATTTTGTTAACCATTTTCCAATTCCACTTTAATCTGCTACCACCTTCCACCACCTCAATGCTGCAATGCTGCCTCTAAAGAGGAGCTAAGAACTTCAGTCTCTCATTCTAGTAATTCTAATGTCCTTTTCATGATCAGCAGCAGGATCAATGCTGGACCTCTCTCTAGTTCAATCAAACAGAGTGAACCACAGATGACCTTCTATCTGCTAGAGAAATGTTGCTACACGGCAGCTAAAAAGAGACAGACCCACACCGCTGCTGACTTCTCTCAATTCTTTCTTGTTACCTAAGATGCATGCTTAGAGAGAGTTCTCTGACTGTGGGAACTGTTAGAAGACCATAACCAGAAAGCTTATACCAAGTTCACATCAGCCTGAAAAGGGCTGCTCAGGCTAGTGGCTCCATGAGATCCAATGCTTGTGGGAAAAAGAAGGATAAAGAGGACATCTGCTTAGAAAACAGAAGACAACAGACTGCCTATGGCTAAAGAAAAAAAAACAAGCAGTAACAGGGGACCACATGGGTTTTTAATCCTGTGATAATAGCTATTCTGGGTAGAACTGACAGGAGATGAACACTGCATGTTCATGGATCTGTTCCAGAACATTAGCAAATGAGAAATTTGTGAGGGAAAAATACTGCTAACACTCCATTACCAAAAGCTGACCCCAAATGGACATTTCTGAGAGAATCCTTAAAACAGATTTTGTTAAGGTAACTTGTAACTCTCAACAGAAAAAATGAGTACAAATGTGTCCAAAAACCGGATTATTTTGCTTAACTGTTTTTAGGAACATAGTTTGTAAGTGGTGAGTATGGGATTTTATGTTGGGTCAAAAGACAACTTCTTAAGAACATCATCTTTAAATAAATGAATAAACATTGTGTGCCATAAAAAGTGGGGCTACTTTTCCTGCAAGAATTTCACTTAGAAAAATATATGGGCTCAGTAGTGTAGAATGCTTAACCAACTGGTCCATCTAGAAATATTCAAAACTTAAAAAACACTGGCTCTTTAGAAACATTTTTCCTTTACTGAGTAAGAGAGCTGTCCAACACTGATCCTGCTAATGATCATGAAAGACACTGGAAGTACTAAAAAACAGTGGGATAAACAGTGGTTCTTTCCCTCCTTCTTAGAGATAGCATGTATTACAGAAGTGCTGAAGGTGGTGTTGGTGTTTTTGTAAATGTAACTGTTGTGCAATGTAATTGGGAAACATTCATATGTAGCCTGTAAGGATCAGAGGGCCTAATCCTTACTGTTTTAAAAAACATGTCATGCTCTAGGGCTTAAATTTTTAAAATCATTGCCTAAGGGGAAAAAAAGACACTCTTTGTGATTTATAATTTGTAGAAAATCTTACTCTTATCCAATCGATTCACATACCTACACCTAAATCTCATGAAATCAAGTTATTTAGCAACTGGAAGATGTTTGTTAAAAACGAAATCGTCTGATCTAAAATTCTGCACAAAATTGGTGCCAGAAATTTCTCAGGTTTTCTGAGGCCAGGCACTACTACACCAAAATTTTTTAAATCTTTGAAATTTCCTTAATTCAAGTAGAACAAAAGTAATCGAGATCATTATACCAGATGCATTCTCCCTCCAGTGTTGCACAGGTAGCTATTCTTGTTCTCATTCTGAGAAAATCCATCAACTGGTATTTGATCACATACTCTTTGAGTATAGCCGTTGGAGAAGTTCATACAGTGTCCATTTGTAATGCAAATGGCACGCCCATTTGGATAATGCATGATGCTCCTCCCTTTGTACTGTCCACTGAGGTGATGCTGGCTCTCACTACTGGGATAATGGCTGCTTCCAAGCCCACTGCTACAATGGTCATGATTTAAATTATACTGCTCCATGCTCTTTGGAATCCTTTCTCCCCTCGGATGCTGCATGACCTCAGCAGAGCTCTCCTGCTGCTCTTGGTTATACATAAAGGTGTCCTGATGGGCTCTGGTCACCATGCCAATTACTTCTTCCTTTGCAAAATCCGAAGGTGGAGGAGAGGGACTTTTCATGTTCTCCTGTTGCATCTGGGGTTTGGGTCGAAGCTGTTCCTGAGCCGGCGAGGTTGTCTGCCCATGACGTTCCACTAACGCTTCACTCTGCAAGTGACCACTAAACTGACTGGTCATCATGGTCTTCATAGCACTCTGCATTTCCATCAGCATCCTCTGTTTTTCACGTTTAGGAATTCGACCAAACCGAACAGCTGTTGAAGAGAAAGATATCTAATTCTTATTTAAAACATGGCTATTAAATCAAACGAAACAAAAATTTCAAAATAGCAAGTTGCTAGTTGTTTAATTAAGTACTATCTCTATGGTAAAACACAGCATTCTAAGGTTGATGGCTACATGGTCAACATTGTGTGTGTGTGTGTGTGTGTGTGTGTGTGTGTGTGTGTGTGTGTGTGTGTGTGTGTGTGTACAGGTTAAAAGATCTGACTCTGAAGGCAGGAAGATCTGGATTTAAAAGTCCCATCCTTAATACACAGGAGCTTGTGCTAGACACTTGACCTTTCAATACTCTAAGCACCCATAAGACAGGGTGCTGACCTGTACTGGCTGAGGGAATGTCCTCAATGTGGAGTTCCCTCTACCAATACGATATCAATCTAGTCTCTATCTCCTTCCCAAGCCTACATGCAGCATGAGTGGCCACAGCACTCAAGAGGCCAGCCCAATGATGATAAAGAAGCCTGCTCTATGCTCAAAGCCTTGTCAAAAATCTTCCCTTTGGGGTGGCTAGGTGGCGCAGTGAGTAGAGCATTGGCCCTGGAGTCAGAAGGACCTGAGTTCAGATCCGGCCTCAGACACTTAACGCAGAGACAAACAAAAAAAAAACCTAGCCATGTGACCTTGGGCAAGTTACTTAACCCCAATTGCCCTCCAAAAAGCACAAAAAAAAAAATTTTCCTTTGTCAAATCACATTAGTGACCTTACTCTTAATACCTAACAACAATCACATAAGCAACTTCTCAAGGAAGAAAATTTTAAAAATCAATAAAAATTAATATCTGAACAGATACTTGCAGATTTTCATAAAAGTTAATGGAGAAAAGTAAAACTATTAATCTCCATTCTTCTAGTAGCCACAGTTTTGGTGTCTACCCTGTGTTATAAGAGTCCAAAGATCCTGAAGAGAAAAAAAAAAAAAGAAAAACTACTTCTATTCTAATGCCTACAACACAGACCAAAATTCAATATAGGTATTCAGTGAGAAGTTTCATTCATCTAAATGCAGTCACTGAGATTAACATTTTCAAAGAAAAATTTTTTGTTTTGTTTTTAATCAGACTTTACCTTCCACCCAATACGAGTACATCTCTTTCTTTACAAACTGTCACCTTTGTACTATTCTGGGAAGGGTATGAAACACCCCACCCCATATCTTCAACTAATCACAAAGACACACACACACACACACACACACACACACACACACACACACACACACACAGAAAGCCAGAGTTCTTGTAACTGATAATCCTACAGCATTCAAAGAGAATATACTGACAATCCTGTGGATTACTATGCTTGTGTGTGACATCACAAAAACTATCTGGATCAGCTCCTGCAGACTACAGGAGTTCTTCCACGTTCTTTTCAACTTTCCACTTCCTCCTTTCCAAATTCACCCAAAATCTAGCAATTCAAGTACATTCACATTAGAGTGGGTGAACAGAGAGAACAGGAGAGGAGTCCCAGGGGTCTGCCCAGAAATCAAGGCTTGATGGCTGCAGACTCCTTGACAAAGGCATATAAAGTATCTTTGCAACAAAGGCTCAAAACTAATTAGAAAACAAGTTATTTGGGGAGAAGCCAACATAAAGTATATTTGGACAAAATCTAGCATGGGACAGGAAAGGGAGAAGAGAACCTGGACATTTCCACTTTCAAGAGCTGGGAGCCCTCAAAGATAGCAAAATGTGATTTTAATAAGTCCCTGTTTCAGAGTGAAAAGGCATCAGGGGGCAAGTCTGATTGGCCTACAGAGAATGCATGTCACCTTCTGGGGACGGAAGTCATGGGATTCTGGAGCTGGCTCCACACTTGGGGCACCTACCGTCTCGTGACATCCCAACAGACAGACATTTCTTAAAACGGCACTGTTGACATCTGTTCCTGTTCATCCTCATGATAGAACAGTTCTCATTCTTCAGGCACTTTTTATACTGGATATTCTGCTGAATACTTCTCCTGAAGAACCCCTAAAAACAAGGAGACACAACAATCAGCTTTAAAAATCAAAATCTATTCCTCCTTACAAGAACTTCAATGCTGATTGATGTTGGCTTTCATCAACATCCCACTCAAATGTGTGTCTACAGCCCGGGGATTCTGTTTGGGGATGGAGGGAAATAGTAAAAGTGACCATACCATAACAATAGAAGCCTACGAGTACAAGAATGGAAATGTCTCTAATTAGAACCAGATCTCCCTTTTTACATCTACCCCATCCCCAGTCAGATGGCCCTTATCAGGGTAATATGTCTATGGTCATGGCAAGATATTTAAAGGCCAACTATGCAGAGATGCCAGGAAATACACGACAGTGGTTCCCCTAAACCTCCTGGATCTGCTGAGGGCAACTGACACTATATATTCCAAATTCCCCTACCTATATATGTCCTAAGTAGGTTAATGTGGTGCTACCTGCTCCCTATTCCTATTCAATAATTATCCTAAGGAAAGAAAGATCCCAGAGAGTAGGTGGCTACAAACAGATCTGGGAGCTTTGTTTTGGATATTTTCTTTCACTTTTTTCTATGCCTTTTTTTAATCATTCTTTAATTAGGTTATTTTTAGTTTTCAAGAAATTACTTCCATATTTTTAAATTTCTTCCTCAAGACAACTTGCAGTATGATATGGGCTCCACACATACATTCCTATTAAACATATTTTCACATTAGTCATTTTATTGGTCTTGTTTTTTGGTGATTTTTCTGGTTTTGCTCTGGTCTCTGATAAATGGCTATAAAGTTTTCTTCATCATAAAAAAAAAAGTTTAATGTGCTTAGTGACATACCTTAGGATCATAACACCTAGGCTAACTCAGGATCATGTACACAGTAAGCACTGAAGTTGAAAACATGTTGATGCTCATCTGATGGAGCCAAGTGAAATCCTAGGAACACGGATAACAGTGTGGTAGAGAGTCCCACGCCCTCCTCTGACAGGTGAGCAAACTCAAGCCCAGAGTGATTCAGCGACCATGCTGACAAGGGCTGCATGGCAACAGAGGTGGCACCTGAATCATGGATCTCTGATTTCCCACCCACTGCTCTGTACTACCCATTGTGTCACACATGAATTAGCCCTGTATCGTTAGTGTATCGGAGTGTGAACAAAGAACTCAGACTTCTACGGTGCCAAGCACAGTATTTGACAAACACTAGGAACATGTCTCTTGACTGATTTTCAAATCAAGAACTGGGTTAATGGCAAATAGACAAAAGTTAATATCTATGTTTTTTAAATCTTTTTTACTTTTTTGACCCAGACCTGTGATTTCCTTGATGTAGGGAGTTTTCAGAAAGAAAATCACCTCTATTAATGCAGATCAGCAGCAGCTCTTCTGCAAATCAGAGGCAAAGAGCTACCTGGAGTCCACGAGGTATGGGTACCCCTGAGGATCACACAGCTTGGGGATGGAGGGAAAAGGATGTGGAATATAGGACTTCCTGCCTCCAAGAAGCTTACCTCTCTCACTGTAAGTATGACTTGAAGTTCAAGGAGTTTATCAAATTTATGATGACTTCTCACTTCTGGTGTTTCACACAAGCATAAAGGACATTCCTAACAGGAATTTAAATTTGCCAATAATAAGATTTCAGCCCTAGGCAAACAACTGCAGATCACAGGGGCAAGATTGCATTTTCCTCACAGTTGGCCATCAAAGGCAAGTTAAGAGCTGACAAAGAAGTGGTGTCTGGGAATAGCATCTGGATTTCTAGAACACAGTTCATAATACAGAATTGATAGATTCCTGGCCAGAGATGGAGTACACCTAACACAATTCTCACCTGGGGAGAATGTATTTGTCAGGTATCTTGCAAATGTAATCAAAAGGGCTTTACTCTTTTTGCAGTGGCTAAGAATTAGAAATCAAAGGGATGTCCATCAATTGGGGAACAGTTAAGCCATGGTATATGATTGTAATGGAATGTTATTGTGCTATAAGAAATGACAAGGAGGATGATTTCAGAAAAACCTGGAAAGGCTCACATAACTAATGCATAGTGAAGTGAACAGAACAAGAAGAATACTGTACACAGTAATAGCAATATTGTTCAACGAAGAACTGTGAATGACTTAGCTATTCTCAGCAATACAATTATCCAAGACAATCCCAAAGGACCATTGATGAAGCATACTATCCACCTCCAGAGAAAAAACTGACACTGATTGAATACAGGCTGAAGCTCCATCAGGCTAGTTTTCACTCTTTCATTTTTTTCTTTAATTCAAGTCTTCTTGTACAAAATGACTAATATTTTTTTACATAATTTAATTGTACATGGATAATCTATATCTGACTGCTTACTATCTCAGTGTAGGGGGTGGGGTGGGAAAGATAGAATTCAGAATGTGAAACTTTTAAGTTAAAATGTTTAAAAATTGGAAGGAAAAAAGGGCTTTAAATTAAAAGGGATGGGGGAGGGAAAAGATTGTCTATTTTTATTCCCCAAGTTAGATACTATAAAGAGTCACCACATAGAAGATAGAATTGCAGCTGAGATACCCATAAATTCACAGAAGACAAATCCAAGAAAGAAGCAGTAGAAAAAGGTCCATGGCCTCATATGTCTCTACTGCAAGAGCCCACAATTGATTGCACAGCTTATCATGCCACTAATGATGTGGGTGGAATAAGGTCTGTGATTGGACTATAGTCCTGGATGAGTATACCTCACAGGATAGTCAGCATTTACCAAGTTAACTCCCATGTGCCAGAGGGGTGACCCCAGGTGGTATATTAAGATGGTATACTCATGTGAGGGAAACCCAGGAATCAGAGGGGAGAAGTATGACAAAGAGTATTTGACTGAAGGTGAAAGGAAGGATAAACAAGATCACCTAGACAGAGTTTGAGAAACAGATCCCAAGCTAGCACAGAAGCTTGCTAGAATAGTGATGATGAACTTCAAGTATCCAGACATCAACTGGAGCTCTCTCTCCCTTCTAAAAGCAGAACCACTAATCACTTCTTGACTTGTCTAAGAAATAATTTCATCTTTCAAAAGGTGGAAGAATCAACTAGGGGAAATTCTTTTCTGGATATGAATGTTATTAACACAACAGAGAAGACTTCATAACTGGTGCTGAAATGATGGGAATCTTGGAGTGAGTAAACACTTCATCTTAGGATTTATGAAAGTGGAGAAGAAATATAGAAATAGTTTACATGTATCCTGGATTTTGAGAAAGCAGATTTCAAAGGGTTCAGGATTCCATGAACTAATATGCTTTAAGGGAAGTTATCCCAAGAGGGAGGGAAGATGTTCAAGAAAGAAATTCCAAAGACACTAAGAGAAACAATTCCAACTAGGAGGGACAACAGAATTTGTCTGAAGAGACCAGTGTGGATGCCCAATCATAAGAGAAGATGCGAACAAGACTGAATGCGAACAAGAATAGCAGAGGATGAATGTAAGAGTGTGGCAAAGTTATGTAAAAATAACATCAGGAATGTCAAAGCTGAGAATGAGCTAAGGCTGGAAGAAGATATTAAGGACAACAAAAAAGAGTAGGTTTAGCTATACTGGTAGAAAAGGCAGGATGAAAGAAAGAATAGGACCTTTGCTTGGGGTAGATGGAAAGATGATAACTGACAGAGAATCAGAGCTGCTCAATCATTATTGTGTTTCTGCTTTTACTTCAAAGGAAAATAACCTTTATTGTGAAAATGACATAACAAAACTAACAGAATTGATACCCCAAATAAGGAAGGGGAGAGTAAGAGAGTGCCTGGATGCCCTGGATGAATTTACATCATTGGGATCAGATTAGCTCTATTTCCTCAGGGATGTGACTGCTGAGCCACTGTCCTGGATCCTGTGAAGATCATGGGAAATGAGAGAAGTGCTACAAGGTTGTTTTGGGGTTGTTTCAGTTGTATCCAACTCTTCGTGACGCCAAAAGATACTGGAGTGGTTTGCCACTGATTTTCCAACTCACTTTTACAAACGAGGAAACTGAGGCAAACAGGGTAGAGTGACTTGCCCAGGGTCACAAGGCTAGTAAATATCTGATGCTGGATTTGAACTCAGATCTTCCTAACTCCGGGCCTGGTGCTCTATCCACTATGCCACTTAGCTGCCCCAAGGTTAGAGAAGGGAAAATGTTATCCAAGTTTTCAAATAAGGGCAGAGATGTAGGTTTAGCTGAATATGATAAGACATAATTCAACAGGTTAAGACTCAACAGGTTACACTCAGGGCACAAAAAAATCAGCTTCACAGAGAAGCCCAAAGAACTTCTAAGAGGAAAGGCCTGGGGTATGGGTAGATGCCAGCTTCAGGGGTCAGCAGTGGGATGTGCCACATCTTTTATGAATCTCATGAGATCTTAAACAGCACTTAGAAGGGCAGAATGTCCAGAACTAGGGAGGTGGGAGTCCCGTTTCATCCTGCCCTACTCAAAACTTTGTCTGGACCATTGTGGTCAGTTCTGGATTCCCTGGTCTAAGGACACATAAGCTAGAGAGTGTCTAGAGGAGAGCAATCAGGAGGAGGGCCTGGAATCTGTGACATAGGAGGACAGTTTTAAGAAATGGGGCATGTTTTGCCTGGAGACATAAAGGTTTAGGTCTGTTAACTATCTTCAGGTATGTAATGCTGTCCTATGGAGATGGGATCTGACTTGCTTTATTTGCCCTCAGGGCACAGAAACAGGCACAGCAATAGGGGAACATAGCAAAGAAGCAAATTCAAGCTTGATGTCAAAAGAAATCCCCAACAATTCAGGCTGTCTGAAGAGAGAGGGTCTGCCTGCCTCCAGAGAGGCCATCTTCAAACAGAGGCCGGACAACCACTTGTTTGGCACAAGACAGTCCCCCTCTGCCCAAAGAAGAGCCTGGAGCTAAAGGAGTTTTTCACAGACTCTCCATCAAGACAGGCCCTTTCTCACTGCAGTTTCTCCAGCTACAAAACAAAAAGAAGTGAGACTTGGCTTCACTATTAACTCTATTTACAAAAAGAATCTTCAGAAATAGTAGAAATAAAGGTGCTGAATTAATTTTAAAAAATAACTGGCCAGATTTAGGTAACTAACCTCGAAACTGCTCAGGAGTCACCCAAGATAAGCTCTCCTGTCTCACCCTGTGAACTCATCATCTGGCTGGCCCACTTTGCCAAATGTGACTATTTCTGTTTGAGCAGAGTGTGCTTCTGGACTCTGTTTCTTTCGGGCTCCTTTGATGGACAAGCCTTCAAGAGAAGGAAGATAATCCTCCGCCCTCACCTGCTCAGGTAGGGTCAATGTCACTTCCCAAAGTTCAGGAGGGGAAGATCGATGGAAGAATCTGGTCCTTCATTTTTACAAGTGACAATTCACCATGTCTTTCTCCAGAGCCAATCAAGTCTAATGGATTTTGCCCAATTATCTCAAGATCAATTTAGTTTGGGTTTGTTCCCTTTCCACATAGCACAGTGATACATTTCACTCAGTCACAGCAGTAAGGTTGGGGTTTTACTTGTTAGAAACAGTCATGAGGGAAGAGGAATATTTTCACAAAATTAAAAATCAGATTGTTTAAAACAAGATGTTTTTGCACTACAAAATGCTTTAGGTTTACAATTCATAAATAAAAGGGTGTAGTCACTGTTTATTTCTTTCTCCCCCATGCAGGGAGTCAAGCGTGACCCCACAGAGCCCACCGCTCTGAACGCAGACCCACCAGCACAAGGAGAACTGTAGCATGCGTTACCTTACAGCCTTCACAAGCATGAACTCCATAGTGGAATCCTGACGCCACATCCCCACAGACTTTACACAGTAGAACCATACCACTGAATTCTAGGGCACAAACAGACAGCAGGTGAAAAGCTGATGCAAACACTTCACAGAGTTCAGAATTTTTTTGCAATCAACTATTTTGATCCCATTCATCTTGAAATCATCAGCTGCTGGAGTGGACAAAATAAACCTCTGCTTTTAAAATTAAATAGTAATTTTTACAACAAATTCTCAAACTCAAAGGTATCATATGAGGTTTTGCTTTCATAATGACATTTTGTGAAACTGCCAAAAATATATCCTACGGCTCTGATTTCTTGAGCTGCAATATGAAAACATAGCCCTTTGTAATGGTTGGTCCAACTATGTTATTACTTGAAACCCTACGGGTTGAGAGGGCTCAGGAAAAGTTTGTTTAGATGAAAAGAAGGTAGTAGCAAAGAACTAGATGGGCTACCTCGCATAAGGGCAGGCTGGCAGGGTTATAAGACCATGAAGCTTATGACCTCAGCCAGGAGAGGCCCTAAGCTGGACGAAGGAACAGGACCAAACCCAGCATGCAATAATGATTGTCAACTCTGGTGACAGCCAAAGAGGCCGATTAAAGCCAGTGAATACAACAGTCTACAGAATGACGCAAGGTGTGAGGGGTGACCAGGCGCTGCACGTGGCAGCAGTTAAGGCCAAACCAACTGTGAAAATCACTTACTTGTCACCCCTGCAGGACCCTTAGTCATCCCAGTAACACTGGATTTGCTGCTTTTCACAGGGCCGTCTGTTCGGTCATTCTTCGAGGTGCCTTCAGCATTACTGTTGCCATTGCAATCTGATGACACAGAGCTGTTTGGAGAGGATGGGACTGAAGAAGAAGAGGACTGGAAGCTGCTCTCTGAACCCTCACTGTGACAAGATGCAGGGCTGGAGGCTGAGCTCGAGGAGCTGATATAGGCAATCACACCTCCTGGAAGGGACAAGGAAAGGACAGTTACATGATGAGTCAATCCTCCAAAGGTGCTCCCATGGGCAATGTCCTGGAGAACAGAGATCTAAGAAATCCCCACCAGGGACTCAATAAAGATCCCTCAATACTTGGGAGCGAGCAAGGTGCTTGATCAATCCTAGAACAAGGAGGCTAAACTCCATGTGGTACAGGACACCCTTCACAGGCAGCAGGAGACAGAAGGCCACCAAGACTTTGAGTCTCCAGGTGTCAGGAAAATGCAGAGACTGCTGGACATGGGGATCTGGGAGACCTCAGTTTCATTCCAGCTTCCAACAACTTCTAGCTGTGTGTGCCTGAGCCAGTCACTTATACTGCTCAGCCTCAAGCTTCCTCACCTGTAAAATGTAGCTAATAACAGGACCTAGTGAGGACAAAGGAAATCCCATACAAATGTGAAATCCCATACAAATGTAAACTCCCAAGCACGATGTAAATCCTACTTTGAGTATTATCACCACTGTATCTAAACCTAGAAAACTGCTCCGAATGCAAATCTTTTCTGAGACCAGGTCAGCAAAAGTAGCAACAGAGGCAAACAGCTGCCAGTGTAGAACTTATCAGCAGTGCTATGATGCTGCTGCTCAGAGGAAAGTCTTGAAATCACCCATTCTTTCGGAGGCCAACAATGGATCTAATGACAGAGCAACAACTGCTCTGAGAGAGGATGACTCCTCATCAGAGAATTCCACCTGGAAATAAATACCTGCTGGGAGCAGCAAGGAAGCAGTGGTGGCAAATAATGTGCTTATTTGGGATTCTAAAGGATCAGGAATTTAGAAAAGGGCCTTGGAGAGAGAACTGTTAACTGGAAGGTTTCTGGCTTTCCAAGAGTTCAGTCTTGTTTTTTTCTGGTCTTTCAATAAAACTTTGCTTTTGCTTTAATACCTGAGGATATGAAGGTGAGGAGTTGGGCAGCACCATGAATTCATTTTTAAAGCCCTCCCTTCCTTCAAAGGTCACCCCAAACATCTCCTTCTACACAAAACCTTTCCTGATTCCCTCCACTGCTAGTACCCTGGCATCTACCCTGCATATACTTCAATAGGCACATGCTATCTCCCCAGTTAGAATGTAAAGTTCTTGAGGGCAGGGAGTATTTCACATTTGTCTTTGTATCTCCTGTCACTAGAATAAGGCCTGATATAGAACCTTAATACAAGATTGGGATGAAATATAAAAGGATACTGCACAATAGAGTAACTTTCTCTGTGCCCCACTGTCCTCTTACATAAACCAGGATGATGTATTCTGACACCACATTCTAATATTAACAACAGACAAATAATTCCAAGTATACGCTGAAATTAAGACTATGAGACACTTCCCTTCTCTTCCTTCTGCTCCTACCCCCAACAAAGCCACCCATGGAGTTCAGCAGCAAGGAGCTTCTTGCTGGTTTAATGTAGGCATACATGGTATAAAGGAGACGATGTTTTCTGTTTTCAGAAAAAAGAAATTAAAATCCTGAATGACTACTGTTCTGAATGAAACACCACAACTGGAACCAAGGAAATCTGCTTTTCCTCCCAATGTGGATCCCTCTGTTAATATACTGATCCTCATCAGAGAAGTCTAGAACAGAGGGCTCTGTACCTTACAGCCTTTACAAGCATGAACTCCGTAGTGGAATCCTGACACCACAACCCCACAGACTTTACACAGCAGAACCATGCCACTGAATTCTAGGGCACAGATCCTACATATCTTCTAGCAGTTTGCTAAAAAAAAATATAAGTCAAGAGAACAAACCTAAAGAAGCACTCTATAAGTGATGATAGCAACAGTAAGTGTTACATGACTACTCATTTATTCCCCAATCTCACTACATTTTACATCATCCTATCATCCAAAGATCCCACAGTCTGGTTTACACATACAGTTCCTACTAACTCCCTCTTAGGAGGGTCAACAGCAATAATACAACAGTAATAGAAGTCAGAAATCAATTTGCCATATTCATATAGAGATCACCAAAGAGTCCTCACAGCTCCAGAAACAGAACCTTCACACACACACACACACACACACACACACACACACACACACACTCTCTCTCTCTCTCTCTCTCTCTCTCTCTCTCTCTCTCTCTCTCTCTCCACCAACTCCTAACTATTCCAACTTCTTAAGGACCAAGAACCTAAAGGACGGCAAGCAGGCCTCAGTCAGGAAGTTCATAGGGTTATAAACAGAGAGCTGAAAGGAACCTTGGAGGGATTCCAGTCCAATCTCTTCAATTTACAAATGAGGAAACTGAGGACAGTCACATGCCTGGCAGGTGTATGAGAAAGTATGTGAACTCACTTCATCCAGACTCCAAGCCCAGAACTCTATCCACTGCACTACAGAGCTACCTCCTGATCTATTTTTCTACCTGCTTTATCTAATAAAATAATAAAAGTCTTTGAGGACTACAGTGATAGTTTATTTACTCCTGAATTCTCATCCTATCAGACAAAGCACTGAATAATTTTTAGTTATGGGGAAAGTTGTTTTTTTTTTTTAAACTTCATTCATTAAAAAAAAAACCAAGTCTTGTCCACAACGCTATTTACTGAATCGTCATTTTGTCTGTCCTACTTTCTTGGCAATTAGAACTATCCTAAAATAGAATGGCCCATGACTGGAACAGGGAACTGCTGAAGATCTTAAAACAGTTGCTAGATGCCCCCTTTTAGGGGTAGAACAGATTCTCAGTCTGCTATGGATAAGTCTAGATGGTCTCAGTGAAATCCCATGATTCTGAAACTGACATGACGGATATTATTTTCCCCACCATTATTTTTAATGCTATGTCTAAAATGAATAAATGAGCATTAGCTATATCATAAACTGAAATTTTGCCAAGGTTCTAGATTAATTAAAACTATAGTCATTCTGCTTGATTAGTGCTAGGTAATTACCCCATGAGTTGAATGGACACAGGGGTTGACCTAGATTTTTCTGAATAATGTTTAGCAGACCTTTCCCCAGATGGCTGGCTGTCTTATTCAATGAACAGAAATGCTCCCAAGCCCCTGTACCTGCAGAGGCAAAAGGGATCTATTGTTGTCAAATGTGACAATAATTGCTCAGAAACTAATGACCTGGCAGATACAGACTTTGATTTGGAGGAAGATTCTTTTTTTCTAATCTTGAGAATTTCATTTGATAATTGATGAGGTAAACTTCAGGTAGATTTGAGCTTCTACAGGTTTTAACATTTCTTAATCTACCTAATACATTTGTAAACCTCATAGCCCAAATAATCGAGGAGAGAACTAGAGCTGGAACTACTGTTTTGTAGGATTTAAAAAAAAAATTAATTCAGGGAGGGATATGGGGCAGGGGGACACACGACATGGACAGGGCAGGTAGAAACAATGCTTCCTGCTTAACCTCTGAGTTGGTGAGTGGTGTAGCAGAAAGAGCTCTGCACTGAGTCAGGAAAGATGGGCACCAAGCAGCTGCAGTAGCAGTTCTCACCCTAGGTAAGTCTGGCCAAGCCCTCGGAGACTTCCTTACTTGACCTGTTAAACAAGGAGACTGGAGGATGCTCTCTATGCTTCTAAAAAGCCTGACGTTGTCCTTAAGATTTTGAGTTTCACCTGTCTACCTGGGCCAGTCATTTCCATGACCAGAGAGAATGCACTCCAAATTCTACTCAACAAACACATGCCATCAGCCAAAACTGAGCAAGATGGCAGACTGTTCTGTAAAAAACATGTTAATCACTTAGAATACTGTGCAATGCTTTTCACAGGGTATTAGCTTTTACCCTGATGCTAATCAGTATTTCAAAGTGGCTCCCAGACCTGGACCTGACGGCACCTCTGGTTTCTTGAGCAGTTTCATCTCCACTGACTGTGAGACACCCTTAACATAAAATGACAAGACAGAAGTACTACCAGGGTCCTGGAAGACAGCCAAGTCATCCACCCCAACAGCAGTGACTCTGTGATGGTGGTCATGTCAGTTACAGCTGAGATTTCTATTATACTTTAAAGCAATCCATGTACATCATCTCACTGGACCCTCACCACCACTCTTGAAGGTCAGCAATGAAATGACTTGCCCCTCGGGGACACAGGAAGGACATGACAAAGTTGGGGGTGGGTATGAAGGGAGAGCCCATCCTTTGCCTCTGAAGCTGGTGCTCGTCCCCCTGTACCACCTGGGCCTGTTCTACTGGGGACCACAGGCAAGCTGACCAACCTTAGTATTTAACAGTCAGAATAGCTCAAAACTCTGACCTACTCCTCTACTAGTGACTGCAGACAGATCAGAGTCCCTTCAGTCTTGCTCACAAATAGCAAAAACCAAAAGAAAAGTCCTTTTCTTAATGTGGTGATCAACAATTCTGGTCATTCAGTTGAGATAACAATTCAAATGATGGTAGCTAACTTAAAGATAAGAAGTGCAAGGGGCGGCTAGGTGGCGCAGTGAATAGAGCGCCGACTCTGGAATCAGAAGGACCTGAGTTCGGAGCCGGCCTCCGACACTTAATCCGCACAAAGAAAAACCTAGCCGTGTAACCTTGGGCAAGTTACTTAACCCCAATTGCTTTAAAAAAAAAAAAAGATAAGAAGTGCAAAGATGCTCAGGCCTTTGACACCCAAGTAATACCTTTCTTAAAATAAATGGCAGCGGGTACTTTTTTGTTTCTGCTTTCTGCTTTTGCCTACGTCTCAAAAACAGTACATACTCCATAATTATTTAATGAATGGACATAAGAATACTTTCTTGGGAAACAGATAAAACTCCTTGTTTTAATACTTTATCAAACGAATTATAAAAAGCACTTAGCACAGTGCCTGGAACATAGTAAATGCTATATTAATGCTTTTTTCCTTTATCTTACTATAGTAATGTGGTTGTTCCTAAGTGTGAGACATCATTATTCTTAAAATAGGAAAGAATGACAAAATATGTACAATTTCTAGTTAATACATCAGTTTAGATTAAGAAGGAAAGGAAGAAAAATAGCATTTGACAAACATTACCCAATATAACTGGCCTGAAAAAAGTTGGCTTCAAGCCTTACCTCTAATATACCTTGTCTTCTAAGATCATAAATTACAGAATAGGTGCTAATCTTCACTGGTCACAAGTCTAATGCAAAAATAATAATAACTGAAATCGAAAGCTCACCTAGAACATCTCATTGTGAACCTCATAAAAACCTTTAGAGTATCCCCATTTTTCCAGATAAGTAAACTAAGATTGAGGAGACTAAGCAACTGGCCCATAGTCACACAGCTAGTGAAATCAGAAGATTTGAATGTAGGTCTTTCTCACTCCCAATGGAGCACTCTATCCATTAAGTCACCTTTTTCTGAATAATACTTGGTTTCTTAGGCTGGAGGCCAAGAACCTCTTTAATCCATAATGCAGTTAAAAGAATAAATAATAGAAAGCAATGTGGTTGCAATGCTAGCAATTAAACAAAACACAGTAAAATACAGGTCTTTCCTTGATAAGCGTTATCACTTGTCCAACAAGCAAATAATTCCTTTGAAAACTTGAGGGAAACAAAAAAAAGTTACAGGAAAACAAAGGTTAGGCCAGACAGTACTCCACACTGGCTGCCAGAGGGTGCTGCAAACCCAGCACAGTGTGGTTGCCTAGGACAGAGGTGTCAAATACCCTAGCCAGTAGATGCAGCCCAGGACACTCCCAAGGGCTGCTGGAACCAGATTAAAATATAATTGAGAAATATTTAACAACAACAACAAAAAAAACCACAATAAACATAATATTGCATATTAAAACGAAGTCAGTATGTGCTGGTTTCTTTTGAGTTTGACACCACTGGTCTAGAGGAAGCTTGGGGGGATCAGAAAGGACAAAGCAACTTTAAATATATCTAGGTAAGCAGGAGTTTCAGCAGATCACAGGCCATTTTTATTAATGCAGCAGTTGTAAACTAGATGTTAGTCTCTCTGGGAGTGCCTACAGGGAATAATAAACATACTAAAATAACAGAAAAGATAACCTAGTTCAAGCCCTTTATTTTAGATGGAAAGGAAAATTCTAATTTTTAAAATTACTTATTCTTAATTAATGACAGCAGTTGAGACAAAAAAATTTCAGTGGCTTTCTCTTCATCTACTGAATTTGGTCAAATTCCCATATATATAGCATCAGTGTTTCTACAGTTAGATTAATATTATCTTACCTCTATTTAATTATGTTATAATAAACAAATATTAAAACTATGACAGATTACTATTTATTTGGGGCAGCTAGATGGTGCAGTAGATTAAGCACCAGGCCTGGAATCAGAAAGAACTAAGTTCAAATCTGGCCTCAGACATTTACTAGCTGTCTGACTCTTGGCAAGTCACTTAACTGTTTGCCTCAGTTTCCTCATTTGTAAAATGAGCTAGAGAAGGAAACAGCAAACCACTCCACTATCTCTGCCAAGAAAACCCTAAATGGGGTCACAAAGAGTAGAAACACAACTGAAAAACTGTTTATTTCACTAAATTTTCCATTCACCTAGGAACATTTACACTTTCATGACAGAAAATATTAGCTGATTTCATGCTACCTTTATTCTTTATTTAAAAGGGGAGGAGGTTAAGGAGGTAGCCATTCAGAGTACAACTTACTTAATGATCTGAGATGGGAAAGTCTCAGGCTCTCCAGTTTCTCTAAATATTTTTCTATAAAACTGTCCCATGCACTATCTGCCACTAACTACAATGGCACTTGGGTGGACTCTTCATTTTATTAATGTACTTTCTCCACTAAAACTAACAGAAACGCTTCCTTTGCATCCTAGTACAACTCATCTTTCACAGAAGACCTCTTCAACACAATGGAGGCCTTGGTCTATCTGTCTCTCTTTCTCTCAAATTATCATTTCTGGGGTACTAGAACATTATGCACTAGCTACTGTCTCATTCTAACACCATGACCAGCTCATGACATATCAGTCTTCCTATATGTCTGATCATACACATAAATAAACAAAAGAGTTAAAATTTCATCAGTATGGAAAACTCCCAGTGTGGGAGCTCCTAGAGCTGAATCTGCCTAGGAATTTGTGTAGGTAAGTCCTAAGTAGTTAGCAAAAGCACAAAGAAGCATAGACATATTTTTAAAATGTATAATATACACCTATGACAGTCTCGATGTGAGCTTTTCATCTACTTCACTTCCAGTGGGGAAGATTACACCAATGTCACACTGGGGAGTCTATACAGTGTTTCAGAAAGCTATGGGAGTACGCAAATTTGGAAAAACCTTGAGATCAACAAAGATTCTTTTGTTGGACTTTGTGACCTTCCAGAATACCAAAAAACAATCAAACATGTTTTCCTGTTCAACACCTCATTTAAAAGTAACATATAGCAGAACACCTAACAAAATTCTCTAAACAATCACGTTTTTCATCATCTTGTATAACTTTAACATATATGTGGGAGTTACTTTCAGTAGTATTCTTAGTTGCATTTTGTTTATATAGTCGAACACTTTAAAAGCATTTGACTGTATAAACAAAATGCTAGAGAAGAAAGAGCATGTGAGTTACTTAGGAGCTGCTTACAACTTAGCCATCACTTTTGGGGGGGAAGGGGGGGCAAAAGCATCCTCCACAATTTTCTCCATTAGTTCAATCTTGGAAATATCTTGAGAAGTCATCCTTAACCAGTTTTAAAGTTGTGTCCCCCTCCTACCTTTGGCCAGGTCCATCTGCTCTTTCAAAACGCCTGAGTATCACTCCACTTTCTCACAGAGTACAATGGGTACCTTACTGGAAGAGTCAAAAAGAGGTGGTTCCTCTAGCATCACTGTTACATCAGAGTGATATAACAAGGCTTGTAGATTCCTTCCATTTGGGGTCTGTCCATTATTCATTATTTTATCTAGAAATGCTTTCGGGGTGATATGGCTCAACTGAATCTCATGCTTAATTCTCCATAGTCATTATTTCCTCAACTAGTTTTCATTTCAGAGAAAACTGGGAAGATCTTTATAAACTGATACAGAGCAAAGGTGAGGAGGACTAGAGCAATCTATACTGTGATAACATTATAGAGAAAAACAATTTTGAAAGATTTTAGAATGCTAATCAATGCAATGGTAAACTGGGAGTCCAAAAGAATGAAGATAAAACACACCATTCACCTCCTGTGGGAAGGTGATGGATGTAGAATGCTTAAAGACACATACAATTTCAGACAAAGGTCATGTGAGGATTTGTTTTTAACTATATATCGAAGGATTTGCTTTTCAGGTTTTCTGGTTTTTAAATTTGATCATTTTGGGGTTAGGGAAGCAGTTGGAGGGACAAATCAATTTGAAAAGCTACTTGTTATTTGAAAAATAAAAAATAGGCTATTAAGAAAAAAAGTCAAACTGGGGGCGGAGACAAGATGGCGGAGTAGAAACAGCATTTCCAATGTGCTCTGCCCCACACAAATTTCAAACAATGTGAAAGGGGACTCCAAACAACTTCTGGAGCCACAGCAACCACAGAACGGCACAGAGAAGCTAACCTCCTGCTGAGGACAGCCCAGCAGCCCTGCAGGGAGCGGCCAGCACAGGGCTCTGACAGCAGGCAGCACAGGGCTCTGAGAGCCCAGCCCAGGTCCGAGGTTTTAGCCCCAGGGCGGCCGGGCCAGCAGCGGGCTGGAGGGACCCCAGAACACCAGCAATTGTAGCGATTCCAGAATTATCAGCACAGATATGCCTAAGACAAAGTGAGAGGTGCCCTATGGACTTTGGGACCAGTATTTGGGGAACTCGTGGCTTCCTCCCCTGGGGGGGTGAAAAGCTGCTTAAGAAACAGCTGCATAGGGCGGAGCCAAGATGGCGGAGTAGAAACAGCTCCTCCAAGCCTCTCTGCCCCCAGATTCTCCACAAACTATGTAAAAAAGGACTCTGAAAATCTTCTGGAGCCCCAGCACCCACAGAACGACACAGAGAAGCTAACCTCCCGCTGAGAACAGCCCAGCACCCTGCAGGAAGGACCAGCGCAGTGGTCTGGGAGCCGGCAGCGCGCAGAGCGCAGGAGCCAAGCCGAGCCCAGGTCCGCGTGAGCCGAGGTTTTAGCCCCAGGGCGGCAGGGCCAGCAGCCGGCTGGAGGAACCCCAGAACACCAGGAACTGTGGAGACGCCAGAATTATCAACATAGACTTGCCTAGGACAAAGTAAGAGGTTAGTGTCCTATGGACTTTGGGACCTGTATTTGGGAATGCGTCAGCTCCCTCCCCTGGGGGCTAGAAGCTGCTGAGGAGACACGCCACTGTGTAGTTTTCAGAGGCATTTCCGGCTCCCAGCCTACAAATCGTGGGGAGATCCAGCGATCAGTCTCGGGGGGTAATCGCTCTTGCTTTAACCTCCCTGGATCTGGATTGTGATCTAGGGTGGAAGTTGTGGGTGGGTTCATAGCTTGCCAGAAACGGAAGTTGCCCCCCACACGTTCGGGACGAAAATTCCTCTATCTGGCCTTAAAGCCATAGTGTGGCAACAAGCCCAAAAGTCAAGCAATTAAGTGGCAACATGCCAAGGCAAAGGAACAGAAAAATGCAACCCTAGACTCCTATTTTGGGGGCATAGAGCGGGAAAAGGACTGTGAGGTCAGAAGTCCTGCTCCAAAAGCCCCAGGGGAAAACATGAGTGGGTTGCAGGCCATAGAGGACCTTAAGAAGGACTTTAAAAATCAAATAAGAGAAGTGGAGGAAAAATTAGAAAGAGAAATGAGAAGGATGCAGGAAAAGTATGAAATGAGGGTCAACAGCCTGACTGAGGAAAACAACACCTTAAAAAATAGACTAGCTCAAATGGCAAAGGAGGCCCAAAAGGGCATTGAGGAGAAGAATGCCTTAAAAAGTCGAATTTGCCAGATGGAAAAAGAATCTCAAAAGTTCACTGAGGTGATTCATTCCTTCAGAGTTAGACTGGAGCAAATGGAAGCTAGTGACTTTATGAGAAATCAAGATGCTGTTAAGCAGATCCAAACAAATGAAAGATTAGAAGGCAATGTGAAATATCTCATGGGAAAAACCACTGACCTGGAAAATAGATCCAGGAGAGACAATTTAAAAATTATTGGACTACCTGAAAGCCATGATCAAAGAAAGAACCTAGAAATCACCCTTCAAGAAATTCTCAAGGAAAATTGCCCTGATGTTTTAGATCCAGAGGGCAAAATAGAGGTTGAAAGAATCCACCGATCACCTCCTGAAAAAGATCCCAAAAAGAAAACTCCCAGGAATATTATAGCCAGGTTCCAGAATCCCCAGATCAAGGAGAAACTACTACAAGCGGCCAGGAAGAAACAATTTCAATATTGTGGAAACACAATCAGAATAGCCCAGGACCTGGCAGCTTCTACACTGAGGGATCGAAGGGCATGGAATATGATATTCCAGAGGGCAAAAGAACTGGGAATGAACCCAAGGGTCACCTACCCAGCAAAACTGAGTATTTTGTTTCAGGGGAAAATATGGTCATTCAGTGGAATAGAGGACTTTCAAGCATTCTTGAGGAAAAAACCAGAATTGAATAGAAAATTTGACATCCAGACACAAGAAGGAAGAGATGCCTGAGAAGGTAATCAGGGAAAAGAAATCAAAAGGAACTTATCAAAGTTGAACTATTTACATTCCTATATGGAAAAGCAATAACTGTGACTGATGATATCTTTCTCACTATGAAAATAATGGAAGAAGGGGTGTGGTCATATGAATACATATGTGAATGTGTGTGTATATGGTTACAGTTATATATGGATAGAGGGCATAGGTTGAATTTGTTGGGAAGGGAGAATACTCAAGGATGAAATTATGAGGTGAGAGAGGAAAGTGGCAAGAGGAGATGGGGAGAGACAGGGTAGGGTAAACTATCCCATGTAGAAGAAGCAAGGGGAAGTGGTTGCAAAGGAGGGGGAGAATAAGGAAGGTTAAAAAGACAAAACCACATTCCCATTGAATTTGGTTCAGGGAGAAAATGACATACATACTAAATGGGATATCTCAACCTGCAGCAGGATAGGGGAAGGGGGATGAGAGGAGGGATGATGGATGGGAGGGCATCCTTGGGGTGAGGGGAGGTTGGAAGTACCCACTATAAAAGAGGGACAGGATCATGTAGGGAATGGACCAGGTGGGGGGTGGGATGAGGGAGGGAATTATAAGCAGCCTTGTACAATATATCTACTATGATAATGTTTTGCATAGCTAGACATGTACAACATATACTGAATTACTTATCTCCCAAGAAGGAATGGGTGACAAGGGAGGAAGGAAATGGATCTGAAATTCGAGGTCGTAACATTAAATGTTTCAAATATATATATAAATACTATTATTAATACTCTTGCCTATAATTGGGAGATAAGATGTGCAGGCATTGGGACACAAAGATTCATCTTCCTCTAATGGAAAAGTCGATGGGGGTATGGGAGAAGGTATGGGAGAGAGCAGATTGGAGGAAGCGATATCTTGTGGGACTGCTATTCTGGGAGGTTGGGTAGGGGAATAATGGGGGGAAAATGATTGTAACTCAAAATCTGGCGGAAATGAATGATGTAAAACAGAAGTTAATAAAGTATTTGTTTAAAAAAAAAAAAAAAAAAGAAACAGCTGCATAGAAGCCATTTTGCAGCATCAGTAGTGGCTCTAGCTCCTGGTCTGAGAACTGTAGGGAGATCCAGCAATCAGTCTGGGGGTTAATCACTCTTGCTTTAAACTGCCTGGATCTGGATTGTGCTCTGGGGGGGAAGTTTGGGGTGGGTATCCAATTTGCCAGAGTGGGTGGAGGCTTTACAGAGGCCACCCAACTGGTGGAAGTTGTGAAGACCCCACATCTGGGCAGAAGCTCCCCTGTCTGGTGGCAGAGTCCTACTGTGGCAACAAGCCCAAAAATCAAGTAATTAAGTGGCAACATGCCTAGGCAAAGGAAACAAAATAAACAGAAAAGTTCAACATTGGACTCCTATTTTAGGGGCAAAGAGGCTCAAAGCATGGAGGAGGACTGTGAGGTCAGAACTCCTGCTCCAAAAGCCCCAAATGAACATACAAGCTGGCTACAGGCCACTGAGGACCTTAAGAAGCAGATAAGAGAAGTGGGGGAAAATCTGGGAAGAGAAATGAAAAAGATGCAAGAAAAGTATGAAATGATAGTCAACAGCCTGACTGAAGAAAATAACACCTTAAAAAATAGACTAACTCAAATGGCAAAAGAGGCTCAGAAAGGCAATGAGGAGAAGAATGCTTTAAAACGTCAAATTTTCCAGATGGAAAAAGAATCTCAAAAGCTCACTGAGGAGATTCATTCCTTCAGGGTTAGACTGGAGCAAATGGAAGCTAGTGACTTTATGAGAAATCAAGATACTATTAAACAGATCCAAACAAATGAAAGAATAGAAGGCAATGTGAAATATCTCATGGGGAAAACCATTGACCTGGAAAATAGATCCAGGAGAGACAATTTAAAAATTATTGGACTACCTGAAAGCCATGACCAAAGAAAGAACCTAGAAATCATCCTTAAAGAAATTCTCAAGGAAAATTGCCCTGATGTTTTAGACCCAGTGGGGAAAATAGAGGTTGAAAGAATCCACCGATCACCTCCTGAAAAAGATCCCAAAAGAAAACTCCCAGGAATATTATAGCCAGGTTCCAGAATCCCCAGATCAAGGAGAAAATACTACAAGCAGCCAGGAAGAAACAATTTCAATATTGTGGAAACACAATCAGAATAGCCCAGGACCTGGCAGCTTCTACACTGAGGGATAGAAGGGCATGGAATATGATATTCCAGAGGGCAAAAGAGCTGGGATTGAACCCAAGGGTCACCTACCCAGCAAAACTGAGTATTTTGTTTCAGGGGAAAATATGGTCATTCAGTGGAATAGAGGACTTTCAAGCATTCTTGATGAAAAAACCAGAGTTGAATAGAAAATCTGACATCCAGACACAAGAAGCAAGAGAAGCATGAGAAGGTAAACAGAGAAAAGAAATCAAAAGGAACTTATCAAAGTTGGACTATTTACATTCCTATATGGAAAAACAATAACTGTGTTTGATGAAACTTTTCTCATTGTGAAAATAATTAAAGAAGGGTACATGGCATATGTTCACAGGTATACACGGATAGAGGGCACAGGTTGAATTTGATGGGAAGGGATGATTCTTTTTTTTTTTTTTTTTTGGAGGGCAATTAGGGTTGGGTGACTTGCCCGGGGTCACCCGGCTGGGTTTTTGGGTGTCTGGGGCCAGATCCGGGCTCGGGTCCTTCTGGCTCCAGGGCCGGCTCCGCACCACCTAGCCGCCCCAAGGAAGGGATGAAGTCAAGAGGTGAGAGAGGAAAGTGGCAAGAGGAGATGGAGAGAGACAGGGTAGGGTAAACTATCTCATGTAGAAGAGGCAAGGGGAAGTAGTTGCAGAGGAGGGGAAGAACAGGAAGGCAAAAAGGCAAAAGCATATTCTCATTGAAGTTGGCTCAAGGAGAGAATCACATACATATTAAATGGAATATCTTACCCTCACTCACTCTCCTGAGTAGGGGAAAGGGGAACAAGAGGGGGGATGATGGAGGGGAGGGCATTTTGGGGGGAGGGGAGGTTGGAAGTACCCACTATCAAAGAGGGACAGGATCAAAGTAGGGAATGGACCAGGTGGGAGGTGAGACGGGTGGGAGGGAAATATAAGCAGTCTTTTACAATATATCTACTATGGTAATGTTTTGCATAGCTATACATGTACAACACATACCGAATTGCTTATCTTCTCAGAGGGAGTGGGTGACAAGGGAGGAAGGGAATGGATCTGAAAATCGAAGTTTTAAAATTAAATGTTTCGTAAGATGTCCAGGCATTGGGGCTCAGAGATTCACCTTGCCCTAATGGCAAAGTTGAAGAGGGTATGGGAGAAGATATGGGAGAGAGCAGATTGGATGAGGGGATATCTAGTGGGACTGCTATTCTGGGGTGGTGGGTAGGGAAAAAATGGGGGGAAAATATAACTCATAATCTGGTGGAAATAAATGATGTAAACCAGAAGTTAATAAAGCATTTGTTTAATTAAAAAAAAAAGAAAAGAAAAAAAGTCACACACACCCTCCAACCCACCCACTTGGATGCTGACTTAATTACAATTTCCTTTATTCCTCAATTATTATCCTTAGCAGAGTCTCACAGGCATTTGACTTTTTCAGAATACAATCCATACATCCTGGATGCTAATTTCATTTCTGGGAGACAGTCCCTAACATCTTTAGAAGGCAGAGGAAAGATTTAATTCCTATTTTTTTCTCTTTAATAGGCCTTTACTAATTTCTATATTAAATTCAATCAACATGCTCTCAAACGCAATTACCTCTATGACGAAATTATTGTTAGAAACACTGTATATAAAACAACATACACAATGTCAACATCAATGTAAATGAAAGGAGCAACAAAAAAAACAAAAGTGAATGTTGCGAAATTATAAATAATAGGCATTGCTCAAAAGAAGACCCATGAGAAGACACTTCCACCCCCATTCCCTGGTAGAGGTGGAAGGTCCACAAGGGTTACACGTCACACAGATTTTCAGACTTTTTTGTCGTTTTAATCAGTGTCGTATTAATCAGCTGATTTTTTTCTTTTCTTTTCTTTTTTTCTTTTAAAAAAATACTATTTCTTACATGGGATGGCTCTCTAGAAGGGAAAGGGGTAGAGATACTCAGGAAAGTATGTCAATGTTTAAAAAACAAAACGTTAATAAAAATTTATTTTAAAAAATTAATAACTGTATATAAGAATAACTTAGAAAATTATCTACATCTTATGAAATTATTCCGCAAAACTGATTAACAAGTGCTGCTGGCTGCTAGTAATAAGTATACAGTCAGTTATTTGTTTAAGAACTTGATTGTGAAGGATTATGGGAGCTACATAAATGAGGAATATGAGCTCTTGACCCTCTCAAGAGCTCTAGAATCAAATCTTTATCCCTTGAAAAGTAGAGCAGAAAACTATCAGGAGAATCATCTATTCCAACCACCTTTCTATGAAGAGTTGTTTGCCACGTAGACTTCTTTACTATCCCACAAGGCAAGGAGAGTGATGGGCCAAATGCTTCTAACAGTAAGTTCTAAAATGGCAGGAACAGTCTAGGGTGAATGACAGCTAGCTAGTCATGTGCTTTTGTACAAAAAAAGCCTCCACGAGAAAGTCAGTTCCTAAAGCAATGCAGCCTGAGTGTTTTCCCCTCTACTTTTCAACACAGTATGAGATGAGAAGTCAGAAGGGCCTGGGTCCGAGTCCTGGATCTGCTATTTGCAGTATGAGCTATTCTAGTCATGTCCTGGAACTTTCGTGTGTCTCCATTTCCTTAAGCCTGAAATGAGGAGGCTAGAGGAGAAATGACCTCGAAGGTCCAATCTCCTCCTTCCCTCTGCTCTCACAAGATGAGATGGCCCCTCTTACCAAAGCTACCACTGTCCTGGCCCTCATACCTTCTAGGGGAATATACTATTTCAATCCCACCCTCTCTCACCTTCAATTTCTTATCAAACAATTTCTTCTCCTATGCCTAGAAATACTGAGGTATCCTAATTGGAAAAAAAAAAACCCTGAAATCTATCTTTGATCTTTACCATTCTATTTAAGGTGAGTTCTCCTTTGTGGTCACCAATGACCTCTTAATTAACCAAATACAATGTTCTTGTTCTCCTAAGCAGTCTAAGTCATTGGACACAGCTGACTATCACCCTCGCCAATTCAAGAAACGTCTATTAAGCACCTACTCATCACATCTCCTCTAGGGACTTGACACATACAAAGACAAGAACCCATCAAGTAATTTCAAGGAAAGAACATAAACACCTGAGATTTGAAGGAGTTCAGAGTGCATCCCCGAAAGGAGAGACCCACCAACCAACTACCTGGATAAAGGGGCAGAGGTTAGCAGATGAACGTGAAGAGTAAACAACTAATAAACTAACTTGACTCAAGTGGTAAGTGAGTGAAGGAGAATAATATAAGAAAACTGGAAAGGTAGTTGACAATTTTCAGGGGGCTTTATAGGCTGAACTCAGGATACTCTGTTTTATTCTAAAGGCAACAGATAAACTTTTGAATAGGGAAAGGATACAAGTCAAATCTTGTTTTAAGATTATTTTAACATCTGTATAACACATAAGGTGGATTGGAGAGAAGAGCAACTAAAAACAAGAACACCTGGTCATTTGACTTCTTCTACCTGTTTATTCCTCTGCCTCCTGCACTAATTCCCCTTCTTTCTTCCCCTTAAGCATGGCATCCCACAAGGGCAGTCAGCCCTCTTCCCTTCTCTCTACACAAGGGCACACCCATAGCTACAATTATCACCTCTTAACAGATGACTCCCAATTCTCCAGACTAAGAAACCTCCCTAAAATCTCCTATTTCAACTGCCTGCTGTCCTACTTTCTCAAATTCAGCATGTTAAAAACAGTCTCATCACTTTCCTCAAAGAAAAAAAGAAAAAAATCTTCCCTTGCTTCTCACTTTCTATTGATGGTACCATTACCTACCAACAGTCACCCAGTCTTTCTTCAAACTCACCCACACATCCAATCAGTTGCCTCTTCAAGCCCATCCATCCCCTTTCTTGACACTCCCAATGGCATGACCCCCAGGCCAGATGACACGTAACAAAGTCAGTCTTCAGATGGAAACCCTAGATCACAGCTCCCCTGAGCCTACCAAACAAGTGATAGAACCCATGGTCAGATATTCATGGACCTCCATGATGTGACTTCAACCTTAAAGGATCATCAGATTATCGATTTAAAGATGGGAGGGACCTTCGAGGCCATGATGTGCACACCGTCTTCATGTTACAGATGAGGAAACAGAAGCAGAGGCAGTTAAGGGATTTGCCCAGGGTCACACAGCTGGTGTCTGAGGTGAGATTTGAGCCCGGGTCTTCCTGACTCCAACTCTGTGAATTATATGAATTACCATTTTACCTTATGTCCTATTACTATCCTTCCTATACTCCATATTCCAGCCAATCACCATCACCCATCCCCATATTCTATGCCTATTCCCCGCTATGTCTTCCTGTGGAGGTCCTTCCTGTCCTTCAAAGCCCAGGTCAGACGGTACCTCCTCCAGAAGTCTTAGATCTGCCAGCTCTGTGACTTCTCCCTCCTCCCATTTCTCAGAGCACTCTGGTCTTAGCACTTTTCAGATGCTGCCTTGAGTTACTGTTGTTAGTGTTTTTGTATCTTACTTCCCTGCTAAATCAAGCTCTCCCAACACATGTCCTTCATTTTGTTCCCTGGCCAGTGCCTTCTATGTTTGATAAACTGAACTGAAGAGGAAAATTGTGTTGAGGAACTCAACCAACTCTAGGTCTGGATGAGTCACCCTTATATCTCTAAAGTTAAAAAGGAGCCTGGCCAATGCCCTCATTAGCTAGTCTACTTCTACCTGCAAGAAGCCCAGCCACTGGGCCAGGCCCAGAAGCTCTGGCTTACCTCCAACTTTCAGGGAGGTAGTCATAACATCCTAAATTTACAGGAGGGCATTATACAGTTAAGGAAACGGAGGTCCAGAGACAATACAGCAAAGAGTTCCCAGAGGGACAGAGAATCCAAGGTCTATTCAGGCAGAAAAGAAAAAGAAGAGCTATGAGTTGTGATTCAAACAGCAGTGCTCTAACTCCAAATGTAGGGAGTTTTCCTCACTACCTTAGGGCCAAAAATAAATATTCAATTTTTATTCATTTGCACACTCTTTCTCTTTATTCAAATCATTACCACTGGTCATTATTATTTACTAAAACTTTACTATTATTTACTAAAAAAAAAATCAAGGAAAACAAAATCACAGAAGTAAAACTTCAACCATATTTAAAGTATCATGTTGTTTTTTTCTTCTATGATACAAATGACTAAAAGTTAGGGAGCATGTTAATTAATACTACTAATTCAGGAGAAAGACCAAAATTCTGGAGTACATGCATCCTATATTTTTACTGGCCAATTAGAATTTTTCCACATTTTTTCGCCTATTTCCTAATTATATGTAAAAGGTTGCTAGGACTTCTGGCACCAAGGTTGAACAGTAATTAAGTTGGTAATTATAAACAGAATTGCTTTCATCTTCCATTTCTGAAATATGGGACCTATGACTGCTCCCATGGACCATCTTTGAGAAAAGAAGACAAAAGATAACTTTTTAGCATAATAGGTCACAGTAGCCTTCCACTTGCTACATTTCTATGATTTCATTACTACAAGGACCATGTCCTGGAGGACAGAACCCAGTTCCCTGCCTTCTAGTCTCACTCCATCTCTTCTCCAATCCAACTCTGCTTGTTTGATCGACTGACCATGTCTAACCAGAGGTTTCCTCAATCCCTAAGTCTATCTCATTGTTTCTTTCTGTAGCATTTCTTTATTTAATGTTTCAATCATTCAATGCCCCCAGTTTAAAAAAAAAAAAGATGCTGAAGCACAATGGCAAATAATATCTGTAACAAAAATTCTCTTTCAAATTATGCTTTCTCCTATGGTATAATTATTTCCTTGACAATCCTACTCAAAGCTTATTTGTGATTAAAAAGATATCCATTTTTCAAAGTCTGGATGGATTTGTGACCTCCCCGATGTGGCTATTTCTTCCAATGGAAGAAGACCCACCCACCTCACATGCCAACCATAGATCCTCCATGGTGGATACACCCAATATCCTAGGATCTGCACCTCTCAGTTTCTGACACTGCAGAGAATTGAAACGATTGGGCCATGGCCTCTCCTAGTGATAATCTCTCCAATACTATCTTGGAGGCTCTTTGTCCTGAGACTCAGTACTTCAGGGATGATGTGACCATAATCTGCTTGTGCCCACCATGGGTCTCTCCACTGCCTTTTGGTTAACATATCACTTTAATTCCATAACATTCCATCACCTACATCCAAACAGCACCACTAAAAGAAACTTAAAGTTAAAATGATGAGTCTTTGCTTTAGGAAACAGCTTTGAATTATTATTTAATACACAGTTTTCATTATCAGATCTCAAGCTAAACTATATAAAAAGTAATCATAAAAGTTGATCAATGGAACAGGTGACATAAACAACTGAATAGGGTAGTCAAGTGTTGAATAATCCTAAAGACTCCAACTAATTGAGCAAGGACTCCCTCTCTGACAAAAACTGATAGAGGAAAAAAGCATTATGATAGAAATTAGGTTTAGTTCAACACCTTACACCATATATCATAATAAGCTCCAAATGGATACATAATCTAAATACAAAACGCCACAGCATTGGGGGAAAAAAAAAGGAGAATGGAAGGAGATACCTTGATCAACCGTGGATAGGAAAAAAACTCTAAAGTAAACAAGAGGTAGACCTGATCAGAGATGATAAAATGGAAACTTTCAATTACATGAAATTGAAATGACTGAACAAAATCAGTAACTATAATTAGAATACAGTTAATAAAGGGAAATATTTCAGTAAATATCTGATCAAGGTTTGAAATACAAAATATACAGGGAACTGATACAAACACAAAAGAACAAGAGCCATACCTCAAAAACATCTGTAGTTAGCAGATATGAAAAAAACTGTCTTCAAAAGAAGAAATGCACGCTATCGACAATTATATGAAAGAATGATCAAAATCAACAAGAGAATCACAAGTGAAAACAGCTGAGGTTTCACCTAGAACCAATCAATTGACAAAGCTGACAAAAAAAAAAAAAATCAAAACTCTAAATATCCTCAAGGCTTTGGGAAGGCAGGCACCCTAAAGCTCTGTGGGTAGAACTGTGAGCTGGTTCAATTTGAGAGACAATTTGGAATTATAGTAAAAAAATTTCTGTACATGCCCTTTGATCTAGTGATACCACTAGGTATGCACCCCAAGGAGATTAAAGACAGAGGAAAAGGCCCATAAATGTAAGATTAGTTATAGTAGCTCTTTTTGGAATGGCAAAGCATTATAGAGAAAAGAGACATCCATCGAGTGGAGAATGACTTAACTGTGATATATTAATGTTATCTATGTTGGAGATATGATGTACAAATGAAACAAAGAATACAAAGAATTCAGAGAAACTTAGGAAGACCCACAAATTGATGATAGTAAAGGAAGCAGAGCCAGGACAACAGTTTACACACTAACCACAGTAAGGCAGAAGACAAGATTGCAGAATGCCACCACAGTGACCAATGGCTTCAGAGACTTGATGATGAAGCACACCTCCTACAAAAGGAGCATTTTCAGACGTGGCCAACATATTCTGTTCTGGTAGACTGTATTTATTCAATTTTGTGGGTGGGGAGAGGACTGTCAATAGGAAGCAATAATGATAAAAGAGAGAAAAAATCACTAACACATGTTCTAAAAATACATAATAAAAGCACCACACAATTTTCTATCAATCAAGTGTGCTTTTCCTCCACCTAGACCCAGTTCATTCTCCTTTTACAGCATCTGTCCAAGATACAACTCCACAAATAGTTCATCCAAATGTCCATCCATTCCATTTTGTTGGATCCCCTTCTCTCTCCCCCCTCACAAGTCAACACCTACCGCACAAGATTAGGCCATAGAGAAGCATTATGGATGACTAGGTAATGCCCTACAAATTAAATCAACATCCTGTTTCAATATTCTGTATAGAAAGCCAACAAAAAAGCTAGGAAATGGGGTTCAAGAGAAGCAAACCTGAGAGGTCAAAGGCTTGTAAACTTTACAAAAAGCTCACACTCCTGGAACATAAATATCTTCTTCAAAAAGGCTACCTGGACCAGTGGACAGAGAACTGGCCTCCAAGTCAGTCCTGGTTTTACATCCCACCTCTGACACACGTGAGCCTGATAAGTCACAACTTCTCAGTGCTCTGGGCAACTATCTCAAACTCTTCAGTTACAAAGAAGATGCTGAACTGCACTGGGAGAGGGAATTTCCTCACCAAGGAGTTCCCTGGATCAATGAATCACAGAACTAGGCTGATTATTCCTTTCTTCAAGAAGAGAATTGGGAGACATTCGAAAGAATCAACACTAATTTTTTTTAATGAAATTAGACTCATCCAGACAAGAAATTACAAGTACACACATGGGCATCATTCCCAAGTCAACTGTGTGTACAGTGAGACCATCTTATGGGCACTAACGTCAAAATTATCCCCAAAGAATTAACACTAAAAAACGAGACACACCATATAAACTAAAGGGACCTGACTCAAATAAATAGGCTGTTGAAAAGTAATAATGGGAAATGGATTTTTTTTTAAAGACTGTAATACTTTACACAGGAAAATGATGAGGACTCTAACCAATTCACTTCTGTTTGTGTTTGTCAAGTGGTCACACCACTGAGCTGCCGGTCCAAGAGGAGCCCCAAGGGCAGTGGGTCTCCACCACACCCGGCCCCTCTAACCACCGGTGCCCCACTGGGTCTGTCCTGCACTCTCTTCTCTTCTCCCCCATGTTAATTCCCTTGATGACCTCAGTGGCTCCCACGGACTTAATTATCACCTCAAGGAGCAGGATTCTCCCAGCCTCTCTGCTGAGCTCCGAGAGAATCTCAAACGCGAGGGGTCCACACTGAACTGGTCACCTGCCCCTGCAGGGCCCCGCCACCCTCCAGGCGCTCAGACTCTCAGCCTGGGGGTCACCCCGGCCTCCCGCCGTGCCCCGTCAGGCCGCGGTCCTCGGGCCTCCCTCTGCGCTCTCTCACCCCCGGTCCCCCTCCCCCCGCCAGCGCCCCTTCCCGGGCGCTCCCCCGCCCTCTCCGGGGTCAGACACAAAACGCCCGGCAGGCTCTCCCTGGCTGCCTCCTGGGCCCCCCAGTTCTCCCACATCCTCGGTCTGCAGGGGACACCCTCGCGGCCCCTCTCCCTCCACTAGGCGGCCGGGGGCGGAGCCTCTGTGCCCGCGGCCCCACAGGGCCTCTAATGCCCACCCGGGGTCCCCACGGGCCGCAGGGCCACGAGCGGGGGGGTAGCAGGGGCCGCTCAGATCGGGGCGGGGGGAGGGTCGAACTGGGGCGCACGAGCATCAGACGGGTAGACTGAGGCACGGGGTGGCTGGGCAGCGCCCAGCGCACTGCGGTCTCCCTCACGCGCACTCCCGCACTCGCCCCCGGCCCGGCCTGCTCTCAGCCCCGCCCCTCGCGCAGCCTCCGCAGTGGGCCAGCCTGCCCGCGGGGCGGGGGCCGCGTCATCCCTGGAGCGCTCCAAAAGGGGCGGGGGCAGCCTCTCCCCGCCCCCTCCGGGCCGCGGCCCCGCCCCCACGTGTCCCTGCGGCCCCGGGGAATGTGGGTCAGGGAGCCCGGCGGCCTCACGTGTCCCCGCCCGCTGCCGCCGCCAGGGCCCCCATTATGTAATGCCGCGTCACGGGCTCCCCGGGCCAACCCGCGGCCGCGCGCCGCCGAACGTAAACACAGCGCGCACGTGGCTCGCGCGGCCGGTCCATGTGAGGGGGGGGCCGAGCCGGGCCGGGCCGCTGGGGGAGGGGAGAAGAGGGGGGAAAAGAGAAAGGGGGGGGACCCCGCGCCCCCGACCCCGGCTCTTACCCGCATTCACCTCCATGGTGCCCCGGCGGCCCGCCCCGGGCGTTTCAGTCCTGCGTCCCCCCGGGCCCGAGCAGGAGGAGGCGGCGGCGCCGGCGGCTGCGGGCGCCCTTCATGGGCCGGGCGGGCGCCCCAGGACCGAGACCGGCAGGCAGGGAGGGAGCTCCGGGGACCGCCCGCGCCGGGACCGGGCAACAAAGGCTGCGGCGGCCGGGAAGGAGGCGGCGGCCGAGGAGGCTTCCTGCAAAGCTGCGCAGCGCGGAGGGGAGAGGAGGGAGAGAGCGAGGAGAGCAGCGCCGGCGGCCGAGGAGCCCAAACGCAGGGAGCCGAGGGGGCCGAGAGCGGGGAGGGGAGGGAGCGGGCACCGCGGGGAGGGGCGGGCAGGGAGAGGAGGGGGAGGGCGGGCCGGCGCGCGGCACGTGACCCGCGCGCGCACACCCCCGCCCGCCCCTCCCCCGCCCTACTCCCCTGCCCCGCGCCTGCTTCTCTTCGCCCTCCGCCCCTTCTCCTCGCCCCCTCCCCACTTTTTATGCTGCCCCCTTTCCTGCCGCTCTTCCCCGGGTGGCCCTCCGGCAGACCTCTGGGAGCTGCAGTGGGAGCGTCCGTCCGGCAGCCGTCTCTTCCCTGCGGGCCCCCCCCCCCCCACACTCCAGGTTACTCTGCCCCCAGGACCCATTCTCCTGATCCGAAATGTCAGGGGCTTGGCCTGCCATCTCCCTCCCCGTTTTCGGGCTCTTGACCCCAGGATCTTCTTCCAGTCCTCTTCCTCCCCCCCCCCCACTGGCCCTGCCCGCATCCTGACATCTTCCCCTCCCTTTCTCCGGGCTCCCGCAGTCCCAGGATCCCAGCCTGCCCTTCCCCCAGGGCGCGCTGTGTCTGTGGCCGCACAGCCCGAAGCTCTGGGTGGCCCAAAGGCCGCACCCCCTGTGGGGAAGGGGCCCCGACCGCCGGGCAAGCCCGGGGAGGAGAGGGGCGAGTGAAGGCCCCCCAGCTTGTTAGAGCTCCCGCCCCGCAGCAGGGCCGCCCCCCCCACCTGTTGGTCCATTCCCCCCTCCCCCTTGCACAGGTCCTGCCCCTCCCACACGGCCACGCCGGCCTGGGTCCGAGGACTCCCTCCCGGGTCCGGGGCCACAGGACCGGCACTGCGGTGTTTGGGGGGAGCCCCGAGAGTGTGGACCTAAGGCTGGGAGGGCTTTCAGGCCAGACGCCCCCTCCATGCCCTGCCGTGGAAACACCTGCAAACAGGGGCGCCCCAGGCTCTGGGGCCCAGGCCTCAGCGATCAACCCTCCCCCCTGGCCTTCGGCTGCCCGAGGGGCTGGCCTGTGTTTCTTGCACACAAGTGAGGATGTATGAGATTCCAGATTTAAGCGTTTGGATCGTAACTGTCCTGAAAACAGTGCAGCCATGCGGGGGTCTCTTGCTGCAGTAGTTTTCCAGGTATTTGTTGAATAAATCAATGCCTTTTACCAGGTTTTCGATTTTTGCCTTCCAGGGTCAGTGAAGTTCTGGATGGATTTTATTCAGACCAGCTTCCAAAGGCATCCTCGAAGCTTGTTGATACCATTCATGGTGGCTATCCAGAATCAGCCTGTCCTTTGCTAAACTTCTGGATTGTGGCGCATTTTAAACCAGAGTAAAAAATCCTCCAAGTGACTGGATCGAGATCTGTGGGCCCGTGTGTGCCAACCTACACCTCTGAAGCTATAAAGTCACCTTAGGAGTTGAAAATAAAGGTCCGACAGTCATCATGCAGGGATGGCCACGTTACCCGCAATATGCACAAAAGGGTGGCTTATAAGTGCCTTTTTAGAACTCGGCCACCTGCTCCAGGGCTCTTGGTCCATGTGACAGGAGGTTTTCCCTGACAACCTGATGTATTTGTCACCTTTTCAGTGAGTGGGGGGAGAGAGTGAAGGGAAGAAGAGAATGTGTAATAGGAAATAAAATAAGCTTGAATTATTTTTTTAAAAAATGACAACTTGAAGAACCTTCTGCCACATAAGAAAAACACATCGATACAAGGATATTTCCAAGAAAAAGGGTAAGCAGAGAAAGGCAAGATTACACAAAGAATGCCTGGGAGGCATTTTAAGAAAAGTGTTTACTCAAATTAGGGGTCTACAAATAAAGACCAGTTTTTTCCTGAAAGTGGTAGGAATGTTCCAAGTATAAAATCATAATTATACTCATTAATGTGTGTGGTCTGTTGAGCTAACTATAATAATTACATTAATACATCTAATACCATTCCCATTCAAAGATGTTACTGCCAGTGATTTTTCTGTGTATATGCAGGCAGGGGATGACAAATAGAAGTCCAACTAGCAATTTCCCCGTGGTGGAAATCCTTTGACTTACGGCTGCAGTATTCTTTGGCTTGGTTTCATCATTCTGCTTCCTAGACTGACCCTTGACATGAGTTCTTCACCCAGAAACCCTACCCCTCTATAGCCACATGAATGTTTGCTTCACAGGCACACATATCCACACATACACTACACACCATTGGATACTCTGCCATTCAGTATAACTTCTGGGCTATATTAAAGTGATCAAGAAATTAGAAATTATATCTATGGTATGTGTGTGAGTAGACTACATAGGAAATTAGGAGGTACTGACCCTATAAAGCTTCAGTCTAATTTGGAAACTAATATCATTTTGGTTCTAGACTTGATCTACTTGTATCCCAAAAAAAAACCCACCATCATTTTTTGACTTGAGTCTCACTGTTTTTGTCAATTAAAGCTTTGGACAGTGCTGCCTGCACAGCGGAATTCAGTGACGGTGTTCATCCTTGTGTTGCCACCAAAAAGTCTTATACCATATGTAGGTAGGTCTTCATTGGTGCAAGCATTCTTTCATTAATTCAATATTTATTGAGCTTTTTTCTGTAAGCAAGATATTGTGTCTGCAAAGGTGAAAAGACACAGCCTCTGTACTCCAGGAGCCTCTCAGTCTTCATCAGGATCACTGCCAACTGGTAATTTTGAATTGGCCCTGCAGAGTCAGACACAGTCTTATCTTGCTTGGCATGTGTATTCAAGTGCAGTCACCAGTCTTATCAGTTCCTGGATGACTCTCCCTAGGACATTGATGATGTTCCTAAGATATGCAGTTGGACTTTCCTAGAGAACCTGACTGTAATTGCAGGCACTAGCATGCTTAATTTTGACTGCATGGAACAGGTTGAATACTACTCCTCTTTCAACCCTAGTTAATTACATCAAATCAACAAGCATTGATGATGGAAATGAGTCACAAGGAGCACCCATCATCCACTCTAACTAGACTATAATGGAGTCAACTTTGGATATCACACTTTTGAAGGCATGCAAACTGGCCTACTGGCATTTTTCTCTCCTCCTCTTAGCATTTCACTGAGAAGGAAGAGAGAGTGAGAACAGGGTCCGGGAAGAGGAATGGGGGAAAAAGTGCCAGAGAAAGAAGGAAACCATCAGATAAATACAAAGAACAGGAGAATTACCACCCTGGATAAAGTCCTATTTCTCTCTTCTGCCTGTTTGTTGTTTGGGGTTTTCTTGGCAAAGATACTGGAGTGTTTTGCCATTTTCCTCTCCAACTCATTTTACAAATGAGGAAGCTGAAGAAAACAGGAATAAGTGACTTGCCCACAGTCACCCAGCTGCTAAGTGTCTGAGGCTGGATTCAAACTCTAGGCCCAACATGATCCACTGCATTGCTATCTAGCTGCCAAACCCTGTGCAACAAGCAAAAAGTGTTCTCATTGAGCTACCTTCTTGAGGTTTTGCTTTGTTCAGTCAGTTGTGCTCTTGGGGTCCCTTCCTGGCCCAATCCCAACAGAAGAAGGGAATTTTGTCTTTTATGTCTCTGCCTCTCTCTCTGTCTCTCTCTCTCTCACACACACACTCACACACACACACACACACACACACACACACACACACACAGATAAATCTTTGAGGGAAAAAGGTTGTGGTTATACCTAATGAGTGTAACCTATATAACATTAAAAGAAATCAAAGACAATTCATAATGAAAACCATCTAGCCAAGAAAGCCCATTAAGTAGAGTGAAAAAGTATGTTATTCCATCTGGTGGCCCAAGTAGACCTCTTAAAGTTGCACAGGCTTAACAACATATTTCAACTGAAAGAAAGATTATGAAAAGAAGGAAGTGATGGTTCAAGCCTGCATGAAGAGAAGGGCTTTTAGAACAGTGCAACTGTTTCCAATAGTCTGCTATTTTTTGAACAGCTTCACAATTCCAGGGATAACTTCCTAGAAGTAAATCATTAAAACATCAAACCTAGCTTAAAAAAAAAAAAAAAGGTTGCATGCCATCTTACCAAAAGAACACCAGAAAATAAAAAACATTTTTCCAGTGAAAATTTCTTGAAACGTAATTTTATGTGACTCACAGTCTATGGACTAATCCAATTTTGATTGGTCAGCTCTGATTTTCTGTTTGGGGCTTCAGATATTAATGTATCAGCTTTGTGACTGTCTTATAATAAAAGCCAGAGGAGATTATTTCCTTAAATTCTGAGCAACAACCTAAATTTCCTTAAACACTACAATATTCAAACTATGTTAGAAATGTCAGCAGTGAAATTAGCAGCTGAGAAGCTGGTTTTCAGAATCCTTCAGCTCTTTCCATTGACCCCATCTCTTAACTGTTTTTCTCTGTTATGAGGCAGGGTTCAATTCTAAGGTAGGATTATTGTTGTTAATGATAATAACAAACAATTATATGATGCTTTAAGGTTTGCAAAACGCTTTATAAATATCTCATTTGAGCCCCCACCTGAGAAATAGGTGCTCTTATTATCCCCATTTTACAGATGAAAAAAACAAGGTTAAGTGACTTGCCCTGAGTCACACAGCTACTAAGTGTCTCAGACTGAATTTGAACTCAGGTCTCCCTGACTCCATGCCCAGTACTTTTATCTATTACCCTAGCCCACTGTGATAGAAAAATAAAAAGCATCAATAAAACTTTTTTTTTTAATTTAGTGTTGTGATGTCACTCTCAGAATGTCCAAGGTCCCCAACAGAGACAGCAAAACTCATCATATGATTTTATCTTGGGTTCCATGAAATGAGAGGTATAAAGTAACCTTGGAATCATAAAAGAGAATGATTAGAACTAAATATCATGTAAACAAAAAATCCTCAGAATTCAGGAACTTGTATTGTAGCAGGGACAATGGAAGGCTTGGCTCTCCCTTATAAATTCTGTTCTTTTGTCCTGGATATTGCCAACCCAAGTTAATTTGAATAGCCCTGCCTGGGTGCTTGGGCGGGGAGAGAGGACAGGACACAGATTCATTTGAATCTAACCTGATGGTGAGATGGAAATGGCCTTGGAAGATGATAAGAACCATGTGTTCCTGGTCATTGGACAGGCTTCTAAGAAGCCAGAGGTCAACAAGAGCTTTTTAGAGTTGGGGGGACTAAGTCAAAGCTTAACACAGAGAGGACAAATGTCTCAAGCCAAATGAAAGTGCCTTGAAGTGTGACCCTTGTCTAGTGTTTGTCACTCAAGCAAGAGACTCAGGTGACCAAAATGGCAGAGGGAGATTTGAGGGAATTTCTCCCTTCTCTGGTTCATTGCCCTCACGTAGACCATCTGGGAACTTCACTATTTTATACCATTCAATGAAGTATCACTAAATCTCTTAGGGAGCACACAGTTGACAAAACACAAGGAAAGAAAAGGTATATTTACATGGATTCTCCATAGCTTCTGTGGGATCCCATGCTGTGTGACTTTCACCCATTTCTCCTATCAACCATGTTGGGACATGTTATAAGGATTTAGTTTTTCTTTCTTTTTCAGTGAAGGCAGGAGGAGGGGTAGGGTGAGGGTGAGGAGAGTTAGGAAGGAGAGACGATGGATTTTCATTTATTAAAAAAGAATAATATAAAAGCATAGACCAAAAATAATGGTTAAATTTACCAGCTACTGTAGAAACAAAATGAATTGTACACAGGAGGTCCACCTGACATGCTAGGGACCTTCTTGCAGTTCTCTTGACATCAAATGGATAACAGTGAAGTACACAGTCTGCTGGTTATTTTGGTTCCCGTGTTCTTGTTACATGATCAGCCCACCTTTTCCCAGCCTCATTATCTCTCATAAAATTCTTCAGGCTACTTCTTCATGCTCTTTTTTTGGTAATGTATTGCATCTCCACCCTGTGCCTTTCCATTGTTCTTCGGGTGACCTGTCATGCTAATGCTTTGTTGACTGTGGTGTTCTATTTCTAGGGGCTGGATGAAATCACTGGAAAAATATCAGTATAAAAAATAAGGGCCCTATTTCAGGGAAAAGCTTGGGGATCACTAAAACCACTATATTCTTTTCCCATAGCAGTCCAGTCTGCTTTCCTCCTGTTTTAGTGGCAAGAAAAGGCTTTTCTTACTGTTTCCTGGGCATGGATTCAAAAGGCACTGTCCAAATTGAGGGTTTCTCTCCTTTCTTTACTATATGACTGCTTTTAAATGAAGAAACAAAGACTGCTGTAAGCTTTGGGGTGGGAGAGAGCTTATACTAGTGGCTTTCTCTTCCTAGATGATTGATATAAAGCATATAAATGAGCACATGACCCAGCAGTAGCTTCTATCCCATTTGTATGTATTTATTTCTGGTTTAGGTGGAAGAGTATTAGAGATAAAGACTAGGCTGTGACCTTGTGAGCTTCAAAGGTTAGAAAAATGAGCCACCAGAGGTCAAGTAGAAAACCATGCCAGGATTCATGAGCAGTCAAGCCCAGTAAGGAGTGATGCTCCAAGGGAACCATTTACTCCAGTGGATCAGAGTCAATCAAGAAAGAATTGTCTATCAGCTACACTGCAGGGGTGGTGATGAATAGTTTGTAGAAAATGATTCAAGTTTAAGCTCACTCTCCCCAAGGACTGAGGAAGAATAGGGTACTGGGGAATGCTTTGTGCTTCTGTTCATTCTAGATTTCCTAAGAAAATTGCTAAAATCTAATTGATGTTAATTGGTTAACTGATACTAAAATGCTAATCATTAGATCAATCAATGGTATAATGACATGGAAGAAGTATTAACTGGCTAATAATATTGGGGGAAACCACACCAGAATGGGGCTTAAAACAGTAGCAATAGAAAAATAACCCCAACCCCTCAGGGGTATTCCTAGAACCCTGAAGGTAAAATGGAGCTAAAGCTTGTTCTGGGGGAATCTGCCTTGCCAGTGAGAGTAGGAATTGTAATAAGGAGCCCCAGCGTTGTAGATGGGCTCCATAGTACCCTTTCAGCCTCTACAACAGACATTGGTCATAAGCTTCATTTATTTATATGGCAGTCTGTTTGCAAATTTTTATCCTGGGCTCTATAGTACAAGATGACCTAATGATGCAGAGTGTCATGTTTCTTTTTGCCTTTGGATGTATGGTAAAACCAACTTCACAAATGCCTTTACTTGCATCTTCAAGGAGAACCTATGAGTCATTCTTCCATTTAACTAGAACTTCCATTTTTAATTTGGTTTCACTGATAGCAAGAATATCAAAAGGGATGTGATTCCATTCCTCCAGTGGCCTATCCCCTCAGTGACCACTCTACAAGGAAATCAAATTTAGAATACCAGCAACTTTGCTAATGTTTGTAGGTGTTTTAAAACTTTAGGGATCCTTAGGTCTTCTGCCTGTTTTCCCACCACTGCCGCATTCATTGTAGAAACAGAAAGGATATAAGCAAGGTTGTGGTTTATTTTGTATTCTTTGTTTCATGGGTCTCCTTAACTAGAGAGATAATTCATCACCAATGTTCCATACTACTGGTTATGTGCCTCTCTCTACTTAACTTGGCTGGTCCTCAGAAAGTTAATATACTATCATTTGCAGGACTATACTCACAACCTTTCCAAGGTCAAATGGGTAAGAAGTAGCAGAGCTGGCATTTGAACCTAGGCCTCTCGAATCCAAAACCAACACATTTTCCAAGATGCCATACGACATAGCAATGCTGATTGAAGACCAGTCTTCCCTCCATGGCACATGGAGTTTCAGTCACTTAGAATCATGTTCTGAATAGGGCTCCCAGCAGAGGATTCACCCCTAGGGAAGCTGCTTAGTATATATAGCTCCAGAGTCAGGTCCCAGTAAATATACCTTCTCTTAGAAGTCCATCCCAAAGGTATATCTAACTTCCCAGAATCCAGCTTTTATCCCAACGCCAAAAAAGGGCCTCCACTCTAGGTTTCTCCTGTGTGCTCCAGTCTCTGCCAGCCTCCAGCCTCACAGGTCTCCCACTGATCAGAAAGATACTATTCTTCTCATTTTCCAAACTATTCTTCCATTCCCAAATCAAGTTGGGATAGAGTGAATTACATAATCAGCTAGCTTCTCTACTGCTGCACTTCCTATGTTCCTGTGCCTCAGCATGCCCCCCCTTCTAGGTCTGGCCCCCACATACCCCTAATACTAGTTTTTGAGCTCCACTAAGCTCCTTTCCACTATATAAGAATGACAAGGGAGGAGTCAAGAAAAACACATTTTTACAGCCCCTGCTACATGTATTGGCCATAGTGAACAAGGACCCCCATTCAATCATGTCACTCTTTTGGATTGGAAAACCATTCATAACACCCTTCTCATAAGCATCCCTTTAGAGACTGCAAATAAAATTCTGCAGGCTAATGAGTCTCCTGAGATTCCTGAGACATGTTTAATGCTTCACAGAGCACAAAGGAAGGAAACTAGATGCCTCTAGGTCCCCTCAACTTTTAAAACACTGAAGGATTTGTTTTATTCCCCACCCCACCCGAAGAACACGGGCAAGCTGTGAATAATCATCATCGTAGTTACCCTTAATTCTTGCACAGTTGGTCCTTGTAGGTCAACCAGCTTTCTTATAGTTTATAAATTACGCTGAAGCAGTTCCTGCTGACCTGCTCCTGCTGGCGGTGTTCCCAGAAGCGCCACCCCTGAAGGCATTGTTGAAATGAGCAGATCCAGAAAGTTGATCTCAGCATAAATAAAATTTCAAGCTGAGATTTAAATTTTTAGCACATTTGCAGCACTAAACAAAATAGCCAGAGGAGCTTCAGCAGAATGACATCATTGAGATAAAGGAATAACCATTTAAAGAGTTCAATATCAGAAAAGACGTGTAATTGTAGCATGATGTTACTTGCAATTTCCCTCAAAGCTGTTTTAAGGGTCACTATGTGCAGCTTCATATATATTCCTTGGATAAAACATATGGATGCAATCAATGGAATGCTTCATCATCTTTTTTTTTTAATGAGGTTTTCCATATGTGGAAATAAAGAGAGATGATCAAAAACTCCTGAATTTCTTCTTGACTGGTCAAAAGTACACAAAGAACATCTAGTTCATTAATTTAATGCCATTTTGTATATTTAAAAATTATATACCACAGTAAAAAGCATCTTTGAGGTTTAAAATGTGGAACACATAAACAAAGTAAAAAAAAAACTCATAATATATCAAGGCTGAATGAACTTGTAGAGCATATTCGCCTATAAACAAGCAGTGAGTATTAAAAAGAAAGGTGACTTTGGGTGATGAGGCCTTTGGGATAATGAATTTTCTAGCTACTACTAACCATGGGGTTGCCTAGAAATGGTGCTTTAGAATGATGTGATAGACCCTGAATAGCCCCTTAGTCACTGACTGAAGCCCCATAACAGCAGAAGATGTGGGGTGCTACATTGGATAAAAGAGACTGCTAGTTGGTGGGTCCCTCCTTGGCAGAGGTTTCCTAGACAACAAGATGTGATGCCATTGAGGAATGAATAGAGGCATATTTATCCCAAGGTCACGGAGGTCTCACCAACCTGCTGTCATCCAGTGCTGGGGGAGTTCAGCAGACAAGCCTGAGCCAGGGGCTGGTTTTGCCTCTTTCTTTTTGCTTTTTTCTTTTAGTGGGTCTGCAGTGTTGGTGGCCATGAGAGCAAAGCAGTATCCAGGACAGAGACTTCTAAATCAACCATGATTGCAGCAACAGTGGAAGTAGATTGGGTAGAAGGAAAGAATCAGCATCAGAGAGTGAAAGACCACCAGAAAGGAAATTTTGATTGGTGCTTGATTGGATATAAAATATATTTATATTTTATATATAATATATAGTGAGCAGCCTTGTAAAATATATTTATGTCCCAATGAGACCTGAATACTAACCTCCCAATTGATGGTACAAGGAATGACAAGTTACTGAGCTTTCTTCTAATACACCATGGTGCTTTACGATTAGCATTCCCTTTTCTGAGAGAGAATAAAGATATTCCAGACTTAACTCATATTTGTACATTGAGTGCCTTTTTATACACACTCATCCTTTGAGAAAATCCTAGACTAGGGCCAAAGATTGCCTTACCATAATTAACTACTTTTCACAGGAAACTGAGCTGAAGAGGATCCTACTTTCCCTATCAAGAAGTCAGTCTTTCCCAGCAAAGAACCGAGTATAAAATCACATTTCTGGGCATAGAATTAAGGAAGAGAGCATGTACCCTGAACAAGTCCCAATGTCATGAAATCCAGCCATCTGTACCTATGGCTGGTTCACTGCCAGCATCCCCCAAGCACAGAAGGAAAGCAGTGATCACTAGAAACTAGCATGAGTTCACTAAAAATAAATCATGTTGTCAAGTGTAGTCACTGTATTTGATGTTTTTGCTTAACAGTTTTCAGTAGCTAAACTCAAATTAAATGTAATGAACAACTTTGATACCAAAGAAGAGGTAAGCCCCCTTTTCCTCCTCTTAGCAGAGAGGACAAAGACTAGAGATTAAGAATGTTTCATATGCTGGGAGATGAGGTAATTAAGTTAGCTGGTTTTGCTTAATGGTGTTTTTTATGCAAATGGAGATGGTGTATATCAAGATTTAAATGTCTAGCACAAAACAAAAAGAATCAACAGAACTTCTAAACAGATAGTTTATGTGTGTCACTTTCATGTTGTTAATCAGCAAACATTTATGAAGTGCCTACTCTGTCCCAGATATTATGCCCATCATGGGGGTTACAAAGACAGAAACAAGAAAATTCCTCCCCTCAAGGAGCTTACATTTTAACAAGAAAAACCACAGTGTACAAATGTTCAAAGTATTGGCTTCAGTAATTCCATAGATCTGTGACACGGGAACTCCTCCAAAAAGTACACATAGCATTCATGCTGGAGCCACAGAATGAGTAGGGGTCGAGGGCTGAGGTTCTGCTACTAAATTACCTGCCTAAGGACCTCTCTGGGTCTCAGTTTCCTCATCGATTTGGGATTTGGACTAGATGATTTCTCGACTTCCTTCCAGTACTAAATCTGCAATTTCATGCAGTGTGACTCTTATCCATGTTCTTCCATAAATTCTGTATCTGCCTTAGTTTCTTTTAACTGTCAAATATGGATGATGATAGCACATATATCCCCAGGTTACTGTGAGAATAAAATGAGACAGTATTTGTGAAAATCCACTTCACACAGTGGCTGGTACATAGTAGACACTTAATAAACACTTATTTCCTTCTGTTTTTCTTTCCTATAGTCTTCCCTGCAAAGAAATGAATGAGTACTGCGAATGGTTGGGCTGAAAAAAGAATGATTAATGGTTTTAGGATAACTTAAAAGAAGGTCTCTAATGGAGCACCACAGGGATCTGTGTATTGCTTTGTACCATAGAATGTTTTTATTATTGATTTGGATAGTATTCTTATCATATGATGCAAAGTTATTACAATCTAACATATTGGATATTAGTCAGGACCCAAAAAATTTAGACAAACTAGAACCTAAGTATGAATCTGTCAAGAACAGATAAAATAGGGATAAAAGTAAAATATTGCATTTGGGTTAAAAATATAATTCTACAAGTATGAGACGCAGGAGAAGTCATGCCTTAGTAGTGTGTTTGGGGTGGGGGTGGGGGAAATGGGGGTTTTATTTATTGTGTTAAAATCTGTTAAATCAATGACTCTTCTCTTTACAAGCCATTTCTCATCCTAATCCCATTTGGAATTTCAACCTTCTCTTATAGCAAAGAGAAACAATTAAGCAGAACACATCTACTATGGAGACCTTGTCTGACAAAGCATACGATATTCTGTCCTAGTAGTATCCAACCTCGATGCTATATGGGAGACAGACCAATGAATTTTATTGAACTATACGCTTGCTATGGCTATTAAATAAACTAATGCAGTGTTATGAGAATTTTTCATTTTCTTTTTATTCAATTTTATTATGCTATTTGTCCTGGAACATTTGGCTAATTGAAGCCTGTTTCCTGTTATTTCCTGTTACCTCACCTGACTAGAACATGACTTATGTAATAATAGTATTAAGGGAAGACTTTTGACATTCCTGAGATAAGAAAGCAAAGGAGAGGAAGAAGGGAATTTAGCATAAGAATTTCCCTGACACAAAACCTTGGTTCTCTTTGTGACATATATATATATATATATATATGTCACATATACATATATATGATACATATACATATAATATACATATATATGTCACACATATATATATATATCACTTCCCCATTGTAACTCCTTTAAAATGTAGGCTTGTAGTTTTCTAAGTACAGGATTTTGAAAACTCAAGTGTTTATATCTGTAACTTAGTCTGTTTACTAAATTAGTTTGTTCAGCCTTAATTCAGGAAAGCTAAGATAAGACATAAAGATTGTTATGTTAAAAAATTATATCTCTGTCACTCTGTCATAATTTTTTCTATAAAGCCTTTTTCAGAGACTCCAGTCTTGGTTCAGTGTTGTTTTTCTATTTCCTAAACATGTTTAGACATAATAAAACCTAGATTTTTACCTTATAATTTCTACATTATGGTAAGTTTATTCTGTAGTAGAAACCTACCTACCACAAGAACTCTTAAAAAGGAGATATTTCCCCATAACAGAAGTACTGGTCTGAGTGAAGAGAAGCATAGCTTAATTAATTAATCAGAATGTTCCGGTCAGTCCCACTGTACTCTGCCCTGGTCAAGTTAATCTGTATTGGCATGTTCAATCTGGGGAGCCAAGATTTAGGAAGAACATTGATAAATTGGAGAATGTCAATGGGAGAGCCACCCAGAGAGAGGAGGGCCTCAAGTCTATAATTGCACTTATATAGCTCTTCAAGGTTTGAAAAGCTCAGTAGATGTGTTCTCATTTAATGCTCACAACAACCGTGGGAGGTAGGGGCTGTTATTTGTATTTCTTTTTGGATGGGGGAAGGCAGGGCAATTGGGGGTGAGTGACTTGCCCAAGGTCACACGGCTAGTAAGTGTTAAGTGTCTGAGGCCAGATTTGAACTCAGGTACTTCTGACTCCAGGGCCAGTGCTCTATTCACTTCACCACCTCGTTGCCCCTAGGGGCTGTTATTATCCCTATTTTACAGATAATGAAACTGAGGCTACTTAGGGTCACATGACATGTCTCTCTCTCTCTCTCTCTCTCTCTCTCTCTCTCTCTCTCTCTCTCTCTCTCTTTCTTTTTCTTTCTCTCTCTCTCTCACTCTCTCATAAGTGGGGTTATCAAGTTACATCATGGAGTTCACTTGTCTGGGACTGGATTTGAACTCTGATCCTTATGATTCTGAGGCCAATGCTCTATGCACTGTCCATCAGTCTTTGCCACTGTGTCACACAGATGTTCATTCCAGGATTATGGATATTGGAGGGACATGATGACTGTCTTTAAGGATGTGAAGGGCTATCCTGTGGAAAGGGAATTGGATTTGCTTGGGTTGGCCTTAAAGGACAGAGCTAGGAGCAGTAAAGGAAGTGCAGTCTAAGGAGAGCAACGTCGATATATTGTCAATAAATAGCTCTTGTTGATTTTGTGGTTGTTGTTTGTGGTTTATTTTTTTGCTTTTTGGAGGGAGGAAGGCAAGGCAATTGGGGTTAAGTGACTTGCCCAAGGTCACACAGCTAGTGTTTGTGGTAAGTGTCTAAGGTCAGATTTGAACTCAGGTCCTCCTGATTCCAGGGCTGGTGCTCTATTCACTGTGCCACCTAGCCACCCCCTTCAGTAAACATTTCTTAACCGTAAGAGTGGTCCCAAACCAAAATGGGTTGCTTGGTAGCAAAATAATGGTTTTCCTTTACTGAAGATCTTCAAGCAGGAGCTGAACGTCCATGTGTAGGGTGCGTGAGCTGTGGGGCTTCTCTTTCATGTAGGCACTGGACTAGACAGGTGGTGAGGTCCCTTCTAATTCTGAAATTCTTAGATCTAAACACCACACATGAAATTATGTGCATGATAACATAGATTGGATATTTCAATGTGCTGGTCAACAACTGCACTAACCCGGCAGCAGATTCTCCAACTACTGAGACACTAGACTGAACAGATGCTTATATAAATAGCTTCCATTTTCACTTTATTTTTCCTCTATAAAAAACATGTTGTGAGGGAGTCTTTGGAGTAATATATTATTAGTAGCACAGGGCATTTCAAGTTAAATATCTGAACTGTTTTTGGTTCTTTATTTTTCTTGCAGTGATTTCTTTCTTAAATTTTTTTATTTTTTAAAAACAGTTATGTTTATTTTTAGTTTACATCATTCATTTCCACAAGATTTCGAGTAACAAATTTTCTCCCTATCTTTCCCTTACCCACTACCCCAAAACAGCGATCTCACTGTATACCCTCTCCCCAAAGCTGCTCTCTCCTATATCCTCCCCCTTCCTCCCTCTGACTTTCCAGTAGGGCAAGATGGATTTCCATACGCCAGTGTCTGTATATCTTATTTCCCAGTTGCATTTAAATAATAATGATGATGATGACAATATTTTTTAAACCTTTGATTTTAAAACTTTGAATTCCAGATTCTTTCCTTTCCTCTCTCATCACCAATCCTTACTGGGAAGATAAGCAATTCAATATAGGTTGTACATGGGTAGTTACAAAAAACATTTCCATAGTGGATATATTGTGAAAGACTGAATATATTTCCCTCCATACTGTCCCCCCTCAATTTGTTCTATTCTCTATTTTGATCCTGTCCCTTTTCAAAAGTATGTGCTTCTAACTACCCTCCCCCCCAAACTGCCATCCCCTCCATCATCGCCCCTCTCATCCCCTTCCCCCCTATTCTCCTGTAGGACAAGATACCCAGTTTAGTGTGTATGTCTTTCCCTCCCTAAGCCAAATTCAATGGGAGTAAGGTTGACCCACTCACTTTTGCCTTCCTGTTCTTCCCCTCCATTGTAACAGTTATCCCTTGCCTCTTCTATATGAGATAATTTACCCCATTCTGTCTCTCCACATTCCCCTCATTATATTCCTCTCTCACCTCTCAATTTCACCTTTTCAGTATCATCCCTTCCTATTCAATTGACCCTGAGCCCTCTATGTATACCTGTACACATATATACACACTCACATATTTATTCATGTGCCCATATACCCTGCTATATACATATATGTGTATGTATACATATATACGTATACACACACACACACACACATTTATATTCCCTTCAGCTATCCTCATACTGAGAAAAGTTTCATAAGTTATAATTATCGTTTTTGGGGTGGCTAGGTGGCTCAGTGAATAGAGTACCAGCCCTGGAGTCAGGAGGACCCGAGTTCAAATCCAGCCTCAGACACTTCACACAAAAACTAGCCATGTGATGTTGGACAAATCACTTAACTCCAATTGCCCTCCAAAAAGCAAAAAAAGAAAAATTATTGTTTTTCCATGTAGACATGTAAATAGTTCAACTTTGATAAGTTCCTTATGATTCCTTTTCCCTGTTTACCTTCTCATGCTTCTCTGGCTTCTTGTATCTGAATGTCAAATTTTCTATTCAACTCTGTTTTTTTCATCAAGAATGCTTGAAAGTGGAAAAGAGAGGGGGCAGAGTCCACATGGCAGAGTAGAAGCAGCTCTTCTGTGCAGCTCCGGCTCCCACAATTTCCAAATTCATATAAAAGGAGACTCTAAACAGCCTCTGGAGCTCCAGAACCCACAAAATGACACAGAGAAGCTAGCCTCCCACTAAGGACAGCCCAGCAGCCCAGCAGGAGCAGCCAGCACTGTGTTCTGGGAGCAGAGCCCAGGCCCACGTGAGTTGGATGTTTTAGCCCCAAGGTGGCCTGACCAGCAGCCAGCTGGAGAGACTCCAGAACACCAGCAGCTGTGGCGTTTCCAGAATTGCCAACACATAGATGCCAAGGACAAAGTGAGAGGTTAGTGTGGTATGGACTTTGGGACTCATTAGTTGGGAGAGTGTGTGGCCTCTTTCCCTGGGGGCGATAAGATGCTGAGAAGCTTCAGCACACCTTTGGACACATGCAGCTTCAGTTCCTGCCCTGCTAACTGTAGGGGGCTCTGGCGATCAGTCTTGGGGGTAATCACTCTTGATTTAACCTTCTTGGATCTGGATTGTGGTCTGGGGTGGAGGTGTTGGGGTATGTGACCAGCTTGCCAGAGTGTGTGGGGGCTTCAGAGAGGGCACCCAACTAATACCTCCGGCAGCTGGGAAAACCCCAGCATTTGGTACAGAAGCTCCCCTGGCTGGTGGCAGAGTCCTACTGCAGCAACAAGCCCAAAAGTCAAGTAATTGAGTGGCAACATGCCTAGGCAAAGGAAGGAAAGAAAAATTCAACATTAGACTCCTATTTTGGGGGCAAAGAGGATCAAAGCATGGAACAGGAGGAGGACTGGGAGGTCAGAACTCCTACACCAAAAGCCCCAAACGAAAACACGAGCTGGTTACAGGCCATAGAGGACCTTAAGAAGGATTTTGAAAATCAAATAAGAGAAGTAGAGGAAAAATTGGAAAGAGAAATGAAAATGATGCAAGAAAATTATGAAAGGAGAGTCAATAGCCTTACTGAGTAACATAATGGCCTAAAATAGACTAACTCAAATGGCAAAAGAGGCTGAAAATGGAAATGAGGAGATGAATGCCTTAAAAAGCCAAATTTGCCAGATGGAAAAAGAATCTCAAAGGCTCACTGAGGAGAATCTTTCCTTCGAATTTAGAATGCACCAAAGGGAAGCTAGTTCTGTTAAACAGATCCAAACAAATTAAAATGAAAAACCACTGACCTGGAAAATAGATCCAGGAGAGATAATCTAAAAATTACTGGTCTACCTGAAAACCATGATCAAAGAAAGAATCTAGAAATCATCCTTCAAGAAATTCTCAAGGAAAATTGACCTGATGTTTTAGAACCAGAGGGCAAAATAGAGGTTGAAAGAATCCACCAATCACCTCCTGAAAAAGATCCCAAAAAGAAAACTCCTAGGAATATTATAGCCAGGTTCCAGAATTCCCAGATCAAAGAGAGAATATTGCAAGCAACCAGGAAGAAACAATTTGAATACTGTGGAAATGCAATCAGGATAACAGAGGATCTGGCAGCTTCTACACTGAGAGATTGAAAGGCTTGGAATATGATGTTCTGCAGGGCAAAGGACTTGGGATTAAAACCAAGAATCACCTACCCAGCAAAACTGAGTATTATTATTTTTTTTTGGAGGGCAATTGGGGTTGGGTGACTTGCCCGGGGTCACTCGGCTGGGTTTTTGTTTGTGTGTTGGGTGTCTGGGGCCAGATCCGAGCTCGGGCCCTTCTGGCTCCAGGGCTGGCTCTCTGCTTGCTGCACCACCTAGCCGCCCCAAGGAAGGGATGATTCTTAAGGGGTGAAGTCAAGAGGTGAGAAAGAAAAGTGGCAAGAGGAGATGGAGGGAGACAGGGTAGGGCAAACTATCTCATGTAGAAGAGGCAAGGGGAAGTAGTTGCAGGGGAGGGGAAGAACAGGAAGGCAAAAAGGCAAAAGCATATTCTCATTGAAGTTGGCTCAAGGAGAGAAACACATACATACTAAATGGAATATCTTACCCTCACTTACTCTCCTGAGTAGGGGAAAGGGGGATGAGAGGGGGGATGATGGAGGGGAGGGCATTCTGGGGAGAGGGGAGGTTAGAAGTACCCACTATCAAAGAGGGACAGGATCAAAGTAGGGAATGGACCAGGTGGGAGGTGAGACAGGTGGGAGGGAAATACAAGCAGTCTTTTACAATATATCTACTATGGTAATGTTTTGCATAGCTATACATGTACAACACATCCTGAATTGCTTATCTTCTCAGAGGGAGTGGGTGACAAGGGAGGAAGGGAATGGATCTGAAAATCGAAGTTTTAAAATTAAATGTTTCATAAGATGTCCAGGCATTGGGGCTCAGAGATTTACCTTGCCCTAATGGCAAAGTCGAGGGGGTTATAGGAGAAGATATGGGAGAGAGCAGATTGGATGAGGGGATATCTAGTGGGACTGCTATTCTGGGGTGGTGGGTAGGGAAAAATGGGGGAAAAATGTAACTCAAAATCTGGTGGAAATGAATGATGTAAACCAGAAGTTAATAAAGCATTTGTTTAATTAAAAAAAAGAGGGTGCCATCTATGCAGCCCCCACAAACTCTGGCTCACTGGTCACACACCTCAAGACCACCACCCAAGACTGTGATCTGGACCCAGGCAGGTTAAAGCAAGAATGATTACCCTCAGACTGGTTGCTTGGCCTCCTACAATCTGCAGACTAGAAGCTCTGAAGCAGCCATGTGGAGGCAGCTGCAGGGCCACTGTACCTCTGCCACTTCTAGTTCCAGGGGCAGGGGCCAGACCTGCTCCTCCGTGCCCCCCCCCCCAGTTCCAACAGAGTTCTACATTGACCTCTCACTTTTTCTTTGGCATTTATGGGTTGATAATTCTGGAAACTGCCACTACTTCTGGTGATCCACTCTCCCAAAGTCTGCTCCAGCCACTGCTGGTTGGGGCCGCCCTGGGGCTAAAATAGAGGGCCCATGTGGGGCTGGGCTTGGCTTCTAGCATGCTGTGATGAGCCCTTCCTGTCCATTTTCCAGGCTGCTTTCAGCAGGAGATTTGTTTCTCTCTGTCACTTTGTGGGTATTGTAGCTCTAAAGTTTGTTTAGAGTCATATTTTATAGGTATTTGAGGTGGTTATGGGGGGAGCTCATGGAATTTTCCTGCTTCTATGCCATCTTGGCTCCACCCTCCATCTGATCTGTTTTAAAGTGTATTGATGTGAATAGAAAACAGATGATAAGGATGTCATCCTGACATCCCAAATTCAACATGCCAAACTGTCTCCCCACATCTATCCTACTTACCAAATTCTCTATTTCTATTGAGGATGGGACAATTACCACAATTACTTTGATTTGAAAGCTTAACATCATCTTGGATTCTTCACTCTCTGTCAGTTGCAATATCTTAATGATTCTCCTTCCACATCCTTGCACTCCGTCCCCTTCATTCTACTCACATTGTCACTCCCCTAATTCTGATCCTCATCATTTCTTGCCTATACTATTATAATAGTCTAATTGTGTTTCCTCTGCCTCCAGTCATGGCCCTCTTCAATCTATTTTTCACATTTCTGCTTTGAGAATTTTCTTCCCCTTTCTGTTTTTAAATTTATTTTTATTTATTGCATTAAATATTTTAAGTATATGTAAAAAATTTTAACAATCACTTTAAAAAATTTTTGTTCCAAATTCTCTTGCTCCCTCTTTCCCCTGCCTCCTTCTTGAGAATGTAAATAAGATTTTGATTATACATCTGAAGCCATGCAACATATTTCCAAATTAGCCATGTTGCAAAAGAAAACACAACCAAAATAAAACCATAAAAATAAAGAAATTTGTAAAACTTATGCTTCATTCTATATTCAGAGTTCATCAGTTCTCTCTCTGGAGGTGAATAGAATTTTTCATCATAGTTGCTATGGAATTGTCTTGGATCATTATTTTGATGAAAAGAGCTAAATGTTTCACAGTAAATCATCTTTATAGCATTGCTGTGACCATGCACAATGTTTTGGTTCTGCTCATTTCATTTTGCTTCAGTTCATATAAGACTTCCCAAGATTTTCTGAAACCATCCTGCTCATCATGTCTTATAGCGTAACAGTACTCCATTATAATCATATACCACAACTTGTTCAGCCATTCCTAAATTGAGGCATCCCCTCAATTTCCAATTCTTTGCCACCACAAAAAAAGCTGCTATGAAGATTTTGTACAGATGGATTCTTTCCACTTGTCTTTAATCTCTTTGTGATGCAGATCTAGTAGTGTATTGTTGGGTCAAAGGGCATGCACAGTTTTATAGCCATTCAATGCAATTACAAATTGTTCTCCAGAATAATTAGATGAGTCCACAACTCCAGCAGCTGGACATTAGTGTTCCAATTTTCCCACATTTCCTCCAACACTTGCCATTTTCCTTTCCTATCATTTTATCCAATCTCATATGTATAAGGTGGCATCTAAAAGTTGTTTTAATTTACATTTCTCTAATCAGTATTGATTTAGAGCATTTTTTCATATGACTACTGATAGCTTTGATTTCTTCTTCTGAAAACTGTCTATTCATATCCTTTGACCATTTATCAACTGAGGAATGGCTCTTATTTTGATAAATTTGGCTCAGTTCCCTATATAACTGAAAAATGAAGCCTTTATCAGAGAAACTTGCTGCAAAGTGTCCCTCCCCCACACCAGTTTCCTGTATTGTTTTTAATTTTGGCGACATTAGTTTTTTTGTGCAAAGTTTTTTAATTTCGGGGCGACTAGGTGGCACAGTGAGTGGAGCACCGGCCCTGGAGTCAGAAGGACCTGAGTTCGGATCCGGCCTCAGACACTTAATGTCTCACACACAAATAAAAAAACCTAGCCGTGTGACCTTGGGCAAGTTACTTAACCCCAATTGCCCTCCAAAAAAGCAAAAAAAAAAAAAGTTTTTTAATTTCATGAAATCAAAATTATCTATTTTACTTTCTGAGATCCTCTTTATCTTTTGTTTGGTCATAAACTTTTCCCTAATCCATAGATTCAATAGGTACATTTTTTACTGCTCCCCTAATTTACTTATATTACTGTTTATATTTATGTCATTTATCCATTTTGACCTTATTTTGGTAAATGGCATGAGATGTTGGTCTATGCCTAGTTTCTATCAAACTGCTTTCCTCTCTTCCCAGCAATTTTTGTCAAATATTGAGTTATGACCCCCAAAACTTGGGTTTTATGTATCAAATGCTAGGTTACTATGGTTATTTACTACTATGTATTGTGTATCCAATCTATTGCACCGCTCTTTTACTCTATTTCTTAGCCAGTACCAGATAGTTATGATTATTACTACTTTGTAATATAGTTTGAAATCTGGAACTGCTAGTCTGCCTTCCTTAACATTTGTTATTTTTATTGATTCCCTTCATATTCTTGACCTTTAATTCTTTCAGATGAATTTCATTAATATTTTTTTTTAGCTCTATAAAATAATTCTTTGGTAGTTTGATTGGTATGGCACTGAATAAGTATATTAACTCAGGTAGAATTGTCATTTTTATTATATTGGCTCAGTCTACCAATGAGCAATTAATATTTCTCCACTTGTTTAGATCTATCTTTATTTGTGTGAAAAGTATTTTGTAATTGTGTTCATATAATCCCTGGGTTTGTCTTGGCAGGTAAACTCCCAAGTATTTTGTATTGTCTGTCGTTATTTTAAATGGAATTTCTCTTTCTGTCTCTTCCTACTGGGTTTTGTTGATAGTATAAAGAAAGGCTGATAATTCATGTGGGTTGGCGTCTAGGTGGCGCAGTGAATACAGCACCAGCCCTGGAGTCAGGAGGACCTAAGTTCAAATCCAGCTTCAGACACTTAACACACACATACACACACACACACACACACACACACACACACACACACACACACACAAACTAGCCGTGAGAACTTGGGCAAGTCACTTAACCCCAATTGCCCTCCAAAAGCAAAAAAAAAGAGGTTCATGTGGATTTATTTTATATTCTACAAATCTGCTGAAATTGTTGATTTAAAACTAGTTTTTAGTTGATTCTCTAGGATTTTCTAAGTATACCATTATATTATCTACAAATAGTGATAGTTTTGTTTCCTCATTGCCTATTTTTATTCCTTTGATTTATTTTTCTTGTCTTATTGCTATTATTTCTAATACAATATTGAGTGATAGTAGTGATAATGGACATCCTTGCTTCACTCCTGATCTTACTGAAGGCTTCAAGTTTATCCCCATTGCAGATAATACTTGCTCTTGGTTTTACATATATCCTGCTTATCATTTTAAGAAAGTCCTCATTGATTCCTTTGTTTTCCAGTATTTTTAATAGGAATGGGCATTGTATTTTGTCAAAGGCTTTTTCTGCGTCAGTTGATATAATCGTAGGAGTTTCCTTATTATTGTTATTGACATGGTCAATTATGTTGAGAGTTTTCCCAATATTGAACTAGCCCTGTACTCCTGGTATAAATCCCACCTCATCATAGTATATGATCTTTGTGATTTATTGCAGTAATCTAATTGTTAGTATTTTATTTAAAATTTTGGTATTGATGTTCATTAAGGAAATTGGATTACAGATTTCTTTAGTCCAATTTTGCTCTCCCTGGTTTAGATATTAAAACCATAACTGTGTTATGAAAGGAATTGGATAGGATTCCTTCTTTACCTATTTTTTTTCAAAGAGTTGTTATAGTATTGGTATTAATTGTTACTTAAATGTTTAGTAGAATTCACTTGTGAATCCATCTGATCCTGGGGATATTTTCTTAGGGAGCTCATTGATGGCTTGTTCAAATTCTTTTTTCTAAAATAGGATTATTTAAGTATCTATTTCTTCTTCTGTTAATCTGGGCAGTTTATACTTTTGTTAACATTCATTCATTTCACTCAGATGATCAGTTTTACTGGCATATACATGAGCAAAATGTAAACAACATTATTGGATTTTGGTTTCTAATCCATTCTGCTATCCATTTATGCTTTATGGGTGAGTTCATTCCATTCACATTCACATTTATGATTACAAACTGTATGCTTCCCTTCCTTCTATTTCCCTCTGTTTATCATTTTCTCTTTTTATCCTATTTTTCCTCTTTTATGCTTCTAACCACTCCTTTTATCTGCCTTACTTTTTATTGCTCCCTGCCTCCCCTTTGTCTTATCCCCTACCCTCCTACTTCCCTATTGAGTAAGATAGATTTCTATTGCCAATTGAACACACACACACTCCCTTTCTAAATCAATTTAGATATTAGGTTCAAGCATTGCCTGCTCCCCTTTCCCCCATGTTCCCCTCCACTGTAAAAGGTCTTCCTTGCACATCTTTTATGTAAGAAAATTTTCTCCATTCTTCCTCTCCCTACTGCATTCTCTCAGGGCATCCCTCTTTCTCACCTATCCATTTTATTTTTATATCATCCCAACACAATGCACTCACTCCTGCACCCTCTTTCTATGTAGACTCCTTCTAACTGTCTTAATATTATAAAATTCTTAGAGGATACATTTTATCATCTTCCAATATAGAAAGGTACACAGTTTAACTTTATTGAGTCCCTTATGTTTTCTCTTTCATGTTTACTTTTATGTTTCTCTTGAGTTTTGTATTTGAAAGTCACATTTTCTATTCAGCTGTAGTCTTTCCATCAGGACTGCATGAAAGCCCCGTTTCATCAAATATTTGATTTTTTCCCTTGAAGAATTAGTTTTACTGGGTCAGTTATTCTTGGTTATAATCCATTTGTTTTTGTTTTTGCCTTCCAGAATATCATATTCTAAGGTCTTCACTCCTTTAATGCTAGATTTTGTATGATCCTGACTGTGACTCCACTATATTTGAATAGTTGCTTTCTGTATGCTTGAAGGATTTTCTCTTACCTAGGAACTCTGGAATTTGGCTAGAATATCCCCGGGAGTTTTCATTTGGGGATCTTTTTTTTTTTTTTAAAGCAATTGGGGTTAAGTAACTTGCTCAAGGTTACACGGCTAGTCATTATTTATGCGTGGGTGCTCATTTTCTGAGGCCAGATCTGATCTCAGGTCATCCCAACTCCGAGGCCGACGCTCTTACTCACTGCGCCACCTAGCCGCCCCTTTAGGGCAATTGGGGTTAAGTAACTTGCCCAAGGTTACAAGGCTAGGTTTTTGTTTGTGTGTGTTAAGTGTCTGAGGCCGGATCTGAACTCAGGTCCTTCTGACTACAGGGCCGGCGCTCTATTCACTGCGCCACCTAGCTGCCCCCTCCTTGATCTATTTTCCAGCCAATTGTTTTTCCAATGAGTTATTTCACATCTAAACATTTTTTATTCACTTTGTTTTATTGTTTCTTTATGATTCTCATAGAATCATTAGCTTCCACTTCTAATTTTTAGAATTTTTCTAATTCCAATTCTAATTTTTTTTTCTTTTTGGAGGGCAATTGGGGTTAAGTAACTTGCCCAAGGTCACACGGCTAGGTTTTTGTTTGTGTGGGTTAAGTGTCTGAGGCCAGATTTGAACTCAGGTCCTTCTGACTCCAGGGACAGCTCTCATCCAATTCTAATTTTTAAGAAATGCTTTTCAGTGACCTTTTGAACCCCTTCCCCCATTTGTCCAATTCTGCTTTGTAAAGAGTTATTTTCATTAGTGAATTTGTACCTCTTTTTTCATTTGACCAATTCTGTTTTTTTTTTTAATTTTTTGTAACTTTTACCAAGCTGTTAATTTTCTTTTCATAATTTTTTTTGTTTTTATTTTTTAATCTATTTTTTTCCCTCTACCACTCTTATTTGATTTTGAAAATAATATTTTAAGCTCTTCCAGAAATTCTCCTTGGACTTGTGTCCAATTCACATTTCTCTCTGAAGCTTTGCTTGTAGCTGTTTTGGTTTCATTATCTTCTTCTGGGTTCGTGTCGTGATATTCCTTGTCACTGGAGTAGCTTTCTATGGTCAGGATCTCTTTCCTCTAGTCCTACCTCTGATCAGACTAGGGCTACAGTATTTTCTCCTTGTGGTCCAGCTGTGACTAGATTGGGGCCACAGTGAAAAGTTAGAACCATTAAGATTCTCCTCCTTCAGGGATCTTGTTGCCTATAAAATAAAATACAAACTCCTTAGCCTGGACATTTAGAATTTCCATAATTGAAGCCTTAACATTATGCTTTGACTTGACATGTATACCCTTCTTAGACTCTGCTCCGGACTAGAAGTGTCAAACATATGGCCCACAACATTACTGAGTTCATTCAGAAATGGATTAAAATGTAATTGGGAAAATAAAAAAAAAAAACAAAAAAAATAAAAATAAAAATAAAAATAAATTTAAAAAAATTTAAAAAAAATTTAAAAAAAAATAAAAATGTAATTGGGAAATATTTAATAAATAAATGAAGATACAATAAAACATAGATAATATTACATTTTAAAGCTGCCAATATGTGGCCAACAGAGAACCTTGTGCAGAGCTTTGTAGTCCCCTATTTCAAATTGAGTTTGATACCACTTTGCTAGACCAGGAGTTATCAAACCTTTTGGTCTCAGGGCCCCTTTAAGAACCCCTTCCCCCAAAGTTCTTTTGTTTACCAATATTTACTGCATTAGAAATGAAAATATATTAGTATTATTATGAAAATAATTTTTATCTCCCAGTTACCCTGAAAGAGTCTTGGGGACCACATTTGAGAACCACTGTCCTAGACACAGTGGATGACTCATTATTACCCAAAGTCAGTATGATTTGCTCAAGGTGTTCCTCTGTACCTGGAATGCATGTGCTTCCTTGACTCTGCATTTGAGAGGGATCCTATCTTCCTTCAAAATCCAGCTCAGGAATAATTAGAAAAAGAGCTGGAATATATTTATTTCATTTTAAAGCTTGCAAAGCACTTGTCTACATCATCTTATTAGCTCCTCATTAGCTTGTGAAATAGATACTCCTGTAGGCATTTTCATTCCCACTTTATATATGAGGAAACTGAAAATCAGGGAAGTGAAGTGTTTTCCTTTCCCACGGGAGCCAGGATTTCTTCTTGATTTCAAATCCAGGGTTCTTTTTGTTCCATTGCATGTCCTTTCCACCAAATACTTTTCCTGACTGAATGACAGGTTTAAATATTCTCAAATTTTCTTAGGGCATTTTGTCCTATTTTTGCCCTTCATATGCCTGCTCTGTACCATACATATAAATAAGACAAAACCTGCTGAATATACATTAAATTTTATTTTATTTTTTGCCTTTTTTTTTTTTGGAGGGCAATTGGGGTTAAATAACTTGCCCAAGATCACACGGCTAGGTTTTTTTTGTTTGTGTGTGCATTAAGTGTCTGAGGCCGGATCCGAACTCAGGTCCTTCTGACTCCAGGGCCAGCGCTCTACTCACTGTGCCACCTAGCCGCCCCCTATACATTAAATTTTAAAAGTTTTGCGTAAAGTCAAATGCAACCAAGATTAGAAGGTAGGCAGAAATCTGGGAAACAATTTTTACTACTAGTTTTCCTAATAAAGGCCTCATTTCTAAAATATATGGAAAACTGAGTCAAATTTATAAGAATACAAGTCACTTCCCAACTGAGAAATAGTCAAAGGATATGAACAGGTAATTTTCAGATGATGAAATTAAAGCTATCTATAGTCATATGAAAAAAATGCTCTAAATCACTATTGATTAGAGAAATGCAACTTAAAATAACTCTGAGGTACTACCTCACACCTATTAGATTTGCTAATATGACAAAAAAGGGAAAATGATAAATGTTGGAGAATATGCGGGAAAATTGGAATGTTAAAACATTGTTGGTGGAGTTGTGAACTGATTCAACCACTCTGGAGAACAATTTGGAATTATGCCCAAGGGGCTATAAAACTGTGCATACCCTTTGACCCAGCTATACCACTATTAGGTCTGCATCCCAAAGAGATAAAAGTGAAAAGGACCCACATGTTACAAAAATATTTATAGCAGCTTTTTTGTGATAGCAAAGAACTGGAAATTGAGGGGATGTCCATCAGTTGGGGAATGGCTGAACATGTTGTGGTACATGAATGTAATGGAATACTGTTGTCCTATGAGAAATGACGAGCAGGCAGAGTTCAGAAAAACCTGAAAAGACTTAAATGAATTGATGCTGAGTGAAGTAGGCAGAGCAGGGAGAACATTATACATAGTAACAGCAACACTGTAAGATGATCAACATTGATAGACTTAACTTTTCTTCAGCAATACAACAATCGAAGACATTTCCAGAAGACTCATGATGGAAAATGCTATCCACATCCAGAGAAAGAGCTATGGAGTCTGAATGTAGATTGAAGCAGACTATTTTCTTTTCTTTCTTGTGGTTTTTCCTTTTTGTTTTGATTCTTCTTTCACAACATGACTGATGTGGAAATGTTTCATATGATTGTACATGTATAGCCTATATCAGATTGTTTGCTGTCTTGGAGAAATGGGAGGGCAGGGATGGAGGGAAGGAGAAAAAAATTGGAATTTGAGATCTTATAAAAGTGAATGTTGAAAACTAAAAAAATACATTTTTAACAGGAAAAAAGTTGCTGAATATAGAGCAGAGTTTGGAGTTAGGAAGACCTGGGGTCATATTCAGCCTCAGGCCCATACTAGCTGTGAGCCTATTTCCTTATAAATAATAATAGCATCTGCTTCACAAGCTGTTGTGAGGATGAAATAGATGTACATAGAGTCCTGATCTTGTGCCCTGGTGATATCTCCTCCACTTTGAGAGGAGAATGTCATTGTTTTTCTATTTCCAGAACCTAGCTATTCTGCACACATATTAAGTACTTAATGTTTGTCACATTCATTGAGTTGAAGGTCCATTTGTTTAATTGCTTTTTCATTTGTCTCTTTTATTAAATCTTTTAAACATAAAATGAAGATACAAGACCCCATTAAGACAGTTTGGGAGAGCAGGACATGGCTACCAAACTTAATTTGCAAATTGGTAAACTTAGATGAAATTTGCTAAAAATTAATTGACACATTGCTTAATTAAATTACAAGGAGTTCAAGCTTGAGAGTAGTCAATCAAAAAACAAGCTTTACAAACTGACCCATTTGGAATATGCTTGCTGGGGTCAGTTGACTTCTGGTAAATCCTGTCGTCAGTCAAGAGGTGTTTGTAGGCAGTTGAAGTCACCTTGTGAATAGAAAAGAACAGGGCTGACTGTATCAAATCCAGATATCAGCCATCTCTGAAACCTTCAAGGCAATGGGCAAGTGAGGCTAATCAATACCCAAACAGTAAAGGATACCAGCCCAAAGGCCTGCAACTGTGTGAAGGTTACCTGTCATTAACAAGCCCAGAGACTGCAGCATGAAGAGGCCCACAAGACTCTTTGATACCTGTCCCCATTCCTCATCCCAAGCCAGATCAACCAACAATCTGATGGCTAACTGACATTTACCTAGGCTAGTCTCTAGCCTGTCAAGAGCTTGTAATTGAAACCTTTCAGACTTGAAAAAACCTTGAACTCTGCTGCATAACTTTGGAGGACTGAGGCTCATCTCAGTCAGGATGCCATATTGAATAGGACTTTAAGAGTCCTCAAAGAAATGCCCTTACCAGGAACAATCCGAGGATCAGGCATTAAAACAAATTTATATTAATTTAAATGAAATTACATTTTTGCTTCTGGCTAATTTGCCACAAGGCCATACTTGATAGCTTTAAAAATATTAGTGAAACTACACATTTGTAGTAGGGTAAACTCTTTCAATCTTTCCATTTATAACAGTAATCAGTTGATCAATCAGTTTGGCCAATGCCAAACACTGGAAAAGATGGGAGAAAACAGGCACGTGTGTTATTGGTAGAGTTCTGAATGTATCTAGCCATTTGAGAAAATGAAACCATATCCAATTGTTAAACTGCATAATTTGACAGAGGAATGTCATTAGGAGATAGCCCAGTGTCATTAGACTCATTTTTTGGTGAATAAATGTAAATAAGTGTAAATAAAACACTACTGTGCCACAGGATGGAAAAGATGATTTAAAAGAAACCTAAGAAGAGGTGTTATGAGCTGATGCTGTGTGGTGAACTAATCCCAAATAATTATATGTTGCAAAAATGAACAACTTTGAAAATTTAACACTGATCAACTCTGAGGGACCAACTACCATTTACCATCTGAGTACCTAGGATGAAGAATGTTATGCCCTTCTAAGAGGTGATGCTCTATGCAGAATTACATGAGCAACATGGGGATGTTTTACTTGTTCACGCACTCTAATTGGAATCTTTTTCATTTTCAGTGAATATGTGGCAATGAAAATAAAAGCTTAATTTTAGATACATTTTTACATGAGCCTTTCCTTCTTTCCTTCTATCTAGGCCAACTCACCTATAGACCGAATATTTTCATCCAGGGATCTCTTCCAAATAAACTAGATTCGAGTATGTAAAGCATTTTATATCCAGTACCTGTGATTTCTAAGCATTTGATGACTTCCAGAAGCATACACGAACTAAATCCTCTCATTTTCTTTGCAGGCTCCCTTTCCCTGAAGGCATATATAATGAAAACACTAATCAAGGCTTTTGAAAACTGGGGTTTATCCAAGAAACAATTTTATGGAAGCCCACAATACAGTCACATTCCAGGGCAGGGTTTGCAATTTCCTTGTGGAATATCTGACCACCTACCATTTAGCAAAGGATTTCACACAGGATAACTTTGAATGCAGCTATTTAAAATCAATTACTACAAACTACAATTTAGATATCACCTTAACAACTTGACCCTAAGTAGCCTAGAATTACATCTAATCTTTCAAGAGCTTCTCCCAGTGAGGAGCTACAACCATCGAAGCCCATCACCTGCTCTTGAGCTTCTCTGAGGACTTGAACATGGGTCTTTTAACCAAGGCCAACTCCCTATGCTCTTTTCTGTAACTGCAAAAACTTAACTTCTGGTGCCAATTCCAAGATGACCCTCTAATCTGTTGGGAAAAAAAAATCCATTCAAATAATAAAATCAGAATGGGAATACATGATCTTATTATTCCCCACAATAGTACATTTGAGGCTTTCCTTTAGTGGGATTCTGTTACAGACTCAGTTTCCACCTAGGGTCATAAACTGAATTAGCGTGGCAGTATGTTGGCATAATTATCTCAAGAAGTTTAGGTTGTACATACACCTACCTATCAGTTAAATCTGCCTAACAAGTAAATTATTAGTGTTCTTCAAAGATCTGGCTCCAAGGTTTTACTGCCCTTTGTTAACCCTTATTATCTGATAACCCCTTCACAATACCTACATTTTGGACACACTGTCGACAACATAACATTGTCATAAATGTTGTTTATTAAACAATTAAGTTTACAAACGAATGTGCACCAATCAGCGGTATCGATGTAGTTGGAGAGTATTGCGCCTTCTCCAAGCAGCACGACGAGATCCTCCAATGGTATGGTGGAATTTGTGACCCTTTCCAAGACCCCGGCTCTTGCGGCCAGCTGAGGTAAGCCCTCGCATCTCTCTGTGTTTGTGCACTGGCTTGGTGATCCATTGAGTGTCGGGGTTTCGTCTGATAGCTTTATGGAATGGGTCGATGAGAATAACCTCAAAGAATTTGTAGGTTGAATCTTCACCCACCCAGTAGGAGTTCAAGACTCTTAGGGCCCCACAGTGACGGCCAGCACGTTCCTAGAATGGAAGAAGTGAATGTTAAAAGTCTAATTCCTATATTTTCTCCAGAGATGTTTACAAAGACAAGACAAAGAGAGCTAAGACAGTGCATTCTAATGTATAAAAAGTAACCAAAGCACACAGCTCAGAACATTCAAGCAACACCTGCATACTAAGCACACATAACCAGTATTAGAAAGTCCTAGATAAGAGTGTGGCTTGTTCTTCCATCACAGTACTTCGTGGCAATAACTGCTCAACTAATGTCTACTGAAGTGACTGGAATTGTGCTCAGGGAGGCAGGGCATGCAAAAGCACCATCATACTGCTGTAAGACCTTTCAAAAGTGTCACTTCTCTTCAGTGTCATGGATAGGAAATGTAAACCGAGATATCAAAATTATCTAGAATAATCTTTCCACCGCATCAGAAAAAAGGTGTCATAAGATCATAAGAGTTGGAAAATTTTAGTAGTCTAATCCAACTCCTGGGAACTGAAGCTTCTCCAGCCATCTGTCCCCCACTACTTTCCTTGTCTCCTCCAAGTCTAAGCTTACACCCCAACTTGTACGAGAAGCCTTTCCCAGGATTACCAGCTACTGAGGGCCCTCTGAAACAACACTGATCAGATGGAATGCACACCATGGTCATGGTTTATCATTAGGTGAAGAGGTTGCCCTGGAGAATCTTTGTACCATAACTCCTAGCAGAGTGTCTAACATAAAGCACCTAAATGCTTGTTGTCTAAGTCCTGGGTAACTGGATTCTTAACTCCAGTTAACTCTTTCACTAAAATATAACATTTTCCAATTTGTGACAAAAAAATATTAAGCAAAGTAACAAAGGGAAAATAAGCCTATCATCCAATGTGCCACATCTCATCCTCACAGCAACCCTGGGAAGTAGGTGCATTATGATTCCCATTTGACAGTTGAGGAAACCAAGGCAAGGGAAATTAAATTACTTGCCCATAGAGGTCAGAGATAGAAGTGTCTGAGGCCAGATTTGAACCCTGATCTTCCTGAACCCAGGGGCAGAAACATTTAGGGGTGTGACACTGGGTCACCTAAATCTTGCCACCACTCCTCCCTCCTTCCTTTCTGGTGGGGAAAAATCAAATCAACACTATCACTGCTGGGGGAAAATCAAATCAACACTATCACTGCTGGGGGAAAAAGGGAGGGTTATTTAACTCTACCAGCTGCTCTCACAATTAAAAATCCCCTTTCTGGCCCACATTCCCACTAAACTCATTTTCAATGTAAGTTCCCTGAGGGCAGGACTGATTTGTTGTGTTATCTCCAGGGCTTAGTATAAAAATTTAATTAAATTAATCTTATCTATTAGTGATAAAATTATCTAATTAATCTTATCTATTAATCTTTATTGTCTTAAGGATTTGCTGAGTGCAGTTCACTAACTGAAGAAACCTAGGGAAACTAGTGAAGCTATTAAGTGTGTATGGTGATAGCTTTTATAGACCTACAACAAATGCCTATTAATACACCTAACTCTTCCCAATCTAAAACTTTTTGGAGTATAATCTGTTTTTAAATTTTAGCAATCAAACTACAATTTATACTAAATGCCTAAAGAAAAAGTCTCTACCTCTGCCCTCAAGCACTTTACAACCACATAGGGTATTATCTAAGGCTTTGGTCAGAATTTCTAAGATTTCTGCAGTTGGATTTGTTTTGTTTTTGCAACATTTGGTTTAAGTCTTAAATTAAGGACCATTATATTTGGTGAGTTCCCATTCCTGAGCTTATGAATAAATTACAGATGTGCCACTTCAAGTTCCACCTGGCCCCATCACGCATTAATAATCTTTCCACAGCAACATTTATACCAAGTAGATCAGTGTTCAAGTTTAACATGAAAGAATAACAGTTTATCTCTTCTCAACAAGTATATGAGTACTATTAAGATGCAAAGATAAAACAAAATGTCCTGCCTTCAAGCTCAGTCTAATAAGACAGCTATGCAGAATCTACAGGATAAAATGATAATCAACAGAGGAAAGACCCTAGGCACACACCTTTTCTCGGGAAAACCTTAGGGTTTCTCAACCTTTTTGGTGACATGTTTAACCCCCTTAGTCTGGTGAAGCTTAAGAAGGCTCAGAATGTTTTATTGCCCAGTTTCTAACTGAAGGAAATGCCAAACTTAAGTAGAGGTTGCTGAAAATAAAGATTTTAATTCTCTCCCTCATTCAATTCGTTGGCCCTAAATTAAGCACCTTTGGCCTGATCAGCAATTCGCATACACTATCCTTCAGCACCCAAATTCCACAGCATTTCCCTCGAAGGATATTTTAATGGCAATTTTTAGCTGAGCTTGTTGAAAATGCCCTGTAAAAAAGCAAGTCAGAGCCCCGTAGGTCCACAGAGCCCAGGGCTCAGGGAGCCTCATCTCTAAAGAAGGACCAGGTTAAAAAGAACAGAGAAGTCTTACTTCTGCCACAGACTGAAGGCTCCTGGCAAACTTGAGCTGATTGACCCCGTGATGCACAGGTTTGCCGTAGGTGGCACCCTTGGGGACAGGGCGCTTTCGCCCCCCGCGGCGGACACGAATTCGGTAGATGACATAACCTGAAAGGAAGACAAGTTCTCCCCATCTGCAAACAGAAGCTTCAGGTCCGAGGGCCCGTAACCGCTCCCCCCCCCCCCCCGCATTGTGACTCGGCGGGAGTTCTCGAGCTTCGGGAGAGCAGCGAGCGCATCCCAGCAGAAGGCAAAGAGGCAGTTACCGCAGCAAAGCAAGGCCATTACCCCCGGACTCCGTGCATGGACTCCCTGGGCTCCAAGCTCAAAAGCACCATGCTCCCCGCCTACGCGCTCTCCTCCTTCGCGCTGCGGCAAGGCCAGGTGAGCCCCCGTCCCGCCCGCGCACACTCACACGCACCTTGCTTGGCCTTGTAGCCCAGCCGCCGGGCTTTGTCAGGCCGAGTGGGCCGGGGCGCGCGGTGCAGCGCAGACAGCTGCCGGTACTGCCAGCAGCGCACGCGCAGCAGGAACCGCATGACGTCCGACTGCTTCTTCCTCCACAGCTCCTGGATGTACTTGTAGGCCCCCATCCTGGCTCGCGCCTAGCCTGCAAGACAGCGCACCCGCCTCACCACCGTGTCTTCGGAAGGCTCGCCGGCCGCAGGGCCCGGTCGGCCCGGCTCCGCGGCGTCCCCTCCCCGGCTTCGGCCCGGCCTCTCCCCCGCCCCGCACCCAGGGCCTCTTCTCCCCTCTCCCGCTGCCCCGGGGTCCGGTCAGAGCCCGCATCGCGCGGCACACGGGCCGAGGCCCCCGGGCACATGGGGCACAGGCTCGGATGGCCCCAGCAAAGGGCAGATTACGGGCGGATGGCCCTAACGAGGAAGACACTGCCTACCTGCCTGATGGCTGCCACCGACCGGAAAGGAAGAGTTCGCCCTCCCACAATCCTTTATGGGCTCTTCCTCTCCACAGAACCGCTTTCCGGCTTAGGCACTGGGCGGGCGCACAGCCTCATGGGAATCGTAGTCCTTCTGGTGGGCAACCTGGCGGCCTCGGAGGGGGCGGGACGGAGGCTCGGCTTACGTAAAGGGGAGGAGCCGGGGCTGGCCTTGCCTGCCTTGGACGCTCCTCTTCCCCTGAGGAACTCCGCGCTGCTGTTTCCTCTCTGGTCGGAGGACGCTCGGCGCCGCTCCAGAGGGGCAGTCGGGAGCCTAACCTACGGATCCCGCTGGGGCGGGGGAGGAGCAGGCGAGCCCGGTCTGCGCTGGCGAGAGGGCGGGGGGCGAGGGCGCCTGCGCGGCTTCCCCCGGCTCGGTCCCTCTCAGGGCAGGTAACGCGGGGAGCTGAGCTGCCTTCCCTTGGCCTGTGGGCGGGGAGGGTAGAGGACGCTTCTCCCTTGTTGGGGCAGGGCGAGCACCGCTTCCTCTGCCTCACCCCCATCCTCACCTTGGGAGGACCGGGATTGGGGGGACGGGGAGTTGGGGAAGGGAGATGAGAAGCAGTCTGAATGAATTATGACCCTGATAGGCCACCATCTGTAGCAGCCCCCACCCCCGCCCGAGGGGCTCTTCCTGCACCTCCCTCCCCCCCCACCCCGGGCGAGGGGCTGGGGGCGGGGCACTCCCTGTTGCCTGGGAAACCCATCCTTCCTGTGGAGTGGGTGTGCTAGTCCTGGCGGTTTCCCGGGAAACCCCTTTACCCTGCTGTGGAGCGCCTACTGCGCGGGCTTGGGTTCAAGTTCGCCCCCGCCTCCTGACTCCTCGTGACCTTGGGAAAGTCTAGTTTTTTAGGTCAGTGGCAAGGGCAGCGCCGGGCCTGGAGTCAGCGGGACGCTCCAGCCGTGGGACCCTGGGCAGATCCCTTCCCGCTGTCTGCCTCAGTTTCCCCGTCCGTGACATGGGGACAGTAGGAGGCACCTCCCCGCAGGGGGGCTGTGAGGATCACGTGAGATAAGGACGAAATGCTTATCCTCAGCTTGGGCCCTTCCTGGGTCGGGGTGGCCGAGGGTCCGGGCGGATAGCGCGAGGAAGGATGGACAGCTTGTTCGGGAGGCCGCGGGGAGGTGTCCCGGGCGGCAGACGTTTATGTTCGGATGGTTTCTGCACGCACACACCAGGGACAGTTCCCCATATGAGGATGACTTGTGTTTTGTTTTCTGGGCACGCGTCAGTGTTGCAGGAGAAAGGGCTGGTGCGCGGGGCACGCGGGGCCCGGAGCCTTCCCAGCGCGTCCGCTATGGGTTACAGACGACCTTGGCAGCAGGATTACCCTCGGGGAGCCGGGGCGGGGGCGGGGGGGCGGCCGGGCGTCCCCATCACAGCCCCCTTTGACTGGAATGAGAACCAGAGCAAAGTAAAGGCTGGGTGTGGAGTGGAAGGGTGGTGACCGCTCCCGCCGGGCCACGGAGTTCTGTCTGTAAAAGAAGCGGCTTCTTGCTGTCCCGGCTTGGTTCCAGCTCTGGAGCCCGTGGGTCTGTGAATATGCTGCCCCTGGATGCGTTTCAGAATTCACGTTTTTAAAGGTTTCCTGTTAGATGAGCATTTTGAGTGTTAAGTCGGTAAGAATCCTGCCAGCCTTTGAGCGTGGCTTCCAGTAATCAGGGTATCGAAGTCGTCCTACTTAGGAGCGGGAGGATGGCTACATTGTGTATTCCAAAGTGCTTAGATCAGGCTGAGCCCTGTATCCTTTTCAGATCTCCCTGTTCCACTTGGTAGATTGTGGTCAGTGTGTAGCAGTACATTACTTAACAGAATTGCTTTACTATCTTAACAAACATGAATAATTTTGGATGTAAAGAATAGAAAAACAGGATTGTGTATAAACAGTCTCTTACATATAGCTTGTTCTTTCTGAAGCCTCTATTAAATTTAACCTGGTAGAACCATATTCCTTCCCAAATGGGCTTTTGCCTTTGTTTTTAAAATGTTTCATTGGCACCTTGTTGCTGCATTACTAGCAATCTCACCTTATTTCCCCAACCACTCACCCCCTGGATTCATTACTTTGATGGAGCCCTGGCTCCTTCCTTCCTGTGGGATAGGGCAGGGGTGGGGAACCTGCAGCCTCCAGGCCACGTGTGGCCTCCCTGGATTGCAGGCCTGGCTGTACCTCTTAAAGGACAGAGGATGAGATTTAGAGTTGAGTGAGATCTCTCATTGTACAGACAAGGAAACTAAGGCCCAACAAGGGGATGGCTCACCCAAAGGCAGGAAATACTTAAGTAGCTAGAGGCAGAAATTCCCCGCTCTTACTGCCCAGCAAGTTCCTTGTCCCTTACTGGGGGTACTCTGAATCAGCCATCCGATCCTTGTGAAACTCACTGTATTTTCTAAAAGATGCTGTTAATACTTATGCTACCTTTTAGTATCAAATCAGGTAATATATGTAAAGATCTTGGCAAACCTTAAAGCATATACATGCTAAGTATAGCTATTATAGAGAGGTTTTTTGGGGGGGTGGGGGGGAGGAAGAGGGAGAGAATGGGATCCTGGACTCAAACTCAGAAACAGATCCCTGCAGGCTGTATATTGACTTAGAAAACCACAAATTAACATTGTTGTATTTTGATTTATTTTTGTTAAACATTTCCCAGTGACATTTTAATCCAGTTCTGCCTAGTTGGACACCTCTGCTGGGAATTCCCAATGAGGAAATTGCTTTTACAACTTTTTAATTTTTCAGTTAATAAATATTTATTTCCTCTCCTCCCCATCCTTAATTAAAAAGAAACAGAAAGAACCATTGCTATATCTATATCTAGGCAAACCATTCCACAGTATCCAAAAATGTAGGTTTCATTTTTCATCTTGAATCCATAACCACTCTGTCAGAAAATGGGCAGCTTTCTGTGTACAAAGAGAAAGGTGAAAAAAGTGTTTTCTCCAGATTCACTGTTTTCTTTTTAAAGAGTTCAGTTGTTAAACTGGCTTAGTTTTTTGTTTCATGGAGAAATGGCTTTCTGTGTGTTTTTCTGACTGGTCATTTCCCAACTTCTAAGAAACCCTAGTGTTTATCAATCAGGCATTAAAAAAAAAAATTCTAAGAATGCTGAGAAAGAAGGGTTAGTACTTACTGATGCTTCTGGGGATGAAACTTAGTGTATGAGAGGGAGAGATATAAAATAACAATAGGAAATTAAATTTAGGTTGTAAAATCTCCTAATAAGGACATTACCACTTTGTCTTTTTTGGTGGCAACATCTTTTCCCTCCCAAGTTTCTGAATTTAAATTCAAGCAATACAATGAAAAACCTTTATTAAAATAACAAATAACCCCAATTGCCCTAAAAAAAAAAAAGCCAAAAAAAGGTGTGTGAAACATTTTGGCTTGGATTTTTTTTTTCTATTGACTTTTATTCATTTATCAATACTTTCTTACCCCCGTATGAAGCCACCTCATTGATAAGCTAGATGTTTGGGAAATAGAGGAAAACTAATTGACTCCCTTAAACATCAGTCAGCTCATAGCTTTAGCACTGAGCTTTAGCCTGCCCCCAATGGAAAATAACAAGAAAAATAGAGGGGAAAAGACCCTAATTCTCTAATAGCCAATGCTGATGCTACCTATGCTGCTTTTTTGTGTAAATGACAGGCCCTTTATGGTGCTGACTATTTTAGGTGAACATAAAGATGGAAACAGATGAGTAGAGATAGACTGGGCTCTACTTTTCCTTGGAATGTGTTTGAAAGTCTGTGCTTTTCCCATCATTTTTTTTTAATGTTTTTGCTTTTTGGAGGAGGGAGGACAGGGCAATTGGCATTAAGTGACTTGCCCAGGGTCACACAGCTAGTTTTGTGTTAAGTGTCTGAGGTCGGATTTGAACTCAGGTCCTCCTGACTCCAGGACTGGTGCTCTCTATTCACTACGCTACCTAGCCGCCCCTTTTCCATAATTTTTGTTAGCAGGGGAGTTGTCTTGTTTGATTTAGCTGGTGTCAGGCACTGTGCTAAGTGGTGGGGGTACAAAGAAAGGCAAAAGACAATCTTGTGAGGAAGGCGAATGACAACTGTAGAAACAAAATGTACACCAAGGTAATTGAGAGTAGCATAAAAGATCATAAAAGGCTTCCAGCGGAAGGGGGGATTTTTGAGCTAAGGAAGGGCAGGAGGTGGTGGCTTTGTCCCGGTCGCCTTCCACACATCCCTAAGGAAGAGAATTTTGAGTGGACAGTGGAAAGAAATTTGGAGAGATCTTCACTTCCCCATGCTGGTGTGAAGAACTTGTCGAGAAGAAAACCTTCCCCCCTTCCCCTCAGTTCCACCCACCTGAGCAGTTTTTTAGACCCAAGCTAATGTGGCCCAGCTGAATTAATAGGACCACAGTTGCCGAGTCTTTGCCAAACTGCTCCCCAACTAGGGGAGCTACAATTTTTATTCCCTTTGGAAAAATTGTCTAAGCATTTATGATGAGTAGACAAGCTGTCTTTTCTGTTTTCAGCTTAATCCATGACTAACAGGAATTCTTCAGATTGATTGTGACAACTGTTCTTATATACTCTGAAGTAAGGCTATAGAATTTGGTTTCAACAAAGTAACATCTTAGCTAACTTCATATTCTCATTTCTTTAACGAAAACAAATATATTTTTTGTCTGCAGAATTTGTCAGAAAAGATGGGGAAAGGCTGCAAGGTCGTGGTTTGTGGATCAGTAGCTGTGGGGAAAACTGCCATTTTGGAGCAGCTTCTTTATGGGAATCACGTTATTGGTAAGGCTGGTTTCCTTTAATTAGATTCTTTTGTGGAACCTGGGAGCTACTTGAGGTAGTTGGGAATCCCTCATAAAACATGATTTGGGATAAAAAGTAGAAGTTGTGTCCACAAAGGCTTGAGTCATTGAGAGAAAACTTGATTAGTTTTAGTGTCTGGAGCTTCTATAATAGTTGGACTGTACCTGAATCCACCTCATTGGGGCACTATTTTTAACTGCTACTGGTAATCCGCGTATTCGGCTGGCAGATACTTTGTCCAGAGAGCACCTCATTTTGGGGAGGGAAAGATGGTGAGTGCATTGAGTTCAATGAGGAAGCTCATTAGTAAAAGGACTTAAACCTGAGATCAGAAATACATCCCAGAATAATACATCTGTAAGCCAACACATATTTAAGGACATCTTTATTACTGCCAGGCACTAAAGATTCAATGATGAATGAAATAATCCTTCTTCTTAAGGTATTTGCATTCTTTTGGGGAGACAGCAAGTACACACATAAATAGAAATATATACAAAGTCACTGAATAATGGGGGGAAGGCATTAGAAGTTGAGAAGGAGCAGTGATGGCTTTATGCAGATGATGGTGCTTGAGCTTAAAAGGAGACAAGGATTTTGAGCTGAGATGGGAGGCAGTGTCATGTGTGACAGACAGAGAGGTAGATGGATGTGGTTGATCTGAGCTTGTGTGTAGGGCTTTAAAAGTGAAACAGAAGAGTTTATGGTTTTAAGAGGCAGCAGGAAGCCAGTGGGGTTGGTGAGGTTGCTTGAGGAAGGTTATTTTGGCAGCAGTATTGTAGGGTGGACTGGAGTGTTTGGAGACCACTGAGAAAGCAATTTCTGTAACCTCCATGAGCAGTGAGGAGGCTCTGGTGGGGCCTAGCTGGGTTGGCTGTGTGAGATGTGAAGGCAGAAACGAGATTTGACCTCGATTGAGCATGTGGAGTTATGGAGAGTAAAGAGGCCTGGTTAGCACTAAGGTTATGGACCAGGGAGACTTAGCAGGATGCTGCTGCTACCAGCAGAACAAGGGATGTTTGGAAGAAGGAAGAACTTGGAAAGGGAGGGACATGTTCAGTTTGACAGGAAGAGACTGTGCACAGCTATGACAGGGCAGCCCCTGAGTGCTGATGGGGCTGCCCAGCGAGAGGGACAGACCATGGGCAAGGCCTCACTTAGCTCCCAACATAGGATGCAGGGCTGGCAGAAGACTTGAAGGAAGGGGTCACGTGGGTAGGAGAAAGACTGGGAGAGAAGAGGGAGCATCCCTGAGGTGGTGGCAGCATTGAAAAAGGATGCTTGTGTGCTCCTCAGCATCAGCAAGATTCATGAATTCATCCGTGAGGGTGCAGACTGTAATCTTCCTTATCACAGTGGCAGGTTTCAGGAATCACTGTCAAACCATTTGACCTTGTAGCACTATTCCGTTTGGGTGAACTTGAGCCCATTGTCCTTTGGCTGGTCCACATTGAAGCTGGAAACCTTTCCAGGGTGGTAGGATTTGTACTCATAGCTTTGAATCCCCCCCCACCCCACAGTGGGAGTAGGATATTTTAAAAACAGTGACATGAGATAGTAAAAGAAAAATGGAATGATTTTCAGGGTGTGTTTCCTATCAAACAACAGGTAAGGAAGACAGTGAAACGGTGGAAGACGTGTATGTGGCATCAGTTGAAACTGACCGGGGGGTGAAGGAGCAGCTGCGCCTCTATGACACAAGGGGCCTGCAGGAAGGCGATGAGCTGCCCAAGCACTACTTCTCTTTTGCTGATGGCTTCGTGCTGGTCTATGCCGTAAATGACCTGGAATCCCTTCGGAGGGTAGAGAGCATTAAGAAGGAGATAGACAAGTTCAGAGACAAAAAAGAGGTAAGCGCTTTGTTAGAAACGTTGGGTTTTTCCATCCAGGTTGTAGGCGGGGTTTGTAAAATGAAATTGGACTTTAATAAATCTTGTCATAAAATAAAAATATTTCTCGTTAGATTATAAAAGCTGGCATAGGCTGCTTGGCCTCACCACTCACCAGCTAGCTGGATCATCTGCCTTTGTTCTTTATTTAGTTGAGAGATCAAAGTGACTTTCTGTTGTTCCATGTAGAAGATAAACATGAAGGGATGTGGTATGATTTCCTAACTCCTTTTAAGATGTCAGAATGGCTGGAGCAGCAACTTATCCATGCCAAACTAGGGGCTTCTTACTGTTTTCATTTGAATAAATATAACTTGTTTCAGAGGCCATCTAGGCCAACACCTACATCAAAGAATCCCTTACTGTAACACGCCCAGCAAATGTATTGTACATGTCCATCTATACCAAAGATGTTGACTTACCAGAAGCCCAACATATTGTCAGTTTAGAGCTATGTATGGCAGCGTTTAGGGCAAGGGTGGGGAACCTGTGGCCTTCTAGGACCCTGGGTGTGTCCTTTTGGCTAAATCCAAGTTTTACAGAACAAATCCCTTCATTAAGGGGATTTGTTCTGTGGAGTTTGGATTCAATCAGAGGGCCATACTTGAGGACCTAGAGGACCACGTGTGGCCTTGAGGCTACAGGAAAATGCTGATTGAACTGTTCATCCTCTTAGCCAGTTGACTCACCCATGCCTGGTTTGGGGGGGGGGGGGCGGTGGAGAAGAGAAAACAGGTGGAATGGTCTTCCTTCATTTGTCAGAAAAGTACATTCTGAGAAAATAGCAATGCAGGGGAAAAGATAAAGGGTTTAAAAGTGAAATGAAATTTATACACTTCAGAAGAGTTAGAATCCTGTCCTTGCCCTTTTGGAATTATGTAGATTCTTTGGCATTTTTTGCTTTTTCTGAAGTATGCCCTAACTACTGAAAAGAACCAAGGCTTTTCAGCTTTTTTTCTTGGTTTGCTTCCTGGCTTTCAGACAGCTTAAAAGTCTTTAAAAAGTCACACTGATTAGAATCCCTGCTTGTCTTTAATTTTCTTCACTGCTGCTGGCATTGAGGAATCTAAAGTATATGAAGCATTTGCCTTTTTTGCTGCAGTAGATCCCTGTAATAAAATATTGCTTAGAGAAGTTTGAAGTTGTGGCCTAAAATGACTAAGTGCAAATAACAAGGGCAAATTGTGCTCTCACCTTTTTTTCCCCCAAGTGACCTCAACACCTCCACTTGAAACTCTTCTCACATGGTCACCTCTTGACTTTTCTCAGTATTACCACCAGGGTATTCCAGGGAAGGAAGAGGGTGTACCCTTGGGAGTGGGGCGAAGCAAAGGCACGGGATGTCTTGATGGTCTGTTAGAGCTGGAGCTTTATTCTTTTGTTTTGAATTTGTTATTATTAATTCCTCGAAGTTTAGCCACACTAAAATTTGTTGTATTTCAGTCAGATATTAATAGTTTGATTCTCTGTGTGATGCCTCCATTCCATCACCAGGAGTAATCAGTAGTTGGCTGTGGCCATGGATCTAAATTACTCTTCATTCTTCTCATCTTCCACTAGTACCTATAACTAAATTACCCCCAGACACTAATGGGTTATACATCATGTGGAAAGCTGAAAGAAATCGGCATTGTAGTGATTTGGGGGCTGTGAGAAGTTCCCTTTGCCCTTCTCCCAAATACCTCCCTTCGCCTGGAGGGATACTCTGGTCAGAAAGAAGGCCCTACTGCCTGTTGATACCCCATCAACTCTTACCTGTCTTCTTAGTTTCAGGATGAGGCGTCAGCCTTGCTGAGAGTAGATGTCTGACCTCTGGAAGGCAGAAGGAGCAAGGGGATCCTTGCTGGGTGCCTGGTGCCTCATGTCTATCTCTTCGTCCCCAGGCTGCCTGACAAAAACACTCCTCAGTTTTGTGCTGGGGGAGGTTCAAGGCACAAATCTGAAGTATCTTTAACTTTTTTTTTTCTTTCAGGTGGTAATAGTGGTCTTGGGAAACAAAAGTGACTTATCTGAGGAAAGGCAAGTGGATACAATCATGGCCCAGCAGTGGGCAAAGAGCGAGAAAGTGCGGCTGTGGGAGGTGACCGTGACTGATCGGAAAACACTGATTGAACCGTTCATCCTCTTAGCCAGTCGACTCACCCAGCCCCAGAGCAAGTCCACTTTCCCCCTGCCCGGCAGGAAGAACAAAGGGAATGCCCCTTCTGAGAATTAACGGTACTGCAGGAAGGTGGCATCCCGGAAAACACCTGGCCTCATTCTAGATTGGTGTGAAGAGTGAGCTGAATTTAGAATAAGCTATTGCCTAGAACATCTACCTTTTCCCCTTAGGAAACAGGTTCAGCCAGGTCTCTAAAAGCACTTTATATCCTTGATGTTATAATTTATCAAGTTAGGTTGGAGGGGAGGGGGGAGAATGGGGAAGGGAAATTGCTTAGTATTCTAATGTGAAATCATCACATATGCTGTAAATACAATTTATTCATTTCAAAGCAGTGTTTTTTAATAATGATGATGCACTTGTGTTTAAGACTATGAAAATAAAATGTGGGTGGCATAAAGGCTGGCATGCAAACTTTTGATTTTCCTCATTCACCTAAATAGAGATGCCTTGAGGTTTCTCCCCTGCAGCTCTGAGAGCTTGTCAGGCTCTGTGCTGTCCCCACAGCCACCTCTCCATCTTGCCACTGGCAACAGCGGGCAGCCCGGGGCCACAAGGGGCAGTGTTGTGGCTCTAGTGCGGGGATTCTGACTTGTACCAACCTAACCAGTGGTCTTGATTGAGGTCCTGGACATTGTGGCTTTAACCTTAGAGGAAGCTACCACGTTACTAGAGAATTCTGTTCTGAAACTATCTGACCACTGTGATTCTTGGGTCGGTCTTGAAAGCTGTTATATGATATTAAAGTGGAGAATCCAGGCTGCTTGTGCCCTGGGGCTACCTTCTTGCCTCCTGTTCTTTCAGCTGTCTCTTAGTTACCCTGAGCAGGAGCATGGGTGGTGGGAGATACTAACTGGAGAAATGAACAACAGGGGTGGATAGGAGAAAAGGCCTGATTATTGTGGGGGAGGTAGATTTCATGAGTAAGGAGTAAAATGAAATTTAAAAAATATTTTCAGCTTTTTTCACCCAGCTGTACTTTGAACATAAAATAGAGTGTGGGGGATGGGGAACCATCAGCAACAAAGAGTCCTTTAGGGCATAGGTTCCCAAAGTGGGCGATACTGCCCCCTGGGGGACCCTGGAACTATGGGGGGGGGGGCAGGTAGTAGTTTGAAATTATGCAAATTAAAAAAAAAAAGCAAAACTTAAAAAAAATTACTTGTGGGGGTGGGGAAGGGAGCGGTAGGTCAAATTAGTTTGGGAACCACTGCTTTAGGGCTTGAAGGCTAAATTATAATTCACTTCAAGCATCCTGGTGGTGAAGTTATTTTTGTAAGCCCCATCAGTCTTGTAGAACTCTAAAATCTCTAGGCAGCAGAATGGCTGGATCAGAATATTCATATGAATTATATATATATATTCATAATATATATATATATATGAGTTTTTACATCTGCAGTTTAGAAAAGCTGACCCAGATGATCACTTTCATTAATGAAGTTTCTATTTCAAACCCCATCCAGACTTCAACAAAATTGAAAAAGCTGACTTCTTTTGGCAATACAGCTTCTAACGTGTGAAAGGCTGATGTTACCTTCAAACCTCCACCAAGAGACAGAGAGAGTGACTCCACACAAGGGCTGCAGCCATGTTTTTTTTAGTAGCTTTTTATTAGCACAGTAACAAAGGCAGACTGAAGTAGCCCCACAACATAGAACCAATCCACTGACTCCTATTCCACGCCTTACACTTCAACAGCTTAAGGTATTTCACTACAGGTTTCTCTAAGTCCTGATTAAAATCTCTAATCTTTTCACACTAAAGTAGACTGGCATATAAAATAAAAATACATTAACTACTCATTTCCTATATGGTGCCATATATCCACTTGTCCATATTATGTATCATGAGATGACCGTCTCTAAAAAAAGCAACTGTTAAATATCAATGTTCCCTCTCATGGGGGGGGGGGGGGAGAAACCAACATCTTTTTACAAAAAAAAAAAAAAGAAGAAAAGGGGGAAAAAAGGCCGTCTTGGAAGGACTTTCCACCAATACCATGTGTATCTGTACAAAATTAAGCTGTTTTTAATCTTTTACATATTTCAAGCAACAGAACCCAAATGTCTTAAGTATACATTCTTTTCTGTACTAGATTTGAGCTAATATTGCAGAACTAATGACAGTTTTAAAAGATGCAATTACCAATTCTAACTGTCTACTGTAGCAAGATACCTTAAGTTACAACAACAAAATCTTAGGAAATAAAAGACTGAATAAAATCTGTTATAGAAATACCCTACTCTTTGTCAGCTCCCACCCTCCCCCCACCCTTTCAAAATCATAAGCAGCTCTTTCCATCACAGACAAATAATGTAAATTTGGTGAAAACCCAATTTATGTAGCGTATCTCTTGGTCCACTGCCTGGCCATTCTGTCGTGTTCTGCTCTGTTGGTCATGTACTGAGTGGCAATACTTCCCACTAGGGGGTCAGCTAGAAAGAAAGAACAGGAAAGCATTACTTATTAAGACTAGAAGAAGGAGCAAATAAAATTTAAAATAAAAATTTTAAATTGCGGATGAAGCAATCAATGAATGATGAATCTCGCAGACTTCATTATACACACGTTACTGCCCGTTTCCTATAGGGCTTTCAAACATTATATTCAATATGCATCAGTTAAATGGCCATTATGTGCCAGACACGGCTATGCACCAAGGATGTGAGGAAAGGCAGAGGCTGGTCCCTGCTCTCTGCGAGTTCACAGTCTAACAGGAGAGAGCTACAAGGGCTCCATACAAACAAGCCACAGCAGATGGAAGAGAAGCACCACAAGTTACTGTCTAGGCTGCCCCCCGGAAAGGCTTCTGTGCTGCAAAACAACCGACCTTCAAAGCCCTTTAGGCTACCAGACATAGTTCTTGTTCTGTTGTGATGCCTTTTGATAGATGAGGTTTCATGAGACAGACATTTTATATTACCTGTCTGTTGGTATCACCAGGAATTAAAAGTATTCCATGGAAATGAATTTTCCAAATAACTGAACTGTGTTCTAGGCCAGCTAGGTGGTGCAGTGGTTAGCACTGAGTCTAAGACCTGAGTTCAAATTGGCCTCAGACACTTACTAGCTGTGTGACCCCAGGCAAGTCATCTAAACTCTGTCTGCCCCAGTTTCCTTCAACTGTAAAATGGGGTTGATAGGGCCTACCCCACTAGGTATTTGTGAAGAGCAAATGAGATCACATTTGTAAGTGTACATAGTAGGTGATTAATAAATGCCTGTTCCCTTCTACCTCTACCTTACTCTAATGCAAAAAGTTTTATTTTAAGAATTACTGATGGAAATTTTCTAATGTATTCTATCCTTCCTTGCCTTCTTAAGTGTTCTAGCAAGGCCTAAAATCCCTGCTCTTGGGGAGACATCTGCATGAAGTCGGGCCCCACTATGCAGTGGTGGGCACAGAGTGGATGGGACAAGGCTGCCCCAGAGGGCGCTGAGCTGCTCAGGCAGAGCCCTGCTGAGACGGGCGCTACAAAAAGACGAAACTGACTCAGCCATCGATGTGATGTCATTCTGGACTAGCATCTCCAGGGGACTGTCATTCTGTAGTTGTTGTTTCTGCTTTTAAAAATTAACGTTCTTCCCCTCTGCTGTCCATGTGCCTGTATCTAGGATCGCATTCTGCTCTAGGGGAAATCCAGATAATTTATAGACAATTAAGCTGAGCTGAATCAGAGGACTATAAGAAGTGCAGATCAAAACTTGGACCCAGCAACGTGGCAAAGACTGAAAAAATGGGCGACAGTACCTGTTCCAGTTCTTCTCTCTGTCCTAACTTGTGCCCTCCTGCCAGAAGCCTTCACATATGTACTGATAACTTGCTCACACAGCCTCCTTCCAGGTCTGGGCCTTTGCCCTGGCTGGGCTTCATTCCTAAAATGATCTCTCCCCCTTTCCTCTGCGCCCATGGCTTCTTTTAAAATTCACTTCAAATTTCATCTTCTGCAAAAACCTTTTCCTTATCTTCCCCACTCCCCACTGTGTGTATGTAGGCATACATACGTACACACAAATACACAAATACACACACACACACCTCCATCTCTCTCCCCTGCACATAGACAGTCTGCACACTGTCTCCTCCATTAAGAGATGAGCCCTCCAAAGCAGGCAGGATGCCTTTGCCCTTCCTTGTATCCTCAGTACTTAGCACAATGCCTGACACAGAGAAAACCCATGAAAGGGGCTTTTTGTCTGGCAGATAGACCCAAAAAAGCCCAACAGAACAAGCAGTCCCTTGATGGTGCAAATCTTCACAAGAAGCCCTTTCTGAGGTAGCCAAGAATTGGAACCAAGTAGGTGTTCATGAACTGGGGGACAGCTCAGCAAGCTGTGAGTGACAAATGTAAGGGAGTATCACTGGGTCATAAGCCACAATGAATATGAGAATCCCCAGAAGCACCATATAACTCAAGAGGAACTGAGCGATGCAGGCCCTGGACACAATGACAACAGTGTAAGCACAAAGCATTAACCGAACACTCTCCAATTATGACCAAGCTCTGGCCTGGGGAAAAGCTGAGGAAAAAAGACCTACCCCTCCATAGAGACGTCATAACCTGAACACGCACTAGCTGGCCTGCCTTTTTTCAAACTTCTAAGGGCTAGCTCACTGGGCAAAGACAAGTAAGGGGCCCAAAATGAGCAGGCATGGGTCTCCCAACAACAATTCCATTTGCTCAGAGGAATTCTGACTCCCATCCACGTCCATAATTGTATTTTACCCTCGTGGTGGCTAGGTGGTGCAGTGAACAGAGCACCCACCCTGGAGTCAGGAGGACCTGAGTTCAAATCTGGCCTCAGACACTTAGCACTTACTAGTGGTGTGACCCTGGGCAAGTCACTTAATCCCACTTGCTCTCCAAAAAGCAAAAAAACCCCTAAAAACTAAAAATAAAATGGTATTTTACCTAGCTGAGGCTGCCTGGAATGGAGCATTTGTAGAACTAAAGGATTACCAGGTAATTCCAAGTTTACATAAATCTAAAGCAATATACTTTGCACATAGACATTTTGTCAATGCTTCTTGAGCTGACCAGCACCCTATTTTTCAGGGAATTTAGAATTCAAGATTGTAGCCAAAGTACTTTCCCTCAATTCCATAACCTCCATTTAGTACATGCTGAAAAGGACAGGCTGTTTGCTATTTAAAATGCAGCAGAAATACTGTAGCTCTGCAATTCAGCGTCTCTCTGGCAAAAATAAAAAAGTGTGTCCACAGTCTTAGGTGGAACTAGGGAAAGCCGAGCTGCCAGGACAAAGCTGAAGACACTTCTGCGGCCTGTCAGATGAATGACTTCCAAGCAGGGCGTGAGAGAGAATGACACAAAGAAAGGCGCCCAGAACCCCTGGCACTGGCCATGGTGGCCAGCTACTGCTCTAGAATCTCTCATTTCATCCAACACAACACAATTCTATAGACTTACCAGAATTTTCTTGATTCAAGCTTCCTTGGCAGATAGCCACACATACCCACACCACACCCACCCACCCACCCACCCACACCCACCCACAGTTAACAGTAAAGTAAAACATGCATTGCACTTTTTGTAAGACGCCTTGGTTAATCTGTTCAGAACTCCAGGCGTCCTGCTGAGGTTCCGAGGAGGGGCCCGTTTCACGGGGTCAGTCTGGGCAGCCTCCAGCTTACCAGGGTTGCAGTCAGTGAGCAGGGAACAGATGGAAAGGAGCACTTTGGAGATGGTGAGGGCCGGGCTCCAGTTGTCCTTCAGAATATCCAAGCAGATCACCCCTTGGCTGTTGATGTTACAGTGATAAATTCTTGTCCGGAACGTGACCTAGGGAGAAAGGGGACCCTGTGACAACAGCCGAGGCACCCAGACATCTCTCCTTTTCCAGTCCCACCTGCAGGGGACGAAGGCTTTCTGGGGAAGGAAGGAGAGTCTACTTCTGGCTCAGGCTGTCCCTCTGCCTTGATCCCAATGCCTTGCTCAGTCCTCGGGACCCTACTCCATTCTACACCAGCTAAAACACAGTGAGCTCTCTTACCGAGCCTAAAGCCCCCTTGCCCGTATCACCTCAGCCAGGTGCCAGGCCAGCGCTCCTACTGGACATCACAAACCCTCCCAAGTCTGTCGGTTCCCATCTCCACCCACAAACTGTGCCGTTTTTCATATCCATTCACGATGGCCCAATCCTACTGGTTCTACCTATACAACTGTTTCCTAAAGCATCTCCTCCCTGTTCCCATTATTACCTTCCCAAGGCAGGCGAGACTCACTGCAGCCCAATCTCCCGACAACGCCTCCTTTCTCCATTTCCCCCTCTTCAATCATCAGGTCACATCCTTCATCTCTTAGCTTTTAGTCAGCTTTAGTGGCTGCCCCCTGAGTCAAGTCCAAGCTCTTAGCTGGCATTCAAAGCCCACCCCCCTTCCAGATCTGCCACCGCCCTACCTTTCTAGGCTTCCCTTGGGACCAGTATCTGTCTTACCATCTTACTAGAATGTGCACTCCCTGAGGGCAGGGACTGTATCTTTTCTAAGTGCTGTATATCCCCTAGCACGTGGCTCAGTCATGCCTGTATAGCAGGAGCTTAATGTATTTGCTCAGTGGGTCTCACTTTTCTCATTTGTAAAATAAGAAATTTGGGCCAGAGGAAGTACGAGGTTCTTATTCCTGTGTGGCTAGCAGGCCTGTCAGCCTCTTCCTAGTAGGCACAGAGACTTCTCTCAGTCCCTCCCAAAGTCGTACAGAGCTCCACCCAGAGCAGATGTAACCACGGTGTTTGGTGGGATGTTGGGGGAGATCACCCCAGCCACAGATTCAGGCGGCTGGCTGAAATAGCTGGCTGAAATAAACTGAAGATGAGCCAGCCAAAAGCAGAACCATATTTCAGACACATTAACTTCACCACCTTACAGGTGAAAGCGATAGTCTCATCCTAAATACTGCGACTGCTGGTTATCTGCTGACCTCTTGTGTTCGCTGGTGATATTACATTACTTCAGAGTTAATCTAGAGATCATACCAAATGGGTCGCTGCAGACTTAGTAGAGAAAAATGATGGCATACTTTGTAAAATGTTTAATAAAAAGACAAAAGGGCAGCCAAAAAAACATTGAATGCACATAGAAAAATCTGTTAGCTGGCCCACTGGTGAGTAGTATTTCTTCTACTTTCAGTCTCTTGTGAGGACCTTTCTTAGCTCTAACATTCTGTATCACAGTCTGTTCTGACCACATCTCCCACTACCTGGCACCTCTCATCTGAAAGACAGAATTTTCCAGAAAGTAGCCAATTCTGTGTTTATGAGAGAACTAATTTATTAAGCAAACAGAGCCAGGTCCTGTAGTGCTTCAGGCTGACTGAGAGAGAGGAAAACTGCAGGCATTGTATTCTATGGACTTTATTCTGTTAGTTCTATGTAAAGATATTTCACTTGAAATAGCAAACATGTTGTCTTTAAGAACCTGAATCCTCAAATGACCATTTTCCATAAAAAGCTAATAAAACTAGTCAGGCTGATTTTGAACTTATAAACACACTTTAATCTAAATCTTTCATTATGTCAAAGAATCCCCAGGTATCTGTGCTGTTTATTTTGGATGGCTAATTTTAAAACAAAATCATTATGTTTTGGAAAGCTGATGGGTGGCAAGGAACAAAAAAATGACCCAAATTATTTTAATTTCAAGAGACGAATGAAACCACCATCTATTGTCAATGAGCAATACCATATGTCTGGCAGAGAGGACTGGTGATTTCCTTGAGGTGCGGAAACCCCTCGGGATGCATGGAGAAAACTGGAGCCCCCCACCCAAATTTCAACTGCCCTTCATCCTGTGACCCTGCATTTGGTCCTCGGAGGACAGATGCTGGTGCTGCTGGCTGGCAGGATCTGCTGTCCATTTAAAGTGAAAAACTGCCCTCTGCAGTATTCCAGCCATCGCTCTGAAGGGTAACATGGGATAAGGCTGGAGATGTTTAACCCGGAATCAGGGAGGCCCGGGGGTGGTCCTGGCCATGACATTTACTACCCAGGAGGCCTTGGTCAACTCCCTGAAAACTCTTCTCAGACTCCGGAGGTCTGCCCTCATGTGCTAGCTCCCCAGGGGGGCTGCCTAGTGCACAGGGTTCTGAGGAGTCAGCGAGATGCTAGAACTCATCTGGACAGGAAAACCACTCCTTCCTCTTCACAGGCATGAACACCACCCAGGGAACCTCTCATGGATCCAGAATGGAAAGATAAAAACAGGACAGAATCTACAAACAGTTCATCTCTGGTTTGGGAGTAATCTAGAATTTAGTTTGTTCAGAGTGTCAACACTAAATCAGTTCACACTCCCTGGGCATCCGTTATGATGATGTGGGGGAAGCGGTACAGGTGTGTAAGGAGGCAGAGAAAAAACGGGTCTGAGTGTTTTACTTGAAAAAGTAAAAGTGACTCTAGCGTGTTTGGGAAGCCCTGCACCATGGAGTTCTGTTTGCTATATTAACTAAAAACACAAAGCTACAGCACATCTCAGTGACTGCGAATCTGCGCCCCCATAGTACGAGGAGGCTGGAGAGAGAGGCACTGTCAGAGCGTGGTGTCTCACCCAGCACAAAAGCCTCCCGCCTCCTCCTTTAGGCTGCCCCACCCCAGCAGCCGCCCAACATGGGTTATGCCACTGTCCACAACCCGAGAGGAGCCAGGGGCTGAGGAGAACAGACATCGCCTGCTACTGTGCTGGTAAAATGACCAGAACAAAACCCCCAGGTCCCCGGGCATCTAAAGCCTGACTTAAATACTAGGATTTCATGCTTACAGCCCAGGAATATGGAGGCACACACTGCTCTGCAAAGGGCCAGCCCCCATAGGCCACAGATGTAGCAGAGGGCCGGTGGCCGAAGCCACAGACACAGAGACCGTGGGCCAGGCTCTGGGGGAGGCGCGGGAGCAGGAGAGTCTCAGGATGGGGGAAGCACCACAATGCCTGGCTGCCAATCGAACCCATTTCAGGGTGAAACATTCATTTTGTCACAATTTACTGGTGCAAAGTACTGATTATCTCTGAAGAGCTGAGCTGAGAATTCTGAACAAGACCATGTCTCTGACTCAGCCAATCAGCATTTATAAAGCGCTTCTGTGCCAGGCACAAAAAAAGGCAGGAGCTCCCAGCCTAGGAGGGGAGACAATGTGAGATCCTCTGAACAGACAAGAAGCAGACAGGAGAACCTGGGGATAGCAAGGGCACCCAGAGCACGGGCGGGGCTTTAGCAGGGACCAGCAGCCTCTCCTGGGGGAGGGGAGGGCTTCGAATACCACATGCAGTAGTTTCTATCTGGCCCTGCAGGCCATACAGAGTCACTTTCTGAGTCTGAGTGAGGGGAAGCTTTGGTTCAGGAAGATCAGTCTCCCAGCTGATGTGGGGAGGAGCCTGAGGCCCCAGCCTGGATGGGGAGGGTGCCACAGGAACAGCCAGGTGAGCAAGAAGGGAAGCCTGGTGGACAGAAGCATGAGCTTCTGGACATGCTGGGGTCGGTTTTCAGGATTCTGTGCCTGAGAAGTCCAGAAGGAGACTGAGAGTCAGCACAGAGATGATGGATCCAGGGAAGCAGAGAGGCCCAGGACGCAGATTGGGGGCAGCCATGGTCAGCAGCACGACCCAGGGAAGGATGGCCACAAGCACTTGTCAGGCGCCTCCTATGTGCCATCCAGCCCTCACAGCCAGCCTGGGTGGCAGGTACTGTTATGAACCTCATTTTACAGATGAGGAAATAGGCAAACAGAGATGAAGTGACTTGCCCAAGGTCACAAGGAAGGGGGAGATCCCGCCTCCCTGATGGGCACTCCTGCTGTCCATGTCGCTGCCCCCACAGCAGGAGGAGGGCCCGTCTGTACGCGGCTACATCATGGAAACGGTTCTCTTTTTGGACAGAGTGCACCGAGGTGTACTGGGCTCAGTGCTCCAACACTAAGCCAGCCCAGCTAAGTTCTGCATCTGCTTCTTATAGCTCTTCCCTCACCCTCCTCCTCATCAGAGGACGCTGCGCTTCCTACTGCTGTCCCATGCTGGCCTGGAGCAGCCCAGCCCTTCAGCCACCAGCCCCCCAAGAGCTCCCGGGCCTCCCTGACACTTATTCTAACCATTTAGAGCTGTTTTGCTTGGGCTTCTCAGCTCTGTCCCCAAACGCCAGGGAACTAGGGGGGCTGAGCACAGTCGTGGGGAGCGGCACGCCCTAAGACCCACCCTCCCTCCAACACAAGAGCTCCTGACATGAACCTTTCACACTGCCTGGGGGTCTCTACTACACATTTACAGAAGCACACCATGAAAGGTGGGAGCCTCACTGTCATGGCCAGTCTGGACAATGGCTGCTAGGGCTGTCAGAGGGGCACATCCTAAGCACGCTGTAGAGGGAAAATAAAGACACCTGCTGATAAACATTCCAGTTGTTTATGTGTATTAAAAAGTCTAAAATTATGCTGAGTTTTGACATCTATAATCAAGTAATAATCTTGTAAGTAGCCGAGAAAGATGATTATCCAGTTGTGCTTTCTAAAACCTGACTCCAAGGTCATTCATGTTATTTTAACAGAATATTAAAAAGTAACCACAATTTCCCACATTTTATTTGGCACTTGTAAATTTGCACAAATTACACAGCCTGGAACAATTTACTCTAAATCACTGTGGATAATTGGATTTCCACAGCCTAATGGACAGAGGTGAGAGATCCTGATTCAGAAAAAAAGGTCAGGAAAATGAACCACATTCAGCTCTGATATCTGAGAAGGGAGAGGCAAGACTGAGCCATAGCTGACATTTCTATGCACTGTGGCCCCAACAGTCAGATGGCTTTTAGGTTCACTCTGATGGAAAGACATGAGACCTGAAATCAGAGCGTGGGTCCTCCTTCCAGACCCTTCTGTCCATAATCTGATCATAAAGACCCTCAGCTAACACAAAAGGCCAACAGACCCCACTGGATTCCGCTGTGAGGACCGACCCTGAATTCAGCTCCAATTGAGCCCTTCTGTGGCTCGGAGGGTTCTTACCTTTGGAGGCTTGAAGGGATACTCTGGTGTGAAGGTGATGTCGAGGAAGAAGACACCCCCCTCATAGACTGACCCTGGAGGCCCCAGAATAGTTGATCTCCATTCGTAGATGTTGTCACCTTTGGGACCCGCACTAAGGGAAAAAACACAGCAATGGGACAAAGTTATTATGAGGCAGAGGCAAGAAGCCCACTCTGAAGGCCCTAGTGACTCAGGATGCAACAAAGAGCATTTCTGCAGAAGGCTGAAGATGAAACCCCTCCATGGGATGGAGGCAAGCGGCAGAGAAAAGCTGGCACTTCTGTACATGATCACTGGGAACTGGTTGTGCCGACAGATTATCTGTCACAAGGGGCTTCTCCCGCCTCCTCTTCCTGCCCCTCAAAATCTGGGGACAGAAAGAAAGGAGGTTCAGTCAATCAACAGAAGCCAATAAAAAGGGCCGTCTGAACTTGTTAAAGTCGAAGATGAGAAGAGAAGGAAATTCTGAAGGGAGCGCAGTAAGGGAAGCTTTGGGTGTACTCTGCCACATTTTATCATGTTTCTTGTCTATGATTTTAAGGGACTAAAAAGCTTAAAATTGGAGATCCAGTTACATTTACAATCCTCTTCTTCATAATTAAAAAAAATTAAATGACAATGGTCACTCTCAGCTTATCAATGCACATATATCTCCATAATAACAAAGAGGAAAAAAGAACCTTTCTGTTTTGTCCCCCCAAATTCCCCTTCCAATAAACACAGGGACTTTCCCCCTGAAGTACAAAAGCAAACCTACACATGGAAAGGCAATTCAGTCATGGATCATGTTAATTCAGTAACATTTCAACAAATATTCCCCACTTTTAAAAGCATTTTTGCCAGGTGATGAGGGTGGGGTGTAGAGAAAGAGGAAAAGTTTCATCACAGCATCTACTCAACAGGCTCACGAGCAAAGAGATCAGGAGGCCAGGGCAAGGAAGGGAGCTCTCCAGGGAAGCAGAAGCTTCTGGGGGGCTGGCCCCACAGCCCGAGAGTACATGGCAGGGAGTAAGGTGTAAAGAGACTGGAGAGGTACAGGGGGGCAGGCGGCTAGGAAGGGCTTCCAATGCCAACCAGAGATTTTCTATTTGCTACTGGGAGCAAAAGGGAGCTGCTAAAATCACTTTAGTGGGTTCAGAGGATGGGCTGGAGTGGGGAGACAGAGGCAGGCAGGAGCCTCCCCCCACCAGCTATGGCAAAGGTCCAGTTGTAAGGGTAAGGGTCAGAGAATGAGGAGGCCAGGGGGCTTCAAGGCTTCGAGCCTGAGTGACACAGAGGGTGTGTATGTGTGTGTGGGGGTACCCTCCACAGAAATGGGAGGGGGGGTCCTGGAGAAGGATGAGCCACTCCACTCTGCTGAGCCTTCAGACCCTCCTCTTTCCACGCCCTCCGCTTGCTGTCACTCACATTTTGTGGCTCTAACCCAGCTAGCAATTTCCATATTGCTCTTGCAAACTCATTGGGAAGCATGATCTTTCTTAGATTTTCAACAAACTGGTTCAAAGCCCAACTCCACTCTTGGCAGTGCCATTTTGAGAGGCCGGACGAGCCTGTTTCCCAGTTTTTTAAGTGCACAGAGGAGAGCTTTTGGATGCGCCTCACATCATTGGGGGGGTGCCTTCATAATAACTAAGCATCGTTAGCTAATGTCTCAAGGCAAAAACACGTTTATCACTACAGAGAGAAGACACCCAACAGCATGCCAATGATCTGCGATGTTAAATTTGGGGGTCGAGTGCTTCTGAGGTCACTGAGCTCATGGCTCTGCTCTACAATGTGAGAACTGCTTCAACCGGGAGCCTCGGGACAGGGACCCCGGGCCGACCGGGAGCCCCCGGCCAACTCTCCTGTTCTCTTGCTCTGTAGTCATGCTTGTGTCATCAGGGTTATTTTCTTGCAGTTTCTTCCCAAGGGTTTTTTTTTCAGCCACATCTCCATTTTGAGAGGGTTAACTCAGTTAAAACTCTGTAGTATGATCTGAACTCCCCTTAACGGGGCATGCATGCACTGTTAACATGCTAATAGCAGATGAATATGGAGGCACCATACTATGAAACCGCCTGTCTTCCGGCACCCAACAGGAAGGACACCTTGTGTGCCACCTGGGACCTGGGACTGGCTTGCATATGGATAGATAAAGGTCACCAATGTTAATCTATGCATTAAACATGAATAAAGCTTGAGTTCTCTCTTCTCTGGTAGAAATAAAACACAATTTTTGATATTTCATGCACCCCAATAGATAGTCTTACACTCCCTAGGGGGTACATACCCCACTTTGGAAACCACTGGTTCAGAGAGCCAATGATGAGAGCATAAAAGGAGGAGGATGGGGAAAGTACTGAAGCAGCAGCCGCGGCAGTGGGGACTGGCAACTGCCAACTGAAGCCGAAGTTCTGAGAACAGGTAAAGGGCGGGCTGGTAGGACCACTGGCAGAGAAGGAGGTGGGGATGGTTTAGGAGACGGAGATGAGATGCAGCCTCTTGTGTCCAGTATGTGCACTGAGGAGAGGCAGTAAGTGGGGACAGCTCCAGAGAACGGGGCACCCACCGTTAGTGACACTGGGGGAAGAGTACAAAGGAGAAAGGATCTGGAAGGACGGGTGATGACAGCTGACAGAACAGTCAAGAAAAGGGCCTTAGACCTGGTACCAAGAGGTCCTGGAGGACCCAAGGAGCAGGAGAAGAGGGAACCAGCTTGCCCAGGATTGGGAAGCGTGTGGACAGTGCCTTCTCTTCTATGCCTTTACAGGGTGGGGGAGAAGAGCCAGCACAGACAGAGGAGAAATGGGGGGTGGGGGTGGGAGGCAAGATCCCAGAGAGCACCTGTCTTTGGGATGGAGGCTTCAAGGGCATGAAGTATAGTACTGGCCCCACGTCTACCTGGCTATCTTTAAAAATCTACTTCACCTGAAGCAACTTCACTTAGCTCTCAAAATCCTACTTTATGGGTCACACAAAAAGGTAACACTTTGTTAAAGAGATACCTTCAGAAAGTTCCAAAGGCGAAAATGTTTTAAAATATACTCCAAGTATATTTTAACCTAGCTTAACATGCAGCAGCAAGGACCAGGTGGGCCGTGAACCTGCCCAGCCCACGGGAACCGGCTACCCTCAGTTCCAGATGTCCAGGCCTGGCCCAGGACCTCAGGAGCCAGCTGCCCAGGCCCATGGGAGCCAGCTGCCCTCAGATCCAGATGTTCAGACCCGGCCTAGGCCCACGGGAATGGGCTGCCCTTGGGTCCGGCTGCCCTGGGGTCTGGATGTCTAAGGTCTGGCCCAGGACCCCAGGAGTTGGCTGCCCAGGACCGGCCAAGGCCCATGGGAGCCAGTTGCCCTTGGGTCTGGATGCCCAGGCCTGCCCCCCAACAGGCACATCCCAGGGGCCTGTTGAAGAAAGTAGTTCGTTTAAAGTTTGAATTGGGTCGTTTAAAGTTTGAATTGGGTCATATCAGGCCATAGCGTGGTCTCTGTAGGTCCTTGGTCACTATTATGTGTGAGGTTTCCCAAGGCCCTGCTCAGATATCAGTCTGTAGTTCTAGACTTTTTTATTCACATCCATCAGAAAACTGTTTTGGGGTGATACCTCAATAATCTTCCAAACCTCTAAAACACTAACAAGGTATACTCACTGGCAGCGAGATGGGGTGGGGAGAAGCTTGGCTATAGCGGGGGTTTTCACGTTCAATTTAAAATGACTAAGCTGGGGGCAGCTAGGTGGCAACAGTGAATAGAGCACAGGCCCTGGAGTCAGGAGGACCTGAGTTTAAGTCCAGCCTCAGACACTTAACACAACCTTGGGCAAGTCACTTAACCCAACTGCCCTGCCTTCCCCCCTCCAAAAGGGCATCCACTGGCCCACATGTGCCCTCTATACCCCTCCACGACTGCTGCGAGCTGTGTTGCGGGCTCTTGAAGCTGTTTTCTAATGGAAGCCACATGTCCCCAGACGGCCCCACTAGACCTCTTTTGTCTTCAATGATTACAAAAACCACAGGACCTCAGAGCTGGAGGGTTTTTTCCCCCAAATAAAAATGTTGCTGTTTTTGGTATCCACAACTACCCTGACTCCCAGTAGATCCCCTTGCCCCCCACAACCACCCGCTGTCACAGAGATGTCCAACTTGGCCCACAAGGCCCTGGAGTGGGGCTGAACCAGACTAAAGCGTCCCTGGGAAATGTCTGACAAACTAAGTGGAAATGCAACACGATGGTAATTAGTGGTTTTCTAGTCACTATGCAGCCTGCAGGAACCCATGCCCACGCACTGACCAGGATGGGGAAGGCTCCTGTGCTCACCACTGGCTTGTGGGGGAAAGGAGAAAGAAGAGGGGGAGAGGAGGCTCCTCTGCTGTCCTTCACCAGACTGGGAGGGTAACTGATAGAAAAGCTGAAGAGGAAGACAGCTAAAGTCACCCATCTAAGCGGCCCCCCCACCCTCCTAACACTCTACAAGCCCTCCCAAAAATGAAGGTGCCCAGCTGCCATGTTCTCTGGCCTCACACAAAGCTAGTCTTTACAAAGAGCCAGGAGGGAGTTACTGAGCAGAGACAAAAAGGGGCTGCAAAACCGAGGGCTCAGCCAGTCCTAGACCTGCTGGGCTGCTGGCTGCCCAACCATCCAGTACACTGGGAACCTCAACAATTAGACTGGAAATAAGATACCTCCTTCAACTCTATAGTCCCTCTCACGAGGTGGTGCCCAGAAAGGCTGGCGGCCAGTCCAGGAATGCCCCAGCCCTCTCTGGTCTGACCATGCCCACCGCTCCTGTGCTGGCTACATCGAGACCTTTCTGGACGCTGGCTCTGCCACTGGGCCGCCCTGCCACCTGCCCATACCATACAGTCTCACACACGCCAGACAACCCACTGCCAACTCTCCATTAAACCACCCTAAATCTAAATGTCAGCTAGCCAGGCCTAGCTGACACCTGCCCATCTTTTTCCTAAGAATGGGCTGAGACACTTCATCCAATGCTCTGCTAGAATCCAGGTAAACGCTCCACAAGCACAAAATCTCCCCCAGTCCAGGCCACCAGCCCCATGTCTTTCAGCCGACCCTCCCCTGTCACCCTGGCCTTGTCACTATCCTAACACACCATCAACAAGTTCTCTAGTTTGTATTATGAGGATGAAAAACACTTTTTTGCAGTTTCTTTTCCAGTGGAGTAATAAACCGTGACTAAGTTTTTAGTTTGGGCAGTTGGGTTTTCTCCTTTTTTATATCACTGTCACTACCCTCCTTCCCCTCCTAACTCTCACCACCAAGAACAAAAGCTCTCCCTTGTAATAAATAAGGAGTCACGGAAAACAAATGCAGATAGTGCCTGACCATCCCCCTATCATGGTTCTACAGCCTGGAATAAAATCAGGCCCCCCTTGTGCCCCAATGTGCCAGTGATACCATCAGATTCCTCTAGAAACACAAGGCTCTCTGTGCCACTGGTCTGTGGGGGACCCAGCATGGGCTGAAGCCCTGACCTGACACTCCAACATCACTAGCAGCCACCTGACGCCCCGGGGGCCTGACGAACTTCAGCCTGCTTTTTTACACATCCAGCCCCCCTCGACCAAGGGTGATTTTTGCTTAAAATGTGTTCATCCTCACAGTTCCAAGCACAATTATCGGAATGATAAGGTATTGTTTCATCTGGGGCATAAAGCTGAGTTAGTAATAATGGAAATTTAAAACCTATTAAAGTGGTGTGACAGAAATCTAATTCAATGCGCTTCTGAACTGGGATGTGCCAACGTTTGTGATCCTGTATCTAAGTAACACAATGAGGAGACCATGATTTCTGAAAGATTCTGTTCCCAGGAGCAGCACATGGAGGCACTGCCTCCCAGGGAGTCGGTGGGCCCGACGTGCCTGCCCTTGTATTTCAAGAAGTCGTACAAGCTCCATTTTTACAAGGTATTACTGATGACTTACAGGGAAATCCCCCAAACAAGGAGGAAATGCGAGTCAGCTGTAAAACAGGGTTGGTGCAATGTTATTCCCTTCACTGGAAGGGGACACAGCACTGCAGGATGTCTCAGAAACACCCAGCAAATCTAGGAGGCCGTGATGGAACAAAGGAAGCACAAGAAACTCCTCTCGCCCTCCCTGTGGCTCACAGATGGCCAGACCCGGGCCCAGGCCTTCCCCCAAGCATCGGTCTGCTCACCTGTAAGGCTGCACTCCAGACCCTGAACTCTTTACTCCCAGGGCCGTCAACTTTCAAACACTGGTGAAATCAGGCTCTCACTCGCTCTGCTGTCCCTCTTCTACTTTTTTCCATGAAAAACCTTTGTTGTGGCCAGGGAGCGTAGAGGACAGAGTCCTGGGTGAGGCTCGGGTTCAGTTTCTCCCCCAGACACTGGGCAAATCAACCCCACTGTAAAGCAAGGGTCACAACACTCCTGTGTCATGAGACCCCCCCCCCCCCAGGTCGAGTGCTCCATGAGCCTGCAGAAGTGCCTGGGGCCTCTTCTTCCCCAGGCCTGGTGCAGCTGGAAGGCCCAGTGCTGGTGCCAAGACCTGGCTGGTTGTGATGATCTGGGCTGGAAGCTGCCCTCGATGTCTCTGGGCCATCACTCAGCACTCATCCCTGCTGTTGGGTGTGAAGGCTCTCCAGGCAGGCGAGGGTCTGCTTGCCTCAGATGGTGGCCCTGCATGGCAGCCGGGCATTGGTTTCACTTCCTGATGGGCAGGGCTGGCTTTTTTTTTGGGGGGGGGGAGGATCTTCTCCCACAGTCAGCACATGTCTGTCTCTAGCTGGCTCCCTCCACCCCTTGAATCTGCTGTTTCTAAGCAGTTGTGGGATTAGAAACCAGACCACCAAGTTAATCAGACCTGTGTAACAGAAAGCAGGCTCCATGCGGGGCAGCAGAGTGCAGAAGGGTATGGATTCTTCTCTGCTCCCTTGCAAGGTCTACACTAGGGGAAATTTCTGGAGATCTGGGAAGACATCCGTGATCATGTCCTTAATCACACATTATTTTGAAGTTGAACAAAAATAGCATTGTTCCCTCTGGGATCCCACATGCATTTAAAAAAGTATCTATCCAGCTCTTCAGGCTCCAGGGACCCGGACTTCTGACCTCCACCATGAGCCCCTCTGGCCTGTGGTATTCACGTTCTGTAGAGCTCTCCCCTCACTGTTAAAGCCAGTGTGTACGGGGCCTCTGTGCATCCTTTATGAAGCACCCACTCTACACCAGGAGCTACAGATGGGAGGACAAGGAATACAAGCCTCTCTTTACAAGGGGCTGACATTCTAAGGGAGGAGCCAAATTTACATCAACATGGCCACACACAGGGAGGCAGAGCCCTGGGAACTCATCAGGAGGCACCAGAAGGAGGCGGAAGGGGTGACAGACTGGGTGAGAAGGAACCCCAATAGCAAAGGCTCTGGGGGCACCCTCTAGGACCAAACCCATGAGGGGGACAGGGACATGTGGGGAGGGAAGCAAGCAGGACCGACAGACATGTCTACTGGGTAACCTGAGTAAAAGCCATGCTACATACCCCTCTGGTGGGGAAGGGCTGGGAAGGGGGTGCAAGAGGAAAGACAGCTAACATTTTCTCAGACACCATCCATCTCATCTGACAGTCATGACCTGTACGGTAAGTGCTAAAGGCCTCAGCATTCCCACTATACAGATGGTGAACAAGGGGCTCAGGCAGGGTGGAGGCCAGCCCCCCACAACCCACACCTCTTCTGATTCCTGACTATTCTTTCTGCTCAGCCACAACGACCAAGGGCGGCACGTTCAAAGCATCTGATGATTAGGGCTGAGAGCCCATTCTCTGGGGTGCAGCAGCAGCACAGATACCCCCCAGGTGTCTGGACCAGGACCTAGAGGTGGGCCCCCAACTCAAGGGAGACTTCAGCAAAGACTAAAAAGGGATCTCTTGGTGGCACAGTGAGTAGAGCGTCGGCCCTGGAGTCAGAAGGACCTGCGTTCGGAGCCAGCCTCAGACACTTAACTCGCACACACAAACAAAAACCTAGCCGTGTGACCTTGGGCAAGTTACTTAACCCCAATTGCCCTCCAAAAAGCAAAAAATAAAAATAAATAAATAAAAATAAAAAGGGATCTCTAGGTTTAGGTAAGGACGGAGGCTGGAGGGAGCACTGAGCTGCCAGACAAGGCAAGGGGGAGGCAGCCAAAAATGAGCAACAGTACTCTTGCCTTTCCCCCGTAACACATGCTCTGCCTCCCAGGCCCCCAGTCAGGGCAGACATGGGACCACCCTGAGGATTCAGGGACAGGGCCAGAAGAGCCTGGGAGGTCCAGCCATTGTCCAGTGACCTCCACTCAACGGTGAGGTCATCCCATGCCTGAGGCCATGAAGTGACAGGAGCCAAGAGGAAATAGCAGGGTTAGAGGTGGCCCTGGCAGCTCTGGAAGGCAAGAAGAGGGAGGATGCTTGCATCTGCAAAAATAATGGGTCTGTGTGGCTCTATGCGCCCTGGGGAATAGGGATGGGGGGCACATGGCAGAGCGACAAGGGTTGCCTTCTTCGCAGACAGGGATCTGCAGGGGGACCATGGTGCAGTGACACTCATTTCGGCACAGCTGATCTATCTGTGTGGACGGGCTGAAAGCCTGCTCTCCCTCTCTGGCTTTTAAGTCCACAGAATAGCAATGCAGATGTTCCCTTAAATGCCTCTGATTGTCACCTGATAATTAATAGTCAGAGGACAGAGTACCCTGCCCAACATGCAGAGGGACAATGGGTCTTTTCTTCTAATGAGGACATTTCAGGACCACTCCTGATTAACATAAGCCACCCCAACTTCACAGGCACTCATCTATTGAGGACCGGTTTGCTGGGGAAGGTGGGTGGCTGAGGAAGGGTCTGAATAAGGCACAAGTGGAATGACAGATGGGAGATGGGGGGCTGCTCCAGGCCTAAAGATCGCACAGAGTAAGAAAAGGAATTTGGAACAAAGGAGGAGAGGGCTTCATTCTCCCTGTAATAAGGAGGGAGGAGAATACAGGGAAATGGAGGAAATAATGTGGATAGACAAAATTAATCTGATGGCAGCTTCTTTTAAGCCTGATCTTTCCATGAAACGTCTACATCCCATGGTTTTAAATGGCATCATGAGAAAGTCAAGAGAAGCCATGCAGTCTGCAGCAATTCTGTCCCAAGCCATGGTCTCCTGAACAGAAGAGCCACAAAACCCACGATTATGGTCCCAGTGTGCTAGGAAGGGGACAAGTGGCCACACCACAGAACGGGAAGGAGACGGCTGACTGACCAAGAGGACATCAGGCTTGATAGAAAAGCCCCAGTGTGGTTAGTGAAACCGGCACCACTGGCTGCAGGCACGGCGACTCAGGAACTAATCAAGTTCCACACGCTCCTTATAGGACTCCCATGTCCAACCAGTCGCTTTGGGTCTGCGAGGGCCATCGATGGCAGAACGGTCTAGAAAGATGCAGGTGAGGGTCCGAGCCGTGGAGGAGACAGAAGGGAAACCAAGCCTTCTACAGCTACAGATGAGGGGAGAGCTGTGAACTAAATAAGGGACCAAAAAGCCCCATATGGGATAAAGCCAGACAATTCTGATCATATGAAACCGAAAAGCTTTTGTACACAATCAGTGCAGTGAGAATCAGAAGGCAAACAGCCGGGAAAAGATCTCTGTGGCCAATATCTGATGAAAGCCTGATACGAAAAATGGAGACAACCAATACAAAACAAATGTCCAAGGACATAAAGGGCGGCTCACAAAAGGAAGAAATGCAAACTCAACAACACGAAAAACCTCCAAATCATTCAGAATTAAAGAAACACAATTTTAAAAAAAATTCTGAGGCTGCCTCATGGCCATTGTATTGACAGAGAAGAAAATGGCAACTGTCCAAGGGGCTGGGGAAGAACAGGCGAAGGAAGCTGGTGAGATGGTATTGGGTTTGGAAGCACACCCCCAACCTCCCAGGAGGGCTGGGAGCATCAAGGGAAGGAAGGTTTGTCAAGCACTGAGTACAGTGCAGGTGCCTAGTAAACAGTTTTCCTTCCTCCCTCCCCCCCTGTGATACCAAAAGACAGAAGAGGGAAAGGGCCCGGCTGGATAGAACCCTGCTAGCGCTGCACACTGTTGCAGCAAAAAAGTGTGATCCAAGTAGCTGTGGGCGTGGGGTCAGCCCATGGATCCAACAGAACATCACTGGAGCCCAGGAGGGGTAGAAAACCCTGGGAAGTGGTGGGAGAAGGGAGGGCCAGGAAGCCAGGGGGAAGCTGCACTGGGGGACAGCTCTGCAGTGGCCACAGCAATGGAGGCCCCTGAGGCCAGCCTGGGCCATCCTCAAGGCCCACCCTCCTGGTCTGGGACCAGCCCCCTCCATGGGGCCTTCCCCCAATTAAAACGGATCAACCAGGCACAGAGCTAGCACATAAGGCTTGCTGAGGGACTGGCGGGCAGAGTAGGGGGGGGGGGGTCAGGAAAACAGAGAGAAGAAAGCCGATGGCCCAAAAATACACAGAAGAAACACGATGGAGCACAGACCAGAAGGGCACCAGAGTGCACGTAGCACTGGACCTCCAGCCAACAAGCCAGAGTTCCAGCCTGGCCTCAGGGACCCTGGACAATTCAATTCACCCCCCTGCATCAGTTTCTTCAATTATAAAATGGGGACAGTAACAGCACCTACCTCCTCTCAAGGTCTTGGTCAGTCAGTCAGCATTTTTTAAGCACCTACTGTGTGCGAGGCACCATTAAGCTCCAGAGACACAAGAGAAGAGGCTGTTCCTGGTAGCCTCGGACACAGGGCATGGCGCAAGGTGGCCAGCCAGTGTAGGCACACAGACCCTCAGAACAGGAGGGGGGCCCCCCACTCCTCAGATCTGCAGCTGTGGCTCTCTCAGAGCCATGCCAGGCTTCCTCTTCCACCGTCACTCTGTGAGAGCTGAGGATATGGGCCAGGGCCAGGACAAGGCCTCCACAGACCTCCTGCCTGTTATGAGGGTTACCCAGCACTGCTGTGAGGAGCTCTGACATTGTGAAGGGACTGCACAAAGGAGAGGCGGGAGGGCTGAGGGCTGGAGGCTAGCCCCTCAGTAAAGAGTGTGAGGGCTAGCCTTGGAGTCAGAAGAGGGCTAGCCTTGCAGTCTGGAGGCTGTGGATGTGGCTCAGGGAAGGGAGCTTCTCACTCAAACCAATGAAACTACAGGCACAGACAGCCCGATGTACACATCTAACTTAGTTCTAGATGGCAATATTTAAGAAAAGGGAAAAAAAACCCAAGTCGAGCTCAGGGATTGGTGTTTGCTGACTGCACACAGCAGGGCTGTGGGAGACAGACCCCAGGTTTGCTCCTTACTCTCAGCTCTGTCTCCCCTCTCTGTGTCTCAGTGTCCCCATCTGCATTGGGCATCGTTTCCAATGTCAGAGTTTAAGCCTGGGCTCGCTGTCAGGTGTGCTGGGCGGAGGGGCACCTGCTGTGTGCCCTTCCTCAAGGACCTCTGCAAGGTGCCCATCGGAGAGGGCCATCTTAGGATGCCAGATGGCAGAGTCCCTTTTATCCCAGCCAGCCCACGGCAGTGCTGATGGGCCAGCAGAGCTCAGCAGGATCAGCAGTCACTGGCAGGCCCTGGACAATGCAAAGCCTGGGGCAGCACTGTCTTCCTGTGAGGCTCTCACAACTAAAGCAGGTGCTACACCAGAACAAAGGGGGACAAAGCCTAGGCTAGTCAGAAGATGGCGGTGGTGGGCTGCACAGAGGACATGCGCATTCTGAGTCCCTACATGAGCTCCCCAAATCCAGGCTGGCGAGGCCCTCTTCCTCTTCTAGCCTCACCCCTGGCTACAGACAGAAAACCTCCACCCCTGCTCTAAGAGGACACTCCCAATGTCACAGGTCACTGGAGACCAACATATCTGTGCACAGGCCATGTGGCCCAAGAGAACAGAGCCCCCCAAGGGCAGAGACGAACCTGTTCTTGGACCCCCAGGCCCTAACACACGCTGAAGGCTTACCTGACCAAGCATGACCACAGATCTGGGATCCTTCCTGGCTGCTGGGCTCTTCTCTCCACATTCCATGACCCAAAAGAGAACGCCGCACAGTCAGCAGAGACAGGGCCCCAGTCACATTAACTGGGGATAGCGTCATGGCCCCTGAAAGCCCAAATGGGCGGCTTCTTGTGCCAGCTGTTGTGAAGACCTCACCCGACAGTTGTATACACAGGCAACTGAGTCTTTATAAATCTCACCAAGATGCATTTAGATGTAAATGTTCTCATAATGGAGTATTAGACTTAATAACGTATACTCACACAGACTTCCCAAGTCAACAAAAATAAATTTAAAAATCAATACTTAGTCTGTTACGTATACATCACTGAAAGGACGTAAATGAAAATATTTAAAATTAAAATTGCTGAGTGAAGTTGACACAGACAGAAACAGTCCAAGCCTCCAAGCATCAAAACGAATATGAAAATAAAACTGTACCGCTACTCATCTGTTTCAGACTGAAGATGGAAAGAGGCCATTTAGAAGAAGCTTTCTGCCCTTTACTGAAAGAATCCAACAATCTTCTGGGCTTTTATTGGTAAAATATGTATTCTAAACATTCGAAATCCCACAAAAACATCAGCAACCAAAATGTACAAAACAGCAGAACTCCATTCCATGATCCCATGCATTCTTCATCAAACTATTCATCACATACTGATTAAAAGCTCTTTGGCTGCTCTGATTTAAAGGTATCAACTCAAGACAAAAACCACAAAGAAACTGGCCAAGGGTACGAGGACAAGGAAATTCCCAGAGATTAATACAATCTAGCATCACTGTATCAGTGTTGTTGATCATTCCTCCCTATGGGAGCTACCTGCACTCATACAGACAGGAACCAGTTGAGGGTGAGAGAGGCCAGGGTCCCACTGTCACAGAAGAAACTGGCCTCTGACCGAAGAGGCAGCTAAAGCTTTTTCAGGTCCCACCAGTGGTTCTGGAGGATGGGCACCCAGGCCCTGATTCCAAAGCCAGCGTCCATCCCACTGCTCCACTCAGGGTTCACTGCCACACTGCCTGTCCTGACCAAGAATGATAACCCCATCTGACTAGAAACTGTTTTCTAACTGAAGCTCACTCCTCACAATGATTTGTAAATATTTTCCCTTTCTTTAAAAAAAAAAAAACAAACCACATACTTGGAGAGTTTTGAATTAGATAAAAAATGCTTATCTGAGTACTTTAATATACAGGGTCACAGTTAATTAGTCAGACAATGAACATTTATTAAATGTGTGCCATATGTTGGACTCTGCTAGGCATCAAGGCTACAAAGAGTCAAAAGCCAGTCCCTGCCCTCCAGGGGCTCACAGTCTAAAGGGGAAGATAATAAGCAAACAGATATGCACAAGCAGGATCCCAGACAGAAGGAAGGCTCTGGAATTAAGAGGGACTGGAGGCTTCCTGTAGATGGGTGGGGGGAGGGTCTTTCAGGCACCGGGCCAGCCAGAGAAAACAGGGCCCAGACTGAAGATTCCCTGTTGGGGAGGAAAGGCAGTGAAGGGCTCAGGATGCTAGCAGAGCATTCGGTGTTTGCTCCTGGAGGTGAGAGGAGACCACTGGAGTTTACAGGAAGTGGGGTGGGGTGGGGGGGGTGGTGGTGACATACTCTGACCTTAGTTTTGGGAACAGTACTTCAGTGGCTGAATGGAGGATGAAGGATGGTGAAGAGAGACTGGAAGCAGACAGGCCACTGCCCTGCTCTGTCCTGCCCACCCCCACCCCTTGCAGGTTAATACAATAATCCAGGTAGGAGGTGATGAGGGTCTGCACTAGAGTCGAGGCAGGTTCCATCCAAGGAGAGGAGGGGGCATATTCAAGGATGCTGCCAAGGTGAATTCCACAGGCCTTGGCAACAGCTGAGCCGTGGGGAGCCCAGGAAGCCCCCTAGGTTGTGAGCTTGAGCTTGAGTAGTTTAAGATGTGACTAAGGGCTCTGTAAGACCCTGTAGGCTATATCTGTTAACTCTATATTCAAAATTAAACCCAACTATTAGGTGAAAAACGACTCAAAGTAGGCCCTTAGTCTGAGGTGGCTGGCTGGCCTCCTCAGGACACAGAGTAACCTCCCCTCCAATAAAGGAAGGGGAAGGGGAACGGGAAGGGGAAGGGGAAGGGGAGGAATGGGCGCTGTGTGTGCTGGGCAGGCTGCCTCAGAGACAGGCTGACAAGGAGAGCTCATACAGTTGAAGAAACATCTAGTCACCAAAAAGAATGCATTCTCAGCTCTTGCAATGCCTAGTATCTTTAAATGAGGTGTTCCTGAAACACCAGTCTCCCTCAGGGCAGACACCAAAGGGCCATGAATTCTCACATTCATTTTGGCTGTCAGGGGGCAGAGGACCAGTGCCCCTCCGGCCCTCCCGAGGGAGGCTTTGGAGCACCCTGCCCCCACCAGACATCTTCATGACCAGCTGGTCAAAGCAACCTCTTCTTTCAGAGGTGATTTCTGTAGATTGCCAATGGACCAAGGCAAGGCATGGATATTTTATAAATGCTCCTTGGCTAGGATTTTTCTAATGGATGCAGCCAAATGCCAGCTTATATTTCAAGTTTTTAGAAGGAGGCATCTTCTAAACATAAAGAAGATTCACCCACTTTCACTCTCAGATTGCCCCACATTTCAAAGAAAACACATGTATAAGTCGGTGCACAGTGTGTGCAGGGCCGCAAGTGGCCTGGCACGGCCAGGAGCCTGCTGGCTGGGCCACTCTGGCCCATCTGCCTGGAGACACAGGGGAGTCGGGGGATCTCGGTCCCAATCCTGTTCCTGCCACTTCCTGCCCAGTGATCTCACACTGGTGCCTGTACCCTCCTGGCTCCCTCCCCCACCTGTGAACCCGGGGGAGGCTGGATTCTGCCAGAAGAGCAGCTTGCCCACCTTCACCCTGATGCCCGCCACCTCCACCCGGTAGCAGGGAAGGTCAATCCATCCTGCCCCCGGCCCCCAAAGGATGTTCTGAAGCCCAGAGTGATGGGGCCCCTTGAGCCTCCGCATCTAACTGAAGCACAGCTTATCTGAGGGACTTCTTGCACAGCCCCCCCTCAGGAATACAAAGAAAGGCAAATGAATACCCTACCCTTTCCTGCCCTCAGGCAGTTCTCACTCCAAAGGGGGAGACTGTGAAAGGAGGGGGAACCAGCCATTCTCTGACTGTCCCCGCTACCTGCCCCCCAACCTGGGCATCTACTCGGCATCTCTACGGGTCGGTCTACACACTGAGAAAACACAGAACACGGGTCAGGTCCTGGGGAGCTGGCATGGCACTGGGCACAGAGTCTGTGAACAGACTGAGATCCCAGAAGCGGGGGGCTGATTAGAGATAAAAGAATAAGGGCCTCAAGAAAAGCTGGTCCCCAGCAAGTGGGGGATCCGACTGTCCCTGCTGGTGTCTGTGGAGCACGGCCCCCTGGGTGGCAGAGCCTCCACTTCCCAATGGCAGGGGGCCCAGCGCTTTCTTGCCATCCTAATTTCTGGATCTGTCTTTCAAATTATATTGAATTTTTCCTTGAAAATACATGACTTCATTAATGCCTTTTAATAAGAGGGGGGAAACCACTATAAGTTAGTTTGAATTAGAGGGTTTTTCTTTTTCTTTTTAAAGAAAATGTGGTTTCATTATTTTCAAATGATCATAATAATTAGAACAAGTCCAAAAACGGTTCCAAGCAGGGAGCTCGGCTGGTTTGCTTTAACACAGAGATACTCACCTGGAGCCGGCGGGAGCCCATGGCTCCCTGCAATGGGAGCTGAGCCCAAACTCTCTCCCAAAGCTTGTCCCCATCACTGATTTGCAAACCAGCCCAAAAAGAGTTTTTTCAAACTCACACCAAGTTGATTCAATCCCAGTGTTCTGCTGGCCACAGATCCAAGTGAATGTGCACCAGGTGAGTGCAGCTTGGGCCAGCCCACCCTCACCATCTACCAATGTCAGCATCACAAACCCCAGCATTTAAAAGGACTGACTCTGGGCTTCCGGCTTGGGTGGCCTGCCACAGTGAGGGGCAGACAGGACTGGAACCCACTTCCCAGATCCTGCTACTGGTGGCTACATAGCCAAAATGCTGGGTAAAGGTCAGGAAGAGCCAAGTTCCAAAATGACCTCAGCCGCTTCCTGGCTGTGTGACCCAGGGCAAGGCACTTCACTTCTTTTTGCCTCAGTTTCTTCAACTGTAAAATGGGGATGACAGTGGCCCTGACCTCCCAGGGCTGTGGTGAGGACTGGTAAAGCACCAGTACAGAACAGGGGCTCCCATCCTTTCCTTCCTCTTTTTCTAGGCATCAAGGATGTGGGAAGCCCTCAGGGGCCCCTCCAGGAGGAAACCTTGGGAAACTGAATAAGGCCCAGAGCTAGCAGGAAGGAGGCCAACCAGGTGCCCCAGGACTCAGGAGAGAGAAGGGTTCCTGAAGCAGCCCAGGTTGGATGCCCAGCAGCTCCTGCTCCTTCACTGGCTCTCAAATTGATACCCACCCCCCAAGTGATCCTACAGGCTTTTTCAGACAGCCAGCTCGCCAGACCCCTGCTTGGTCAGTCTGTGCTACTCAGACCTCAGTGCCCAGTGAGGTGGGGGGAGCTGTCAGAGCTGGGCCTACAGATGCACGGAGGCCGCTTCTCTAGCTCCGACAGTGGCAGGCCTATCCTCCTCCAGAAGCCGGATCTTTAGCCAAAAAGCACTTTGAGAACCATCTGATGTGAGTAAGCCAAAGGACCAGTTAAGGAGGAAGCAAAGGCCAGGATCCATGGAGCAGCTCCACCCATCTGCTTATTGGCCTCTCTAAGCACTAGTTTCCAAGAAGACTGAGCTCAAGTAGTTTTGCTTAGAATCCAGGACTCTCATTCTTTAGAATGGGGCAGTTAGGTGGCACCCCAATACACAGAGACCCAGGCCTAAAATCAGGAAGACCTAAGTTCAAATCCAGCCTCAGATACTTAGAAGCTGTGTGACCCTGGGCAAGTCACTTCACCCTGCTGGCCTCAGCTTCCTCATCTGTAAAATGAGCTGGAGAAGGAAATGGCAAACCCCTCCAGCATCTCTGCCAAGGAAACCCCAAAAGGAGCCACAGAGAGCTGGTAAGGACTGAAAACTCAACAGCAACAACTTCTGATGTCAAACCTGGGGCTTCTGGAGTGAATTGAGATTTAAAGGCTTCAAGGTGGGAAGGGGTAGGGAGAGGACGCTCCAGGATGGGGAAAGACAGAGGCAGGGTGCTACAGGATAATGTGAAGGGGCAAGGGGCCTTGAAGGTCAGGCAAGGCACTTGGATCTTCCTACCTCTAGCCAGGATGGAGCGTCCCTGGTGGGATCCTGACTGTAAAAAGGCAACAGGTGGCCAGAGTGCCTAGCTACTGCACTAGCCTGGGCAGTGGGCACAGCCGGCTGGGCTGGAGGGAGGGTACCTCCTGGGGGCCTCAGCGTCAGCCAGAAACCAATACACCTTCCGTGATACAGGGCCCACTGCTTTCACAAGTTATTTGAACAAAACAAAAAGCTCATGATCTCTTCTTTCCCATCTCCCTCCTCTGCCCTCCTTCACCCCTCATTACTGAGGCCCATAACTAACTTCCACACAACCTCCGGATCCTAAACAAAATGGGCAGGGATGGGGGCGGGGTACCGTAAAGGGAGAAGCAGCAAAAACCCCCCTTCCACTGAACCAAGGCATGGTGCACCACAGAAGAAAACTATTTCAATTTCTACGGAATAAAACAACATTGAAGAAACAGCTAATATTTAAATGTTCCCTTACTTACTAACATAACTGAGTTTGGGGAATCATTGTCATTGAAAAATCAATCATAAATAAAGCTTTTAAAAATCATTCAAATGATAACATAAGCCAGTGGGACAATACATTTCTATGCATAGACTTGTGGATGCAAGCACATACTCCCGAATGCTTTACAAAGCGCTATCTCACTTGATCACAAAAGCAAGAGGTGCTGCCACACACAGAAATCTGGGCAGGGAGTTTCGATGGGTTTGAAAAGGACTTTCTATTCCAGTTTATTTTTTCCACTATAGTCTTTTATTAATACAACAATATATTACCCTACACAGAAAGTCTTACTTTCAATGCTGAATAAGGAAAAAGAGGTCTCTGTCTAAATGTGTTTTTGCACGTCCACTTTCACAGGCAAATGATCTAAGACTGTTACTGAAAAGGAGGTCAAAATATTCTATGCAAGCAGCACACCCGGAACATTCACCCACTCTAACCCCCCCAACAAATGATCCCAGCAAAGGTGGGTGACACAATAAAGTCACAAAAATCACTGGTGGTCTTCTTCATGTCAACAGGCCATCCCAATATGGTCAGGGGACCCCTTAACAGCCCTTGCCACTTACTAGTAACGAAGAGTATGAAAACATAATAAAAAGAAACCTTTTTTATAACAACAAAAACTGTTAAATGTTTTGGAATTATGGGACTGAGTAAGACAATGAAGGGCCTGATGCTGCTAGAAGAGGGGGGTGGCAGAATCCCAAACCCCCCCCCCCAAGAGAACCAGTCTGGCCGCTGTGAGTGCTAGCGGTGGCAGGCTAGGGGGGCCTCTCATGCCTCCTCAGGCCCTGGGCTCAATCTGCAGTTTGGGAGGAGGCAGGTCTCACAAAAGAAATCACAAGTCTGTACCCAGGTCAATCCCTACTAAAATACCAAGGGGCTGGCTCCTGGATAAATGGGACAAAAACCCTAAGTAAACAGATATGGAAAAACAACAGGGCAAGAATATGAAAAGGGTCCTCAGCTAAATGGGGGCTCACAGTCCTACACCTGAAACAGGAAAGCATCAGCCCTGGGCAGACTGAAGAAAGGCAGCTCGTGGATAGCCCAGGGAACGGAGCCCAGGGGACTGAGCTCAAGGGATGGAGCCAGGGGACCGAGCAAGGCCCATCCCAGCCTAACACAACCTCTGGACAGGACCACACTGCATAAAGCTAGAACAATGACAACGAGGAAAGTATTCATGATTTAACAAGTGCAGCGCAGAAAACCGGTGGGCATTTAGGTGAGGAAAGGGATCCAGATGCTAATCTTCCCATGCCCTGGTGAATTCTAGCCAGCAGAGAGACTTCAACATTAGGAAAACAGACTTGAGGGAAGGTAGAATGAGACATCCCCGCTGTTTCAGCTCTGTAAGGAAGCCACGGTCTGGGCATCATGGCAGCAAGGGAAGGACAAGCTGGAGGCAGGGTCTGCTCCCCGCCATGAGACTTGGGAAAAAGAGAAGAGCAGGGCAGCAGGAAGGCCCCTGGCGGTGCGGGTGGCCACACTGAGGAAGACCTGAGTTCAAATCTGGTGTCAGACACTTCCTAGCTGTGTGACCCTAAACAAGTCACGGCACCCTGTAGGCCTCAGTGTCCTCATCTCTAAAATGAGCTGGAGAAGCAAACAGCCAACCACACCACTCTCTCTGCCGAGGAAACCCAAATGGGGTCACAGAGATCACTGAACAGCCACAACTGGTGCCGAGAGCCTGGCCTTCCTCCGCGTGAACATTGGGCAACGACCCCGGGGTCTCCCTCATAAACGCAGATGGGGGTGGGTTTTTCCAGGGCAGGCCCTGGCGGCCGAGCCAGGTCTGGGGGGCCTGGCACAGAGGTGCTGATCAGAGAAGGGTCAGGAACGTCCTTCTGATGGGGTGTGGCAGAGGGAGATGCCAGACACATGGCACCAACCCTGTGCCCATGGAAATGACTTTCCGGCACTGTGGAGGATGAGAGGGGAGGCCGTTAAGGGAAACCAATGCAGAGTCTATTTCAAGGTCCAGCCAGGTGGTGATGAGGGTCTGGATGAAGGTGGGGCCTAGGTGAGCCCAGGAAAAGGGCAAGGTGCAGAGTGGGGGGCACCAAAGAGAAGGGGGAGATGCCTGGGGGACCGCAGCATGGCGGCCCACTTGACAAAAACACAGAAGCCGCACCGGGGTGGGGGGGGAAGTTCTGAGTTCTGATCTAGGCAGGTGGAGTTTGAGGAGTCCCTGGGACATCCAGCCTAAACCAAAGGTAGCTGGAAATGTGGGACCAGAAGTCAGGAGAGAGACCAGGAGCGGTCTGCACAGAGAAGGTCAGAAAACTCTGAAAGAGCATCTAGAGAGAGGAGACGAGGGTCTGGGCCAAGCCCTGCCAAATGCCTAGTCGAGGGGCCTGCTGTGGGCTGGGTCAGCAAAGTGGACTGGGCAAGGAGGACAGGGGCTGTGGAAGGGGGCCCAGAAGTCTGAAGCCTGTGTGGAGGCCACCAGAGATGGCCAATAAGGCTGCAGGGTTAACTCTGAATAGACCAATGTCTAGGCTATGTTAATGAAATGAATTCCAAAGTCAGATATGTGTGATTTTTGGATTATCATCTCTTTTATATTAACAGTAACATGGCTTCTCCTCCATCAGTACAAATAATTAAGGGTTGACTACAATGAAATTCCCTATTCATGAGCTTTCAAAATAGCATACCCAAAATAGCTATAATCAGCTAGTAAAAATTCCTAATATTAAGTGTTGATTTTTAAAAATTACTGAGATTATAATACAGCTGTAAATTGTCTATGACAATTTTAGAATGTTTATATGAAAACATAATGTAATTACCTTACAGTTTATAGGTCCTATCTTTGCACAAGCAAATCTCTCCTTGTATATAGGATGTCAATAAATGGTATGGTTTGCCTTAAGTACAGATTTCACATTAGCTCTGATGGACTCAGTGCCCCAGGACGGGATTTGTATCACCTGCTCTTTGCAGAGAGCTAACGCCTAGAGAAAGGATTCTGAGAGTGTAAGTGTAACACTAGAAAAATCATTCCATTTAAATATGTACCACCTCCCAAGGAAAATGGAAAGGGATTCTTCTGGCAATCATTTCACAGCTCTATTTCCCACTCTGAATGTCCATTTTCAAGGATCCTACCTGAATTTCAGCAGGCAGTCCAAAGGGACCCCTTGCCAGGTTCTTGGCTACAGCTGTGCACCCTTCTCTTCTTGGTCCAATGGGCTCAAATCTTGCCCCTGACCACCCCCACATTCATGTATGTCCCCCTGGGACTGGTTCCTAGGGACAGCGGGCAAGAGGCTAGCACAATACAATTCTGCCCCCAGGATCCTGCCCACATACCACCAAAGCACGAAACTGTGACCAGACCTAGGAGGCTGGGCCTTCCAACCGCTGGAGTCGCCAACTGCTCAAAATCTGGCTAGTTATTATTTCTCTGTGAAATCTAGCTTTTCCCTTCCATGGTGATGGAGCTAACTAAATGAAACATTTTTGAACGGATTGTTTTCAAAAAGCCTATGTTTTAATGTATACAGACACCACTAATTTTAAGTTTTGCATATCTAAAATGCAGTAATGTCCCTGAAGTGGGGAATGTCTGTTTTAGGACATAAGCTGCCTGGCTTCCAAGCTCCAGGTCCATCCCAATCCAAAGGTCTGGGGGAAACACTCTTCATTTGGGGCAGGCAGGAGAGTCATGCCCTGGCTGGGCTGCATCCCCTCAAGTGTGGCTATATGGCCCAGTGGACGGAGCACTAAGCCTGGAGCCCGGAAGATCTGAGTTTAAGTCGGGCCTCAAACACATACTAGCTGTGTGACCCTGTGCAAGTCACGTAACCTCTGTTTGCCTTAATCCACTGGAGAAGGAAATGGCAAACTACTCCACCATCCTTGCCAAGAAAACCCTATGGACAATGTGACTTACCAAGGGACGCAAGTGAACAAACACAGACATCTACACACACAGATGCACATGTATATACGTTTGTGTGTGGGTGTCATCTGCTTAAGTGTCACCATAAAACAGTTGGAGAACCCCCCCCCCCAGCATGCCCATGCCCATCCCCAGGCGGTCTCAGAAAGGGCCCAGGAGATGACCACAGGGCACATCAGGGCATGCATTCTGGGCAGAGCTTCTCAAGCCTCCTGATGCCCTCTGCAGCTGACCCACCTCCTCACCCTCCTTCCACGCGGCTTTGTTTGGCTAATGCTGGGCTCACATTCACTGTCTCTTTTCCTATTTGTAAAACATTTATCATATACTTCTGACTACTCACAGGAGAAGACAAGAGAAGAATTCTGCCTTTCTACACAAATTAAAGTTCTTTTCTTAGTGAGTTTCCTGCTGGCATACTGTTCCTAAGGTTATGGTAAGCCTGATGTCTATAAGATAAACCCTAATTTCACTGGAAATCCCATTATGAAGGCTGAAACAGGCATGAGGGGGGAAGGCAGAATAGTAAAAAGTCCCCAAGGCAGAATTCAAACTCAGGGCTTCCTGCCTCCAAGGATTCCCTCCAGCCTGGATGATTTCTGGGGTCCTTTCTATCTCTCAATCTACAATCCCCACATGCCACATATGGGGCACAATTCCCTCATCAACTATTAAGTATTTATTTGATTCGATGTCCTCTGTTAGACCCGGGGGTGTAGGAGAAAGGCCCTTCCCTCAAGCGCTTTCTTTCTTTGAAGGGGGAATACAATGGGGTTGACTGACTTATTGACCTGCCCAGGGTCACACAGCTACTAAGGGTCTGAGGCCAGATTTGAATTGCATTCAGGTCCTCCTGACTCGGGGGCTCCTGAGCCTTTCTAATCCAGTAGAGGAGAGAGCACTACCACAGGGACCATATACTAGTGAGGATGGAGAGCCAAAGTCCCAAGGGCACAGATGCTCCTCAGAGGAGGGAGAGGGCTTCCAGGCCAAAGGGCAGAAAAAGAGAAGGTGGAGCCAGGCTCCTCCAGGAGCTCCCTTGGAGGGGGGCCTCAAAGGATGGGCTGGGGACCATACTTGGTGCTGCGAGCCCTGGCTCCAGACCCCAACTTTCACTTCCTAAAATGTAAGAGCTGCCCCATGCCTGAGAATCTCCTCTTCCCCAAATTTCACTCCTGTTTTCCCATTTCTGTCTATGTATTTACAATGTTTCATGCAGCTGAATTCTCACAGTATAATCTGCCAAAAATTGCCTCCATCTAGCACATGAAGCACTCCAGAATTCTTCTAAGTACGTTGCTTCAGGTTATTTAAGATAAATTAATTCCCTCCTTTAACAGCTCTCCAAGTAGATATTTTATATGCCAAATTTAATAGAGAACATATAATATTTATCCTCTAAAAACTCGGCATAGTAGAGGCACAAGAGAAGCTAGTCCCAATTGCTTAAAAAGATACATGAAGCACACCCTACGCAATCTATTTCCCACCATCAGATGAATTTAATCTCAGGAGCAGTCTTGGCCAAATTGCCAAAATGGGCACCGACACTTGCCAACAGTGGACAAGAGACAAAACCAGCTTCTTCTTATATGGCTCCAGCAACTGGGAGGCTTTTACTCAACAATGCCCTCCCCTGCTCCTGAGTTCTAGCCAGGGATCTCAGTCAAACTCTTCAATCCTAAACTACTAAGTCTAAACTCCTTGTGCCCAACTAGAACAGAAAGATAAACACAGTGGCAGGCCTAGGGAAGCTCAGGACAAAGCAGGCAGTCACCACAAGTCCCTTGGCTCACAGAGCGGGCTAAGACATGCAAACAAAGAGAAACAGGGCAGGGCCCCAAGGGCACATGGGGAGCAGACCCCATCCACATTGTCCTTCCATGGAAGAGTAAGATGGTGCCAGAGCTGAGCCCCCATCAGAGCTCCTTCTTAATGGTAATGGCATCTGCCCTGGCATGATAGGCTTGCACACTTCAGATCTGGTCAGGTGCCTGGCACCCAAGAGCCAGGATCCCCACAGACGTGGACCTGACCAGCACAGTTCTCTGCTTTGTTAGACCGAAGCTTCATCTGCTAAGACGCTCCTCAGGAAGAAATCTTGTAGCAGTCATTTCTTTTGCTTCAACAATACTTAGTTGAGTGAGCACACCCTACTTCCCTGCTGGTGGCTAGCACCCTACCTCAGTCCTGCCCAGGTCAGCATCCGAACCCCATACAACACAAGACCCCACAAAGCCACCCACTTTCCAAGGGCAGACATTAGCAGCCAGGAGTCCCCGGATGGCAGGAACTCTGACAACCTCCTTGGAAGTCTATGCAACCCCAGATCACTCTGGAGCATGGCTGCTTCCCTTGGCTAGTGATGGGCAATGCATCACAAGGTCAGTCAGGTGGGCAGCATCGACACATGGAACCGCCTGCACCAAACCTTGTCCGACTCCCAAACTTGGCTCTGCAGCCTCTGTTCTACTGCCAGGAGCTAAGTGGGTTCCTGAGGCCACAAACGGAATCCTTGCTGCTTCCCCTGCCCAAATGCTCCTGATGACTGGCAGCCGATATGGGAAGATTCTGCCCAACTCTGGCCTTGGTTCTCTCATTCTTCTTCCTGGTACCTAACCCAATGCCTGGCACATAGGCTTTCCCAGTTAAACCAAATGCAGAAGGGCATTATGGTGGCACCTTCTACCTTCTAGTACAACTTGTTCCTATTGGACTACAATGGGATCAAAAATTGAGCCAAACAGAATGCTATCACATCTTGGCTGCTTTTTTAAACTTTCTAGCTGTTTCTTCTCAAAAACAGAAGTTCAATTAAGGAAACAGTCCAAGTACTGCAGCAATCTCTGAAGGATTCTCTCCCTTCCAAAGCCCAGAGTCAAGTCCATTCCACAGTGCGCTTCTGCCAATCCTAAAATAAACCCCCCAAACCAGTGACCAAAGGGTTTAATTTGGGGGTGAGGTCTGGCAAGTCCTTCCGTCTCTCCAGAGACCGTGCTTCTTTACCCACTGGAAGGCACAACAGAGACCAGACTTTTCAGGACAAGATCTTTAACCACCTAGAATTTGCTTTGCATTTCTTCTGGGAGGCCTTTCCATCCAACAAGTCTTGGTGACCATTATTGCACCACCACAGTTTTTTTTTTTTTTTTTGCTTTTTGGAGGGGGAAGGCAGGGCAATTGGGGTTAAGTGACTTGCCCAAGGTCACACAGCTAGTAAGTGTTAAGTGTTTGAGGCTGGATTTGAACTCAGGTCCTCCTGACTCCAGGGCCAGTGCTCTATTCACTATGCCACCTAGCCACCCCTCCAATAACACACACATAATGCTTTTTACAACAGCACACATAAATATGATGGGCAAATAATGTCCCAAGGAGCTCCCTACAATGACTAAGACTTGACAGGGTTCCTCAAACAGGGCGCCATGATGCAGCTCAAAAGCCCTGTGGGGAGAAGCAGCCAGCTTCCCCCTGGGCCAAAAGAGCCCTACAGGTATGGGCTGGGAGAGTGAGCTCCAGCTTAGTACAGGCTGGAGCTTTGTTTGGGATATCCGAGGGCCCTCAGCGTTCACAAGGACCCACTGGAGCCTCTCCACCAAACACTTGTGGCTGCATACACTTGTTTCAGGGCATCTTCAAACAAGACCAAGATCTTCTTGTTTTAGGGGATAATTATACGGCTGGCTTTCCTCTGTGATCCTTTATAAGTCAGACCATTTCCTTTGAGATAACCTTTGCTTGTCTGAATGCTTCTAGACTGATCTGTTCTACCATACATGTTTGTGCAAAATCTCCCAATGCCTAGCACAACTGATAGCTCGGAAATGTTTCTTTTGTTTTCTAATTTTTACTTTGCAAGCAGGTCTCAAATGTTTACCTTATTTTGAGATCTTCATGAACTGTAGGCCCAATGGATGAGGTTTCCCTCCTGGCCTAAAAGTCCCAAGTAATCTGCCCTGAGCACTTAATGCCTTTTGGGAGCCCCTCAAGTGTTCAGGGCTTATTTGACCACCCTGGATTTTTTCTTTTCTAACAGCCTGCGTGTCTTATTATGGTGAATTTCATATTCCATCTGGATTGCTGTTACAATGGCAGGGATGCATTGGGAGAAATTTTGGGTGATGGGAACTCAAGAGGAAATCTGCCTGGACCTCCAAGCCGTTTGAAGGTTGTCTAAGGTATAAGAACCCCTGGAGAAATATGAGTACGGCCTGTGTGGGAAGACCGTGTAGAGCTTTTGTCTAGACTCCTGCTGGAAGACCCTATACACTGAGGGAATCATGGAGAAATCTACATCCAGAACCATTTGGTTTTTCACCTGATTAGGCAGTGACTTCCAGCTGCCTCCAGGTCCTTACCCCATGGGGAGTACCTCCCTTGTTCTAGAAAGCTCTATAGGGATGAGGCTTTCCTATTGAGATAGGGAGCTTCATTTTCTTTGCAGGGGGAAAAAAAGGACCAAGAGAGGCCCTTTGTGAGGACTAGACAAACTACCTTCTGGGAAGCTCTGCTGTGTCCGGGGACAACTGTGACTTTTATCTATGAGTTTAGGACAGCATGAGAGCTGTGCCACACGTACTTTTTGGAGACTCTTGAGGACAAAGCACAGGAGAATTCAGAAGGGAGAATGCTTGAGCCTTCCCGGGGCTCGAGACTCTTCTCAGTGGGGAATACGGACAATGAGCTCCAAGTGTGCCCCATCCAATTTACTAAGCTAAGCAAACATTAAGCAGGGGAAGCTGAGGGCCAAGGAGGGCCCAGGCCTTAGAACATGCTCAAACACGTCCTACTGCAAGGCTTACACAGAGCATGGATGGACAGTCCCTGCATGGTTCTAATCCAACAAGTAGAGCTTGGTAAGCCTACTTTGGTTCCAGAGTGAAGGAGGAGCTGGTATTGTGTGAGAATGAAGAGTCTTCTGCTCGTCTGGGGAGCCAGAAAAATGATGCCTCAACTTAGTGGGCTGGAATTGAGTGTGGACAGGAAAGCGACACTCCAAGCCCCATACAGTCCCTGGCTTCTCTTCCTTCCTGGTGCTAGGGCAAACCTCTTGGGAGCTGCTGGGGGGAAAGGAAGAGAGGTCAGCTGCTCTATCTCTCTCCCTCCCTCCTACCTGGTCCCCACAGGTCTGTTCAGCCCGTCTTGGTGTTTATTCTTTCCTAATCTTAGGTTTATTCTTTCCTAATCTGAGGAGTGTTCTCAGAGCAGAGCACTCAACTGGGAAGTCCATACGTGCTCCAAGTCCACCAGAATGGAAGTGGTTACCAGTGAGGGCCTGGAGCAGAGAAGATCCAGCCCACTGGGTCAGAGGTAGCATCAGTCCCTCATGCCACAGAGAAGTCCTGGGGATGGACTCTGGAAAGGCACTGACCTTCAGAGTCCAGAGAGAGCTCAACTCAGGGCAGACAAGATGACTTCACAAAAGGAAGACAAAGTCTCGTGGGGCCTGGGGTCAGGAGCTGCCCCAAGTCTGAGCCCACCCATGCCAGGAACTAGTCTGTAACCATCCTTCTCAGTCTACTTTCTAAGTAAAGTCTTTTTATGAAAGTTACAAGTTCAACCAATTCTGATTGATAAAGGGAAGCACAAGGATGGGACTCATGAGTACCCAGACTAGAAATCACCCCCCCCCCCGCCCGCCAGGAGCCCCACCCTGTAGCGTCATGATTCCTTTTCCCTTTCCTAGTGTGGCTATCCTTCCCTCACATTCAAATCTCCAAGAATTCCCACCAAAGAAATCCATCCCCACCCCCACACAGACACCCATATCCACCCCCACCCCCACCCACCCCCACCCAGACACCCACCCACACCCACAAACACCCACACAGAGACACACCCACACAGACATAGACACACATACGCCCCCTCCAATTCCTCTCCAGAGCCAACAAAAAACAAAATGGCCAGGCGAGTTCCCTCTTCTCATGGCCTCCTTCTATGCACTGTAACTTAAGTGAGCAGCCATTTGCCAGAAGGCAAAAAGGAGGCAGGAGAATGAATGATAGATATAAAATATATAATGGATTATCAACACCTAACTAGGTTTGAAATGGTAGATGCCAGAAATGATCACAACCAGAATCATCAAGGCATCTGTCTTCTCCTCTCATCGGCATTCAGTTTGGCTCCTACTGCCTGACATTATCAGCACATTCTCCATCCACGGGGAGGCTCAAACAGGACCCCCTCTTTCCATGAACACAGCTCTGCTAAGTGCTTAGGACTTTCTTCAGAGCCATAAGGACTTCATCACATCCCAAACACCTCCATAAGATTGGTAATAAATGCCCAACATCTTCAGAGGCTCCTCTTAGGCTGATGCCCAAGTTAACACTATAATAAATAGTGTGGGTGTGATGAATGCTGGTGGACCTCTTTACTGTATGAGGAAGTCAGATTTCAGGGCTATAAATCTCCAGGACAGGAGGATGGGCAAAGACAGGCACACGCTGCTGCTCCAAACAGTCAAAGCCCAGGCCCAGCCCCAGCTCTGCTGCTTGATGCCCTGGTCTCCTGATCTGATTTTATTCAAATGCAAAATCAAAGACCTCCAAGACCTCTTCTAGCTCTAAATATACTAACTATTAAGGTTATTAAACCATGACAAGTAAAATCCCTAACTAATTTTTTAGTTTTCTATAACTGAAGTTTTTCATCATTTGTAATATTTCATACAGAAAAATTTTCAAAAACCATTTGAGAGGGGCAGCTAGGTGGTGCAGTAAATAGAGCACTGGCCCTGGAATCAGGAAGACCCGAGTTCAAATCCAGCCTCAGACACTTAATACTTACTAGCCGTGTGACCTTGAGCAAGTCACTTAACCCCAATTGCCCTGCCTTCCCCCCTCCAAAAAAAAAAAAAAGACGAAAACTATTTGAGGGGGTTATTTGCCTTATATCTGGAACACCTGGTGAAAGAAAAGTGCAAAGCACATTAAATAAAAACCTGAAAGTTCTTTTCATAGACTTATGATGCCAAATGAACTTGAGTTCTCAGGTAACTATGAGCTATTTCCCCTGGAAGGTTTCATCAGCAGACAACCAACTGGCCAAACGACGCGCCCAATCTGACAAGGCTAGACTACCCAGCAGGGGTGGCTGCATTTTCTCTGCTCCACACAGCACAGAGACCCTCAGTGAGGAGCCACCTGTACCCAGGCCGGCGGCAGCATGGCCACAGCAGAGAGAACTCTGCAAGGGCAGGCAGGGGCAGCAGAGGGGACCGAGGGCCTGAGACCAGACAAGCCCAGAAGCTTCCATGCACAAATCCAGGAAAAGCTGCACCTTGACCCCAGACTTCCTGATTTCAAGTCTGCTGAACCAAGCTACCTCCAAAGTACTTTCCCAGGAAGGGCATCATAAATCCAGCAAACTGGAGCTAGAAAAGGCCTTCAGATCAATCCTAATGATCCCATTTTACTGATAAGGAAACTTAGGCCTCAGAGAAGTGACCAGTGACTGACAGAAAGGGTGGAGCTAGGACCAGTCTTTGGGGTTCCTCATTCGGGGACAGACCCTCATCCCAGGCCCAATGTGGCAGCACCTTGAACTAGTGCTCAGATCATTTTCCCACTCGTGGGAATGCCTGTAGCTTCATCTGTGCATTGGTTAGTTCTTCTTTCTATCATCCAAAGTCATGGAGAATTTAAAAAAGCACCTTCATCCCCAGAAGCTATGAAGCATGAGCAGTGGACACAGCTTCCGTCTGGGAGGACCAGAGACAGCACGATTACCTGGCGGGTACACACTACAAGAACAAGGTCATCTGAGCGTGCTCCTTCCCTTGGGGCTGCGCATTCTTGGAGAGCCGGCACTGCCCAGCACCTTCTCCAGCCGGAGAGCAGCCTGGCCCTGCCCTCCAAGCAGGGCTCCCCACATTTGAGGCCTCTCCAGGACAGCATCTCCACCACCTTCTGAGAACCCGGGCTGCCTCTGTCTCAGGGAAGTCCTGAAAGCCACCCCTGCTACAGAGTGCCCAAGGGGCAGGTGAGAGCCCAGCACGTGCAACAGAAACGTACCCAACACAGAAAATGCCTCTGAAGGCCAGGGGACCTGGACAAAGGCTCCATCTCTGTCCACAGGCATGATAACAATCAACGCTGCAGAACTTTAGAGTCCACCATGGTTTTACACCCGCTCTGAGCCTGACAAGGAGCCCCCCAAAGGCAGGCAGGAGCAGCCTGTCTTACAGATGAGAAGACTGAGTGTCAGCCATGCTAAATGACTTGCTTCTAGTCACACAGCCAGCAAGTCAGTCAACAAACACGGACTCAGCACTTCCTGCAGGCCAGGCGCCAGGCCAAACACTGGAGACACAAGGAAAGACTTCAAGGGGCTCGCAGTCTGATGTGGGAGGCAGAAGCCAAGTAAATGGGGGGGGGGGGGAATGAAGGCTCCGGAAAGGGGGGGTAAGGCCCACACTACCTGCTGTGGGAGAGTCACCCGGGGCCCGCCCTCGGATATGAGCCATCTGACAGGAGGGAGCACAGGCTGGCAGGACACCACCCGCTAGGCTGACGCTATGCTCTTCTCGGCAGATGAAGAGAGGGGTCCAGAGAATCTACGGGATGAGCCTGGGTGTTATGACGTAAGACGAGAGGTAAACAGAACATGATAGCATGCACAGAAAACAGAGCAGCCTTCCATCAGCCACGGCGTGCGTAATCTCCATTAAACCCACAAAATATCAAGAATTAAGCACTGTGCCCATCTCTTCTCCAATGACAGCTCTGGTCATGGCGGCATTTTGAAAACATGGACAAAGCCTGTGAATGAAAACATTAAACCAACTGCTGGCCCCCACACCAAGGCCCAGGCCAGGAAAGGCCAAAAGCTGCCCAGAGAGAACTGGAAAAAGAAAATGGGGGGGGGGGGCGCCACTAGGTGGCACAGTGAATAGAGCCCCAGCCCTGGAGTCAGGAGGACCTCAGACACATAACACACAATAACTTGACATGTGACCATGGGCAAGTCACTTAACCCCAACTGTCCTCCAAATAAAGAAAAAGAAAACAGGTTTTACACTAACATTGTCAAAAGCCAAGTGTTTAAAAATAAAGGTTCTGGTTAAAAAGGTTAGTCCTACTATGAATTAACACTGAACAACGATTAAAAAACAACTAACACCTGGTCTCCAAGTGTGCTTTTACATCTCCCCGAGTGACCCCCAGAGGGCAGGCTGATGTCTGCCTCAAGATTACCCCCAAGAAATGAGGAATTAGCAAACCTATCACTGAGCACCCAAATTATTGTTCATTTCTCTAAAAACAAAACAAAACAAAAAGCACATTTTCTATAAAGACAGCTGAACATAAATGGAAAAAATAATGCCTGTGCTCTCTGCATAAATTTAGATATTCAGCCAAGTTCTAGGGAGCCCCCTGAAGGCCATTCCCAGGGTCACCTTCCAAGGAGGCTGTCTCGAACACAAAGTCCTTGGCACAGACCCACCACCAAGAAGGCAACAGCCCAGCCCACTCAACCATGGAAGCAAGTTCAGGACCACTCTCAAGAGTGTTTAAAAAAAAAAAAAAGTGTGGGGGGAAGGGGGGGAGCTCCCAGGAGAATCTAAGCTCTCTCAATCTGAGGAGCTCATGACACAAGGTTATTTTCTAACACCATGTGGCCAAGGTGGTGGGGTTTGACTTTCCCCTAGTAAATCAGTAGGACCTGACCCAACAGCAGCAACAGGCCAACCAAACTCCAAGTATTCAGGTGACATTCTGAGGACCCAAGGCAACAATCAAAGGCATCCATGGGTTACTCTCTCCAGAACCGCTCTCCGCTTCTCACAGTCTGAGGAGACTGTTTTGGGGCAATGGTCCTCCACAAAAATAGTGATGACAATAACAGTGTCCTGCTTCGGTTACAAATGACTAGTTGGTTCAGCAGAAGCCAATTTTACACTCAGGTAATAACCTAACCTCCCAGACCAAGCAGGGCACAGTTACCCTAAGAGCTCACCACATTCAATGTGTAATTTTAAAGACACATTTAGTAAATCACATCAAATTAGAAAGTGAGCAATGGGGTGGCTAGGTGGCACAGTGAGTAGAGTGCCGGCCCTGGAGTCAGAAGGACCTGAGTTCAGTTCCTGCCTCAGACACTTAACACACACAAACAAAAAAAAAAACCTAGCCCTGTGATCTTGGGCAAGTTACTTAACCCCAATTGCCCTCGAAAAAGCAAAAAAAAAAAGTGAGCATCTCTGATTTTTAAAAGCTAATCCATTACTTTAATGAAGTTAAACACCTCCTATCTTCTTCATTCATGCAGAAGACTGTGAAGGGGCACTGATGTCACATCACAGGGTAGGTGGCCTTTCATGCCAATGCCTCCCTTGAGATCCCAGGTCCAGCATCCCAGGCCTGGGTGCTGGCCTTCCACCCCTACAGCACAGCACAAGTGCTCATGGAAAAGGACTTGAGAAACCAACCCAACCTGAGAACTGGTCCCAAACAACTCCCAGAACTGAGACACGCACGAGCACACAGAGCCCAGTCAAGGCAACTTAAGGGGAGACCAGCCTTGGCTGAAGCTTTTAAGACAATTTGAAACAAAATCTTTTATGAAAGCAAATGCTTCATGAAATCAGAATGTTTAAGTAAATAATATATACATTATACATTCAATGTATAACATTGTATTTTATATATCTCTCTCCTAAATATCTGTGACATTAGGAATTCAGAGTATTTCATTTAATTCTTTCACCTGCCAAGGATACCGAACACCAATTTTCCCTCACTGACAAAAATAAAACAGATTTGAACTAGTGCACACAAACCCCTTAACTCTAACTGGAAAAGGTATGCAGAAATGCATTCTCTTCCCTCTTTCCAGCCATGGCCATGCACACCCAGGCCCAGACGCCCACCAGGCTAATGTTGACACACACTGAGATTTTCTTTGGCCAGGGGGTCCTCTGGTCCATAAGCAGAGGCTGTTACTTCATGCCCCATCAAGACAAGCACTAACCAAGAGCACCCAAAAACAAAAGCATGCAATCAGAAGAAACAAGGGCAGCTCTTTCCTCTATGGGGGAAGGGGGTAGGTTTGGGTTTAAAAGGGAAGGAAACTAACCTGCAGTTGGGAGGTGGGTCTAAGGTGATGTCCGCCAGTTCCTTCTGAATCCTAAAGCCCAGGAGAATGAGAGAAAAAAGAGAAACAAAATAGTTAAGCCTTAGTGAACACCTCCAACACCCCCCCAGCAGGACAGACGTGACAAGGCAGGAAAGGCCGCTCCCCAGAAGCCAGGGAGCCTGTGCAGTCCCCCACCTGCCAGTGGGTCCTTGGCTCACCCTGTCATTCGAAGCTGGGGAGTTCGAGCTTGGCTCTGCGCAAGCTACTGGAAATAGCCCATTTCAGAGGAGCGTGCAGCAGACCCAGGTTAGCTGCCTTCCACCTAGTGTGGACAGGACTCATCCTCTCCACTCCCAGGATGCCTTCCTGCACACGTTCAGCACCGCCAGAAACAATGACAAGGGGCACCGACAGAGCTCCTTCAAGCTTACAAAGTGCTCGACAGACACGTCCTTGGGGCCTGTCCCAAGTACTCTTGGCATCACCCCATCTTACAGCTCAGAGAGGTCACATAGCTAATGAGGGTCCCAGGCAGGATCTGAATTCAGATCTCTCAAATCAAGTTCCCTGCTCTTTCCACTATACCAAGCTGGGCTCTCCCTCATTCCATCACCCTGAGCCATACAAAATAAATCTCTTCCCAGCTCCCCTTAGCTGGCAACTATCACTTCTAGTGAAGGTATATATTGAACACAGCCTAGACCCAGCCGGCCCAAGTCTGCACCTTCCCAAATGCAAAGAAACACCTTTACCAATACCCCTACTGAACAACACAGACCTTTCCCACACTGCCACCTCCAACACTGACTCTAAAAAGCTGGCTTCCCATCCTCAAATACGACCCCTGATCCCTGGGCCCAAAAGAGCATAGCATCCTCCCCCCACTATGGACACTGTGCTCCAAGAAAAAAGCAGACAGACCAATCTCTAGGAGTCTGAGAAGAGGACCTTCTTTAATGCCACCTATAGCTCTCAATTCTATAGTCCTTGAATTTTTAACCCTCCCTCCTACCCCAAGCATCCTGACCCAGTCTAATGACCCCCAACAACACACCAGACAAGCCACCTTCCCCAGCCCTCCTCCCGATGAGGAGTCACCCCACCACAACCAGACCACACATGATGGCCCTCTCCCCGGGGAGCCACGATCCCTGAAAGGATACCAAAAGGAGTGCTACCTGCACCTCAGGACATCTCTCATCCCACCAACTCTCAACAAGCGTTCACTCTGAGCCAGGCCATACATGGCAGATCCTAGGAATGCCACACAAAAAGTGGAAGGAAATGTTTGCCCTAGGGCATACAGAAAAGGCACAGAATGAATGAGAGAGGGGGGGCCCAGGAGCTGGGGAGAGCTTCCATGAGGCAGGCTTGTGCCACCCTTAGGACAAATCCTGGGAGATAGGAGATGGCGAGTTGTATGAGAAGAGCAAAGGGGCTTGCCTGGGCAGAGCAGACCGTATAAGAAGTCTGGGAAGGTAAAAAGGGAAGGTGGGCCTGCAAGACGCTTTCCCTGTGGGGTCCCCCATTAGGATGGGAGCCCCCAGGCACAGGGCTTACTGTGTGCTCTGTCTGTCCCGACAACTCAGCACAGTGCTCCCTTCATTCTGCCCTCCTCCTCTCCCAGCTCTAGGTCCTGTGACGTTGAGCAGTCACTATGCCAACCGCAGGCAGGCACACACCTTCTTTCTCCCCACACCCGGCCATCTTTCCTGACACTCTAAATGAGGGGTCAGGCCTGGCATTGACACAAAGCCCCCAGGCTTCCCAACAGGGCCAGCCTGAACTTCTCCCAAAAGCAGGGGCTCCAAAATGAAAAAGGCCACACCCACCTGCTCTTCATCCAACAGACAAGACACCTTCACCCAACGGGCTTCCCTCCCATCACATCCATGCCCTCCCCAAGTCCTTAGATACTAGTGTCAGCCCAGCCTCTCTGCTTCTGGCAGACCCACCTCCTAAGCACCCACCCTCACCCCCAGCGACAAGCCCAGTCAGCCTGCTGCTCCCCAGGGCGAGTCCCCTTGTCTTCTCCCTGATCTTCTGGAGCCTCCTAACTGCAGGGGCGGGGGAAGGGAGAGAGAAGAGAGGGTGAGATCACGTCCCCAAAGTCCCCCTTCAGAAGGACTGGCAGCCAATAAACTGCATTCTATAAGCAACCTTCCGTTTCCACTGCATCCTGATCTAAGTTACAGCTCCCAGACAGACATGTGGGCATGGGCATGGGCACACGGGAACACAAAGGGCAGTGCATAGAGAACCGACCCTCGGGTCAGGAGGAACTGAGTTCAAGTCTGACCTCAGATACTTGCAAATTCTGTGACCCTGGGCACATCGCTTCACCCTGTTTGCCTCAGTTTCCTCCTCTATAAAATAAACTGGAGAAGGACATCTCTGCCAAGAAACCCCATAGGGTCGGGGAGAGCTGGACAGGACCGAACAACAAGACCCGCCCACAGTCACCCCCAGATCACGTGACAGTTCTTAAGGCAATGACGCAGAAAGCAATCATGGCTTTGGAGTCGGGGGTGGGGGTGGGGCCTGGGTTCTAATCCAGCCCCAGCAGTCCCCATGCTGTGGTCCTCGGTCTTTAGGGGCTGCTCCCCTCTGATTCCCCCCTCCCCAAAGGCCTGACCACCCCTGCCCCGCGGGCTGTGAGCACCACACACAGACGTGGGCTCACGTAGACACACCCGGCCCCTCGCCCACACGGCTCCGCCATCACCCAGGCCCGGGCACATGCGGGGGCGGCATACCCCGGGGGGCGGCATACCCGGTGGCGCGACAGCAGGTGGGCCCTGCCCCCTCCCCCGCTCTGGCTGACATTGACGCATTGACACAGACACGGCAGTGGGGGGGAGGGGCTGGGGCCCAAGCCAGACGCCATCATGGCGGCGGCCCGCCGGGCGAGGGGCCGAGGGGCCCGCACAGACTGACCTGCCAGCCATGGCGCGGGCGGATGGCGGCGCGGGCGACCCCGGACGTGGAGACGAAGAGGGAGATGTGGACGGCTGCAGACCCCGGAGCCCCACCACAGGCCTGGCCTCACCCAGCGACTGCGCAGACTGGACCCACTACGCAGCAGCTGGCCGCATTCACAGCGCCCTCTCCCGGAGAAAGAGAAGCAAGGCAGGGCGGTGGGGGCGGGGAGCCGCTGCTGAGGCCCTTCCCCCCTTGACGCGGCCCTCGAGGGCGCCCCTCCCCCTCCCCGGGCCCACAGGTGCAGCCCCAGGGGTGGGGGGCGGAGCCTGGGGGCTGGAGGCCCCTCCAGGGGCTTCAGATCGAGCTTCCGAGAGGCTAGCAAACCACCTCCTTTGGCACTCGGGGAAACTAAGGTCGAGAGACCCTCCCCAAGCCCACATCCTGGAGTTGGAAGGGGGCTCAGGGACATCTAAGAAGGTTAGAGATTCGTCCGAGATCCCCCAGATCCGGCCTCCTTCCGGCCCCCCCCCTCCCCAAGCCCCTGTCCTACAGGCAGCCCCACAGCCCCCCTCCGGCGAAGCTGCTGGTGCACCCCAGGGCCAGAGCTAGGCCAGAGCTAGGCCGCAGCTGGGCCCGGGGTTCAAGGCTTCAGGTTTAAGGGACACACCCCATCCCCCAAGGCAGGCACTCCCCGCCCCCGGGGAGCCCAGGGCTGCTGAGCCCCGCCACGGTGGGGGGGGGGGGGGCGGCAAGCGCAGCCTTCTGTCCCTGGATGCCTTCCTAGCCCAGCCCGGGGTGTCTGTAAGTGCCCTCCACACACAGGCAAGAGCCAGGGCACCCAGGGGACCCCAAACACTGAGCTTCCTTCTCCATTCTGAACCACCCTTCCTTTGTCCTCTGGCTCAGAAGTCGGTCCCGCTGGCCTCCACCCCTCAGTTGCTTCCTATTTCACCTCCTTATATATCAGGCTTTACAATCACAAAGTGCTTTCCTCCCGAACAGCCCAGAGATGAGGGGATCCAAGTACTATGCCATCCCACTTTACAGATGCATAAACCGAGCCGGGCCAGGCTGAGTGCCTAAAGTCACAGGGCTGAAAACCGGTGAACAGGGATTTAAATCAGAAATCACTGAGATAAGAGAGGATAGGTAGAACTGGGCAGTTTCACAGGTTCAAGGATCGCCCACACCTCTCTGCAACTCAGTCTTAAGAGAGTTACCTAAAACACAGAATTGGAATGATTTGCCCAGAGTCAGAAGCACAAAGGGAACTCCACATTTCCTGGTTCCTAGGGCAGCTGTCTATCCATTATACCAACTTCTCACAGCAACCTATCTCAGAGATAACACTTTAATAAATACAAACCCCCACCAAAAGAAAGCTAACTAAAGGTTAATAGATACCCTTCACTTTCTCTTTCTAGAAAGAGATTTTTGGACCTGTCTGGTCCTGACTCTCCCTCCTCCACCCCCACCCCTGGATTATTGATGAAAAAATAAAGTGAAAACTTGAGGATGGTATTTGGAAATTATTTGAACCCCCAATTTCAATACCCCAGAGGTCATTTCCACTATCCTCAAAAAATTAAATGGTCTTTAAAAATATCTTTTCAATCTCTAATATCTGTCTTCTCTCAAAATTTCTATCATCAGCTGTATTATATCTCTGACAGTAATACTGGACTTTAGAGTTCTGAATGTCCTGAGCAAGTAAGGAACCAAGATTTTTGGATTCCCCTCTATTTGTACTCAATGTAAAATTTTCTGTCTATATACCGAAATGCCTTTCTCCCTAGTTCAACACATTCAAAAGTACTTATTAGCTTTTTCCCTACCAGCCCAATTGTAGCTAACATCACAGACTAGACAGTTGTTGCTTTTATGAATAAAACGCAGTCAGCTGTTTATCCTATGCATCTCTGAGACACACATTCACATTACCTACCTCCTCCTGGGCAAAGTGTTTGCCAAAGTCACTTTCACACTCATCTATTTGACATCAAACTCCCTTATCCAGGACCACTTGCAATCTGGGTTTTTAGAAAGAAACCACTGTCCAACAACATGTGGTTATTAGTCTTTGTTCTGTTCATCAAGGCTCCCTCCAATTTCTCTCTCCCATCCCTAAGGCTCTTCCTGACTCTTTCAATACTATGGATGGGGGCAGCCAGGTAGCACAGTGAATACAGCACTGGCCCTGGAGTCAGGAGGACCTGAGTTCAAATCCAGACTCAGACACTTAACACAAAAAAATTAGCTGTGTGACCTTGGGCAAGTCACTTAACCCCAATTACCCTACCTTCCCCCCTCCAAAAAAAAAAATACTATGGACTACTCCACCTTTCTGAAATGTTTCTGAAACATTTCCTGAGTTAGGAACACCTGGGTTCTAGTCCAGCTTCTGATACATACCAGCTGTGTGAATATGGGTGAGCTATTTTAGCCCTCCAACACCCTGGAGTAACCCTCTTACACTCTAGGCTGCTGAAGAGTTACTATCACTCTGCATGCCCTTGACAGGAACTCCATATATCAAAGAAATCAGAAATCAAAGACTCTCCTTTGCAAAAAATGCCAGACACATTGCTGGACCGCCTCCTTTCCCCTTCTAAAGTCACCTCATTTTCCTATCATTCCCAAGTAAAGGAGCTTGTTCAACTTTCTTCCCTCAAAGGAACCAATCCTGTCTCTTAAGAAAACAACCATAGCCTATCTGCTCAGTAATTCACTGACCCTAAACGTAGCCTAGCTTGCTTTTGTCACACTTGCCTCGGCCTGCTTTTTATCGTTGTATAATAGGGATGCTCACCCAAGTACAAAATGAGGAAGCAAATATGCGGAGACACAGCCCTCCCCATCCCAGAAGGCCCATTTCTGCCTTAGTCAAAGAAATGCAAGTGGCCCAGAAGCATCCCCTGAAGGGCAGAACCAACCTCACCAAGATTATCTCAGGGGTTGAGGGCCATTGATCCTGGGTGCACTCCACTTCCCTGTCCAGCCTTGGCCCCCACTTCTAATCAGACCAGACCAAAAGGAGAGCTCTGAGGACCAGCATTCCGATCCACCTGGGGAAAAGCAAACTTGCTGAGACACACATGACCACCCTTCCTCATACTGCCTATACTTTCACATGCTTGAACTCCTTGGATCCTCACAATCGCCCCTTGTGGGAAAAAGGGCTGAAACCAGCATCTGACAATGACATCACCACTCTAGTGACCAGGACCTGATGCCCTGAGAAGTTAAAAGTCACTGCCCAAGGGGCCACCTGGTTTATAGGAAGCCAGCTGAGGACTGTGTCTTTTGACACAGACCAGTCTTTTCACTATACCATGAGCTTTGTCTCAACTGCCTATTGTTAGGGCATCCATAGCTTCCCAGATCCCAATTATTCCAGATTCCGGCTGGTGAAGACCACCAAAATAATGAATTCTCAAATCACCTCCTTACTAGAGAAATCAAAGATCCAACAGTCTGTCTTATTTTTCCTCTAAAGGAAATGTCCAACCAAGCCACTTATCTCCCCGGTCTTCCTTATGGTCACTTTGATGTTTAATAACTGTCCACCTAAGAGGCAACCCCTATATAACTGAGCTTGATTAAAAATATGTCCCCAAGTGTCGTCTGAGGGTGCCTGCTGATTGGCTAAAGATTAATATCAAAGGAAAATCAAAAGATCGCATTAATGGATGATGGGGGAGAAGTAGATGCTAACAAGGCCATGCTAGGGGGGAAAAATGTAAGTGTATACAGAGGAAAAGATTTACACTCATGGTAAACCACGAAAGGAAAGAAACAGTGTTTTAAGGCTTTAAAGCAGGAAAGAGAGGATCGCCAGGAAAAAAGTTTAAAGGCTTTCCTCGAAACTGAATGAGTTGAGAGCTCTTGACAAAAAAATGGGTGGGATGCTCATTTAGATGGAGTCTCCTAATTGACAACTCACCAAAATGCCCTTTCTAATTTCCACAGAAAGTACCTCCTCACTGGCTTTCTCGGCCCCTCTGATAAAAGGAGGGTATGGGCACCGAGCTATGTTCAGACATTCCTCCATGCAACAGGTGAAAAGGAAGGAAGCCCACGGAGTTTGAGGTGGCCCCGAAGCCTTGGGAGGGGGCCTCGGCGGCAGGAGCCGGGGGAAGCTATCGATTAGGCAGGCAGTTAGGAACCGGGCCGGGGGGCCAGGCGGGGAGGTCGGCTCCCCGCGGGGCTCGAGGCCGTGGGGGAGGGGCGGGGCGGCCACAACGGGCCCCTCCCGGGCACCCACCTCTTGGCGCTGGTGGAGAGGAGCTTGGAGTTCTTGCTCATGCTGACTTTGCTCTCCTTCTTCTTGGGGGTGGTGTTGCTTTCTTTCTCAGTCTGTTGGTTGGAAGATGAGGATGAGGAGGAACTGGTGCTGGCTCTCGAATCGTCATCCGACATAGCGACCCCCCCCACCCCCACCCCACCAACAATCCCTGCGGGAGACAGAAAAGACAGACCACGGGTGAGTGTCCGCGGTCGGGGGGCGCCCGGGGGGCTCCGAGCCCGCCGCCCGGCCCCCCGGGGCCGGCTCCTCCCTGGGGGGCCTCGCCCGCACCCGGCTCCCGGACCCCAGCCACCGCGTCCGGGAGGGAGGGGGCTTTAAAGGGCCACCCGGCCCGGGGGGATGGAGGAAGGGGGAGGGGGTCGCCGGCCGCGGAAACGGCGCGCCCGGGGCTGGGGAATCAGGAAGGGCCGGGGGCGGCCCGGGGGGCCCGCGGTGGGGGCGGGGAGCAGCAGCCGGGCCGGCTCGGGACCGGGCTCGAAACACCCCCCCCCCGTTGGAACCCCACAAACCGCGCCCCCGCCCCGGGTCCCCCCGCCGCCCGGCAGGGCCGGGGCCGGGGCGAGGCCGGGCGGGGGCGCGGGCGGCGAGCCGGGCTGGGGCGAGCCGGGCCCGGCGCGGGAGGGGCGGGGGTCTCCCCGGGACCCTACCTCGCTCGCTCTTTGTGTCTGGCTGCTCGGGCCGGAGCTGCTGCCGCCGCCGCTCCTCCTCCGCCGCCGCCGCGCCGCCGCGCTCCGCCCGCCGCTCCGCCCGCCGCTCCGCCGCTGCTGCCTGCTCGGGCCGCCGGGGCTGCGGCGGCGGCGGCTGGGCCTGGCCACTCGTGTCTCTGCTCGCTCGCTGGCCCCGAAGCGGAAGTGCTGCAACAGCAACTATTAACCAGGCGATGGCTTCCCTCGGCCACACTCGCGCACACTCGCACTCACGCGCGCGCGGCCCCGCACGGCCCTCCTCCGGGCGAGCCCCCCCGGCCCGGCGCACGTGGGAGCGCCCCCCGCCGGGCCCGGCCCGAGGCCAGCGGGAGGCCCGGCCCAGAGTTCCCGAGCGCGGCCCCCGCCCGGGTGTTTACCCGACCCCCCGCCGCATCCCGGGCCGGGGGCGCTGCCGCCACCCTGACGTGCCTGCCGGGGTTAAGCCGGGGACCAGCTGCTGACCTCCCCCCACCCCTGCAGCTCCTGACCCCCCCGGCAGCTGCTGCTCCCCAAAGTCCCCTGCCCCCCAGTGTCTCCTGCCCACAGTGTCTCCTGCCCCCCAGTGCCTCCTGACCCCCCCAGCATCTCCTGATCCCTCCCAGCGTCTCTTGCCCCAGATTGTCTCCTGGCCCCCCAGCAGCTCCTGACCCCAGTATCTCCTGCCCCCAGCATTTCCTGAACCCCCAGCAGCTCCTGCTCCCCTGCGGCTCCTGCCCCCAGTGTCTTCTGACCCCCCCCCCAGCGTCTCCTGCCCCCTGCAGCCCCTGACCCCACAGTGTCCCCTGCCCCCAGCAGCTCCTGCCCCCAGTGTTTCCTGAGCCCCCCACCAACTCCTGAACACCCCCTCCAGCAACTCCTGAACCCCCAGCAGCTCCTGACCCCCTCCTCATCCCCTTCTCCCCCAGCATCTCCTTGGCCCCCAGCTAATCCTGACTCCCCCAGCAACTCCTGACCCCCCCATCTCTTAATCCCCAGCATTTCCTTTGCCCCCAGAAAATCCTGACCCCGCCCAGCAGCTCCTGACTCTCCACCATCCCTTGACGCCCCCCCCAGCAACCCCTGAACTCCATCAGCAGCTCCTTTGGGCCCCTGGGGAGGTACCAGCCCTGGACATGATGGGGTGCCCAGCCAGCCACACTGGCCTGGTAAAGTAGGGCCTTGGAACTGCTGCCATCATTTCCTATGGCAACAGTGGCTCGGGACATCACTGGGCATCAGTTGCAGATGCAGCTTCAGGGTGGGCTCGGAACCAGGAAAGGCAGCTTGGCCATAGCTGGGGTGACCAGCAGCTCCCAGTCCCCCGACACCCTGTGTCATTAACACACGCACAGACTCACCCCAAAACCCACTTTTGGATCAGGGCATGTCACTTCCCCTCAAAGTGTGCTAGGCCAGAGTGTCAAAAGATGTGGGGCATATTTCTCTCTGCTGCCCAACCAGATTAAAACATAATTGGGAAATATTTAATGAAATACAAATACAATAAAACAGATAATGTTAACGTGTGGTTTTCTAAGTCCATATGAGACCCACAGGGATTCTTAGGTGTGGTTTAGGGCCCCTGTTTCCAAATGAGTGGGATACTATGGCTCCCAGCAGCTATTAGGTTTCAGAGAAGGTACTGCCCTGCTTTGGTGGAGAGACTTCCCCATGCAGAAAGGCCTCTGTCAAGGAAAGCACTGGTTATTTGTGTGGGTGTGCTTGTCATGACAAAGCACTCTCCATTGTTGGTTTCTGAGTTACTCTGACCCATAGAGCCAAGAGACAGTATCATAAGGTCTTTCTACAGTTTGCAGTCTCTTCCTCAGGGGTCTGGCAGCTCCCTCTGACAAGGCCCTCTATGCTTTTTGCTCCTTTTTTACCTACAATTCATTTCTCAACTCCTTATGGTCTGAGCCATTTGATAGTAATGGGCTTTTCTAGGCCATCCACTATTGCTAAACTCAGTGAATGACCTTTCTTCATTCTCTTCATTCTTGACCTCTTGAAGAGCTTCTCAAGTATTTGTCTCCCTCCATTTTTTTTTCTTTTTGGAGAGGGGAAGGCAGGGCAGTTGGGGTTAAGTGACTTGTCCAAGGTCACATGGCTAGTAAGTGTTAAGTGTCTGAGGCAGGATTTGAGCTCAGGTCCTCCTGATCACAGGACTAGTGCTCTATTCACTGTGCCACCGAGCTGCCCCTGTCTCCCTCCTCCCTGGGTTTTGTGGCTTTCTTCCTATCTTTCTAATCGTCCTACTCTGGACTCCTGCCACATCATCTGTGTTTCCCCAGCATCCACCCATGCCTGGATGTGCCCCCAGGGCTATGCCCTGGGTCTTCTCTCCTCTACACTCCCTTCACTATCCAGATGACTCCCACATATACATATCCAGCCTTTGTTCCTTTCCTGAGTTCCATTCCAGCATCTTCAACTGTTTGCTTGAATATCTCCACCTGACTGTGTGATAGGCATTTCATCATCAATGTATTCAAAATGAAACTCATCTTTTCCCCCAGTCCCTGAATCCCTCTCTCCTCACTTCTGCCTCTCTGAGTCCCTGGCCCACCTCAAGGCTCCTGTCCAATGCCACCTCCTAAGAGAGGCCTATCATGATTATTACAATAGTTAGAAACCTCCCCAGACTACTTTGTTTGGATCTGTGTAGTTATCATATATGTCATATGAATGTCTCAGTTTTATTTGTCTGTGTACACATACCATGGGTCAGTACAGTGTAAGCTCCCTGAGGATAGGGGCTATCTCCTGTTTGTATCTTTAGCATCTGATGCACTGTAGGTGATTAATAAATGTTTGTTGAATTCCCTGCTCCCCACAATTCAAAGATCTCTGCCTTTTCTCTGTTTGCTCCTTCTCAGCAAACTACCTTGGTTGATTATGGTTTCAGAATGGCCTATTGAATTCAATAAAGATTAAATTATTGAGGAAACCCAAAATTTAAGAGATCTGGGAAAAGAATATGTTCTCAAAGTACAATTCATTTGTAAGGCATATTATTTGAAGTAAGCTATTATCTCAGGTAGAAAGAATAAAGGCATGCTTCAAAACTATCCCCCGCCCCCCCATTCCAGCACTGTAGAGACCTCCATCCCTGCCTGGCCTTCAGCCAGAGCTGTCCCTTGGAAGACGAACAGGCTCTGAAATTTACAGGACAATGTAAATTGTCCCATAGCACTTTACCAAAGTATCCTCCTTCCCACCCCCCTCCCCCCTCCTGCCCCCAGCTTAGCACCTGTTGAGCAAGAACTATTCTGATCAACATTGGAAGCCAGGGATGGTCCATTTCCTTCTCACCTACCTGTCCTATGAGTGGTCTTTTCCCACCAGTATTTCTCCCCTTCCCCCGCCCCCTCCACAGTTGCCTCCTCACGGAGGCACCATCCCAGTGTGTTCCAAGATATCTGTCTCTTACCACCCCTACCTCCTGGGCAATTTCCCCACATCAGGCCTTGTTTCTTAAGGCCCTTCCCAACTTGCCCCCTGGGTCCATGATGTGCTGCACCTTCTATGCCCTGAGAATATGACATTCTGTCCAAAGATGGAAAAAGCCCTTCGAAGGTGCTCCCTCCCTTGGTCATTAGTCATCCCCTCTAGTGAGAGCAGAGAGGATTCTGGGAGTTGGGCAGGGGAGTGAAATGATGGGAATCTTTGAGAACAGGACAGTGCCAGCAGGTCTGGCTAGGGTCCAAAGGGGTCTCAGAGGTCTTCTAGTCCATGACCCTCATTTTATAGATGAAAAAACTGAGGCCTTAAAAGGTGGGATGATTTACCCAAGGTCTCACATGGAAGAAATATCAAGAGGCTGGTTTTATACCCTATGACTTCAATGCTGGCATATTTTTTCTACTTTAGATGTTATTTTAAATGGTTAATTCATTGAATATTTTGCTAGTGACATTCAGTGGGTTCCAATTCAGACCCAGAAGTCTGTGAAATATACTTGTTGGGTAGTCTAGGGCTTGAACAAAAGAACCGACTATTTTTCAGATCTCAGGGCCACATGTGGCCCTTTAGGTCTTCAAGTTTGGCCCTTTGACAGAAGATGATGTGGCCTCAAGGCCAAAGGTTCCCCACACCTGAGCTAGATAAGTGAATGGATGGATGAATGGATGGATGGGTAGATGGATGGATGGGTGGGTGAATGGATGGGTGGATGAATGGGTGGATGGATAGGTATATAGGGATTTGTTCTGTGATGTTTGGATTCAGTCAGAGGACTGCACTTGAGGACTTAGAGGCTACACATGGTCTGGAGGCCACAAGTTCCCCACCCCTGATTTAGCTATTTATTTTTACTATTACATACCCTGATTTTCAGAAATATAGGGCTCATCTTTAAGTCACCTTTAGAATAACTGAGTGTTGGGAAGAAAGTTATAGTGGATTGGGCTTAAGGTGAAGATTCATTGTTCTGAAACTGTGAAATCATGAACAAATACTTATCCCTGAGTCTCAATTTTCTCATTTATAAAATGGAGGTAATACTATCTGGTCCACACAAGGCTGTTTTGAAAAATACGCTTTGTAAACCTTAAAGGGAAATATAAAAGCTCATCATTATTATCAAAAGATTGCCCTGAGCTTGTCACCTGAATAATAACAGATGGGAATTTCTAACCTTTGAAAAGAGTGCTTTAATAGATCTGGGAGCTCCTCCATATGGGTAATCCTTCTAGTGATGTAGATAGCAGCCCACCTGTGCCCTCTTGGCCCACATAACTTAGCCACGATTGTCCTTCCAGAAGTGTTCCCTCAAATTACCAGAGAGAAATAATAGGATTGTAGATACAGCACCAGAAGAGATCTTACAGGCCACTCTTTTAACAGCTGAAGAAACTGAGGCCCCAGGAGATTAAAGATTTGCCCAGGCTCACACAGATGAAGTTGGGAATCTGATTATTAAATGGGAGTCAGCTGTTACTGGAGGAATGCTACACACAGTAAGAAATCCACATGAGGAGCATGCTGCCTCCAGTACATGCTGCATGCAGGAAATATAAATGGGCATCATTAAAGGTTTTACTGAATTTCTGGAGGACAGAGACCTAGATCAGAGTTGTAGATTTAGAGCTAGAAGCTCATCTAAAGTAGCCCCCCAGTGGAAGGAGAGTCGCTTTTCCTGGAGGTCACAGAGGTAGTAAGTGACAGAAGGAGGACTCTACCTGGCTTCTCTGACTTCGGATTCAGCAGCCTGCTGTACCAAGCTGCACCCAGTTCTCCTGGACTCATCCTTGGCTTTGCCAGCCCCGTTTTGGGCTCCATAAGAAAGGCTTTCATTGCCTTGGCCATCTTCACACCATCAAGTCATTCTATTAATAAATGCACCCATCTGGTGGCCCGCCTTCCCTTTCCAGACTTGTGTTTGGGATCAGAACTAAAACACCAGGGAGCCCCCTCTTTCAGAAGGCAGACCACCCCAGCAGCTTTCAGCTGTGCTCTTGTCTTGTTTGGGGCTAAGGCCTCCCCTTATACAGGGGAGAATTTCATCAGGCCCATGACTTCTGGGGCTTTTATCTTCAGCCAGGTCCCTTCTCCCTGTCCTTTCAGACCTGGAAGCCACAGAAGGATCCCGAGCAATCAGCCCTACTGTCCATAATGTTGCTATCATGGGGAGTGAGGACAGAATTAAATTATTTTTTCTGCCACATGGAAGCAAAGAACAACCACTGGGATTTAAAAAAAAAATTACTGAGATTTGATATCGAAGGCTGAATAATGCTTCACAGGAAAGCCCCTGCCTCTGTTTATAATTCATCTTGTCTGACCAGCCATGCTATTGGAACAGTCACATTGAGAGGATGCCATGGAGGGGTATCAGTTCTCATCTGGAGCAGGATCCAGAAAGGACCCGAGAGCTCCTAGGATATACAGCTCTTCAGGGTGTACAAAGCACTTTGCCAATATGATCTCATTTAATTTTTGCAGCAACCCTGGGATGAAGGTACTGTCATCACCCCCATTTTACAAATGAGGAAACTGAGGTAGGCAGGTTAAGTGATTTGCCCAGGGTTATACAGCTAGTAATTATCTGAGGCAGGATTTAGACCCATCTGAGGGAGCTACAATCATGGAGAGAGTTTTGAAGAAGTGCTAGGAAGGTAGTTGCCTCCTTCTAAATTTGCCAAAATGTTTCCAAGTCCCAAAAGCACACGAGAGCATTTAAAAAGGGTCCAGTGTGCTAGGGCCAGACATGCTCACACAGAAGTCAGGAGGCAAGTGTAGGGGAAATAAGTCAGAGTGCTTTAAAGTTGGTGAACCACTGTATATACATGACTTCATTTGAGATTCACAACAACCCTGTGATATAACTGCAATGATTATGACCTTCATTGTACAGATGAGGAGACTGAGACACAAAGCCTCCCTCGAAGGCAGGAGTTGAAGACTGGCCTAAGAAGGATCAATGACCTGAGGAATTTGAACCAGATCTTAGAAGGCAGTTAGGCTTTGGAAAGCTATACAAGAGGGAAGCTGGTGTCCTAAGTGGGAAAGAATGGTCAAAAGCCTGGAAGCAGTTAGTTGGCTAAAAAGAAATCTCGAGAGGGAGTTGGGGGTCACTTGTCAGAGGGCCCTGAATGCCAGACCACAGTCTGGACTCCATTACCAAAGCAAGGGTCGTGAATCCTTCCTTTACAGAGCTGGAAGGACCCTAGAAAGGCATTTAGTTCAATTCCAGTGTTCTAGAGATAAGGGACTTGAGACCCAGGAGACCAAGTGAATTGTTTATGGTCCTAAGACTAGTAAGGGCAGAGCTTGGGTTAGAACCTGGGTGGGAGGTGGGCCGCCCTCCCAGCTCTGATCTCATCTCCTAGGCTCCACACTTACAACTTCTCTCACTGTTCCATGATGCCTCTGCTATGTATGGATGGATGGATATATAGACGCACGCACACACACATATGTATATTTATCTATATCCCTATATCTGTGCTTTAGGAACTTCACTGTAGTTGGAAGTCAGTGTTCAAGGTCAGAAGAGTGGAGGGCCCGAAGTCCAATTTGGAAGCCTTGGCCACAGGCCAGCTTAGAGTCAACCTGGAAGTGAAACCTTTTATTCTCTGAGTTTACCTTGATAACCCATTATCCAAGAAGCATTATTAAGTACTTATTTATATCTGGAGTTCTGCATTAGCCATTTGCCTGATAGAATGCATCCCTGCACTTTAAGAGTTAATGTTTTCAATTTACAGGGCACTCTGTTCACTTCAATTACATTGAACAACCCTTTGCAAGCTCTTACCATGTATATACCCATGTCCCACAAGTCAGTACACCATCCACCAGGATCGAGGCAAGTTTTAAGCTGCCTTCTAGGCAGGAAGAGGGAGGAAAGAGGCAGAAACTCTGGTTAAGCATCTGTTTCTTTAAAGACAAACCCCCCAAACCTATGTATCTTTTGTTTTTACTTTGACTAAATTTGTCCCAATCCTCCTTCCTTCCCCCCTCCCAGAGACAGAACTCTCTTTCATCAGATGATGGTGGGAATAAAGAGGGTGGGAAGATGACAAGACTGGATGGCTAATTGGACAGAAAAGGTGATGGGAAAGATAGCATGAAGGATTTAAATATGGGAGATTGGGTTATAATGGTGTCTTTGAAGATGGAAGGACAAACAGACTGGAGGGAGAAGTAGTAAGTTCTGTTTAGGACATGAGTTCCAGGTGCTGTCTGAGTCCAGACATGCTGGAAGAAGTTGGAGCTGTGGGTCTGAAGCATGGGAGAGAAGGCTAGAACTTGGGGAGACCTTTGCCTAGAAATGAGAGTGAAACCCTAGGAAGGGATAAGAATCCTTGGAAGCCATAAGACAAAAGATGAGGAGGGCCAAGGACATCGCCTCAGCCACTTCAGACATGCTGAGTCAGAATATTGAAAGAGAGTCTGGAGAATACCCCTCTACAGCTTCCACTGCCACAGTTGGGCTCCCCTAGGAGGCCCTCGAAATATTTGTTGATATAGGGAGCAGCTAGGTGGTGTAGTGAATAGAGCACCGGCCCTGGATTCAGGAGGACCTGAGTTCAAATCCTGCCTCAGACACTTAACACAAAAATACTAGCCCTGTGACCCTGGCCAAGTCACCTAACCCCAATTGCCCTATCTTCCTCCCTCCAAAAAAAAGCAAAAAGAAAAATATAAAAAGAAAAAAAATATATTTGATTGATGGATTGATTCATTGGTTAGTTTTAGTAGTTGGAACCCCTGGCAAAATATGAATGAATTGGTATGATTTTGTGCAGAATGGTTCAATTTCCTCTGCAAAAGGCAGTCAGGATGGTAGAAATACATATTGCTTCTTAAATTGTTTGGGAAACCGGCTTATTGAAGGTCAGTTTCAGAGGATTTGTGAATATCACCTGATATTAATTCTTTTTCTGTTTAGACTTGGAAATTAGCCCAGGGTGTCAAAAACGTTACTTGAGGATGTCTAAGCCATTTGAGATTCTGACAAAAGTGTCAAGTACACCTCGATCCCTTCTGGTAGCCCCTAATGTCTTCAAACTATTGATTCCCAATCCATTACTTCACTGCTATGATATTGGTGCATAAGATAAAGATGAACTGGAAAATTTCGGGCTAGGAAATTTTTTTAGCAAGCCCTTTTTAAATTCTCTTTTCTAAAGCTGATATAGTGAATTCCTGGAGATGACAGGAGAAAAAAATCACTGTTTTCTCTTTTTTTAAATAGTCCTTTCTTTGAAACATTATAATAGTTTGCATTTTTATAGCATTTTAGCCTTTTATATACATTGTCTCATTTGACCCCCATGACAGCTCTGTGAGTTAGGTGCTTATCCCCATTTACAGAGTAGGAAACTGAGGGTCAGAGAGGTTAATTAATTTGCCCAAGGTCATTTAGCTAATAAGTAACAGATAAGACCTGAACTCAGGTCTTTCTGTATATACAGTACCCCCACCCACCAGGCCACAATGCCTTTCATTGTATTTCATATTCTTCTTGCTAACTTTAGGAGAAAAGTTTAGAACTAGGTATATATGCCTAGAGTTATGAGTTTGTCCTCAGCTCAAGTCTCCTTGGGTGTTCATCACCTCTGCCCCGCATAAGAAAACAGAGGGTTTTTTTCCCCCTTTGCTTGAAGGATTTATATTAGGAAACCCTAGACTAGTGAAACCTCAACTGTTCAACACCTCTTGGTCACTCTGTGGCACCCTCCATGGATCCCTGTGCTCCACAGGTCCGTGGATTAGAAGGATTCTTTCTAAAGCTGAGATTGAGGTTTCAATTTTTAGAGTTTATTTAGTCCCAGTTGTATCTCAGCTTAAAATAAATCCTTAGGGTGGCGGATTGGTCTAAGAGGTATATATTTAAGATGTTATTTTTGGAAACCTTCAGAGGACGAAATGAAAACTTGTGATTTTCCTGGAACTTGGCTTGAAAAGAAAATAAGGATTTTATGAACTCTGAGGTGAATGAATTTGCTCTCAAACCCTCTCACTTTTGAATGAGTGGTTATCACAGAGAATTCTTTCTCTGGAATATGAACTCTGACAGGCTCTGCCTAACACTGTCCTTTCTCCCTATGGAATCCTGACCAAGCCATTTTTTTTTTGTTTTGTTTTGTTCTGTTTTGTTTTTTTCACAAACCACCTAATGCTAATTTTACACAGATTTTACAAAGCAGAGCTAAATAGCTGTTGGAAAGTACTTGAAATTCTTTTGATAGCTACTGTACAAACACAACCTGAGTAAAAAAATCTGGCCTCCGACATTTAGAAGCTCCATGATTCTGAGCAAGTCCTTTTTTTTTTTTCCTGTCACAGGCATTTTTATTAACAGGCCATTAGAAAAATAATCATGGTGTAGAGACCTTTAGTTCATTCTTCTAATAAGCCTGTTGATCTGGTCTTCCCTATTACCAGCATCTCCACCTTCCACAAAATGTGTAGTCTTTTTCTTCATTCCCCCTCGTGGAGAAGATAATTTGAAGGGCCACAGGAAGTTGTTGGCAGCTTTGAAGTACTTGCCAACAGTGTAGATCTCATGGATCAAGTCCTCCATGCAGATAATTCCATATTTACCAAGAGATTTTGCAATAAGGGCATTATCTGTCAGGGCAATTCTCTGCTTCTTGATCTTGCCATAACCACGTTTGTAAATCAAGTCATTCACAGACTTCAGGTTTGGATTACCCCATGCAATGTATGGTTCCACAATCCTCAGCATGTTAATCGAGGCCTTGTTAAGCTTAACAAAAGTGCCATTGAAGATTTGTCGAAGGCAAAGAAGCTGCACTACTTTTCGGACCTTTGGGCTAACACCATTGATACCTCTAATTCTGATCACAAAAGCTAACTTGGGTTCAGCAGGTACATAGTAGTTGCCAGCTTTGCGTGCCATTCTAGCCAGCTGGATTTCACTTCTGTACATCTGTCTGTACTCCTTATGGTAGGCCTTGGCTTTTTCATAGATAACTTTTCTCCGTATTTTATGGAGCTTTTTTATAGCCATCTTCTTCTTCAAGCGTTTGGCCTTCAGTATTGCAAAAGCCTTTCTTTTTTTCAGAAGGGATTCCGGAACAGATGGTAGCTTCTTCTTTTCTTCTACGCCCGCCATGATTCCAGCCGGAAAAAGAGCCTGAGCAAGTCCTTTTAACCTTGGTCTGCCTTAGTTTCCACATTTGCAGAATAAGAGTATCAGCCCCTCTCCCCCAGGGTTGTTGTGAGGCTGAAAGGAGGTAAGCATGAACAGGAAACATTTTGCCACCTTTAAAGCCCATAATTGTCATCACACAGTTTAGTTAGTCTTGATTTGCCACCAAAATCTGGCATAATCACAGACTAAGTCAGTTCTGGGACTTTATAGTGGAGCAAAATCTTGGTAGAAAGTGGCTGGAGAAATGACTCCAGAATGTGGGTGCCCAGGGCCTGGCACACAGTAGGCTCTTCATAAATAAATGCTTGTCTCTTGGCTGATGTTTTAGAAAAGCTTTTTTTTCCTTTCCTAATCTGCTTTTTATCCAGAGCCTAGCAGAGGACCTGATACATAGCACACTCTCAATGCACATTTGTTGGTTTACTTGTTTTTAAAAAGAAAACCTGCTTTTCCTCTGATAATTTTCTTTTATCCAGGGCTGGGCATATAGAAGGTATTTGATATATGCTTGCTGAATGAGTGAATGGAAGGATGGATGGACAGATAGATGGATGGATGGACAGACCAATGTATGGAAGGATAGATGGATGGTTGGATGGATGGAGGGATGGATGGATGGATAGATGGATGGATAAATCAATGAATGGTCACTTCTTGTTAGGTAATAGTTGTTTTAAATATATATATATATATATTTTTTTTTTTTTCGGGGAGGGGGTGGATAAATCTTTATTCCACACTAAGCTGAATTCTTTGGGTAGCTTCCATATGTGTGAATATCTTCTATTGTATGTGATATGCACTATGATATGAACACTTTAAAGACTGAGTTGTGTGCTGACCCTTGTTAATCTTCATATTTCTACTTTAACATGGTGCTGTGATAGGTCTTGAAGAGAAGAATTTGGTAAATAGTGTCTGCCTTTCTGAAGCTTACAATCTAGGATCTATAACATTGATGGGAAGTAGAATATCACAGACACTTGTAGGCAAGACATTTAACCTTTCTATGCCTCAATTTCCCTATCTACAAAACAGGGGTGATAATACCTGTAATGGCCCCCTCTCAGGGCTGTCTGTAAGATTCTTTGCAAACCTTAAAAGCAAGGTGTCACCATCATCGTCACTGTCCATGACGCTTCATTAGTGTCTATTATAGTAAAGCAGAAAATAGGATAAAAATAGCAAACAAATTTTGGATTAAAGGGAGATAAGAGCTAGGTTATTTTGATGGATTTCTGGGTACTCCAGTATGGGTATTCTCCTCCAATGATGCTAATTGCAACCCATCCAAACTTTTCAGGCGAGTTCTGGGAAGACTCTGCCCAACTAGATAATTCAGGCGGATTTATTAAGTGTCTGCCCAACCCTCCAGGGGTCTTCCTTTTTTAATAATTGGGGGAAAAAGCCAAATTTCACTTAAAGGTTAATGAAAATAAAGATACACCTATTTTCCCTTCCAAGTTCATGGATCTTTGAAATGTGTCCATAAGGATCCCCATGTTAAGAATGCTTGGTTTATAGGATTACAAAATTATAGATTTAGAAGAAAACTTTTAAACTGTCAAGTCCAACCCTCTTATGTTACAGATGAGGAGACTGAGGGGAGGAACATAGTGAGAAGCTGGGAAGGTGATGGGAAAGCCAAAGAGACTGGCTTTTTCTTTTTTCTTTTCCTTCCTTTGTTGGTTTGTTCATTCCTTCCTTCCTTTTTTTTTTTTTTGAAGAAGTAACTGTGTCAGGAATTTGGAGGAATCAACAAAGGATTGTGGTATTGCCTCCTGGGCCCCACAGAGGTTAGACTGTAGGAGTTTGCAAGGGCATAGATGTTTACCTCAGTAAATGGTTTAGTGTAAATTGTGTTAACTAATCACCATCTCACTTACTAATGTTGAGATAGAGAGGTATTTTATTGTGGCAGAGAGAACCCCTCCTCAGAGGCCACCATTCAGAGTTCCTAAGAAAATTAAGGAAATCACAGGTCTAGAAACCCCCACCCCTCACCCCCTTACTCCAAGTGAGGTAATAAAAGGACATAACATTTGGACAATTATATAATTTTTCTCTTTGTATTCCCAGCACCAAGTTCCTTTCCTGGTACATAGCAGACACTTAAATTCTCCTGAATTATCTAACCCTTCTGGATGCCAAATAAATCTTCAGTAATAACCAGGAACTCCCTCCCTCTGGGTCCTCTTCCAAAGGAAGCCTCATTGTCACATCAAGGTGACATTGAGTTCTCTAGGTATTGGCAGATACCACCACACTGGAAAGGCTTCAAGCACTGTCCCAGTGACAGATGTGGTCTGAGAAAGAGCTTCTAAACTGGAAGAGCAGACGACATGATCAGTCAATTCACAAACATTTGGTCAGCCCTGTGAGAATCCCTAGCCACCCCCTGCCCTCAAGTAGCTACTATCATACACGTTTATGTATGTATGTATGTATGTATGTATGTATGTATGTATGTATATATGTACATAGATATGATATGTGTAAAATAAATAGCAGGTAGTAGCGGGAGCCTCTCATAGCTGTGGGATCCTGGAGGGAGTGGCAAGGGGAGATGGGAGGATAGGATACAAGAGAAGCCAGGGAGGTCAAAGGGAGAGGACCTGGGAGATAATTAATTAGGTATGGGAGTGAGTGAGAATTCAAAAGGAGGATGAGCCCAACATTTGTGAACCTAAATGCTTGGAAAGATGGCAACAACTTCCGGGGGAATGTGGGTTTGGAGGCTTGGTGCTGAGTGCTAGGGGTACAAGTAAAGGACAGAACAGGGTAGCTCTCCTTAAGAAGCTGACATTCTAATGGACACAGAAGTTCCCATACCTATTTGGCTTACTGTCCCCTCTAAAAAAAAAAAAATTGCTCAGCGGCCCCCAGGAAATCTACTTTCTTTAGCCCTTTAACTTTAAAAAAATTTTTTTCATCATTTCAAACTACTACTGGGGGTGGGGTGGGGTCAAGGAGTTCAGGGAGTCCAGGAACCCCTACAACCAGAACCCCTGAAAAGCAGTCTGGAATGAATTCACAGACCCAAGCATTCTCTGAGTCAAGGTGACAAAGATTTATTGTTACACTATACACTGGGCAAGAGTTCTTAGGGAACCTGCAACCTTAGAGGTCATATATTATAGTTTTTATAGGATAACTATAGTAAAACCTGTGCCAGATATGCTAACTAGGTGAGTCAGGATGGGATTAGGGAGGAGTTAAGGAGTGGTCAGTTCTTAAAGGAACATGCACTTTTAATATCTACTGTGCAGGTATTTTACCCAGAGCTCACTAGGAAATAGCCCAAGGTGGGGCTGCATGGAGGTGTAGTTTTAGGCTAGCAGTCTGACTAAGCCGCCACCCATCAATGTCATGTTTGACTAGATGGATGGTGGGAGTATATGTATATCCCAAGCTCATGAGGGATTCAGGATGTATATGATGGGCTAGGGAGTATACATATGACTGAATCTAGGCATGACCCTGTACACAGCTGCTTCAGCCAGTGCACAGTTGTGTCAAACTACTAAATTCTATAGGTACAGCTGGCCACTGTATCAGAAAGAGAGATAAGTATTTTGTTAGGGCATGCTGCCCTTGAGCTAGAGAGAAGCTGCCTGAGACAATGTTTTGAGACTAGGGAGAAATGTGATTTTGGAACTGGATGTGATTTTATAAACTGGGGTTCAAGCACAGGCATCTAAGCACCCCATCACTACCACTTCTGGGATCGTTCCAGCACCCCTCCCAGGGAGCAGTGTCACCCCACTTTGGGAACATAAATCAGAGACAGACAGACATACAAATTACTTTATGTACCAGGGTAAATTCGTCGTAATCTCAGGGAGAAGGATTTTTTTTTTCAGTTTCTCTCCTGGTCCAGAGCATGGGAACTGGAGCCTGGAAGTCCTGAGTTCAAATCCAGCCTCAGAAACTTACCCGCTGTGTGACCCTGGGCAAGTAATTTTACCTGTTTGCCTCAGTTTCCTCATCTGTAAAATAGTACTAAATAACAGTACCTCCCTCCCAGGGTTGTTGTGAGGGTCAAAATGGTGTAATATTTGTAAAGCACTTGGCACAAATGTTAACTAGTACTAGGTGGCTGTTTTTAGGTGTGACTGAGAGGTGGGCTTGGAGTCTGGAAGACCCTAGTTAAAAATCCCATCCCAGATACTTACAAGTTATAAGACCCTAAGCAAGTCACCTAACATCTGTTTGCCTGCTTCAGAACAAAATATTTGTAAGAATCCTTAGCATAATGCCAGCTGCATAAACGCTTGATATTTATTACTATTTAGGTAAAATCACAGGGTTGAATCAGGTGGACCTCTAAGGTCCTGTCGCCTTCTCATCTTTGGGACTTTTTCTTCTTTTTCCCGTTCTATAAATAAGTAGGCCTTCTGCTTGGGTTGGGTGGGAGCCTTCTTCTAATGCTCCAGTCATTTTCCCAACTGATGGCCCCACTACCAGCCTCTCCTATGCTTTGTGCCACAACCACATTAGTCCTCCCAAAGTACTTCTTTAATCTCCTCCCACTCCCCTCCCAAATCTTTAATGGGCCTCCATTGTTTACTGAATAAGGTCTACTTCCTAGTACCTGGCATTCCCAGCCCACCCACCTGTGGTTGGGTTTCTTATCTCTGAGTCCTTCTCTCTCTGGTATAGGTGTCAGTCTAAGTGGACTGCCTCCTTATACAGGCTCTGTCCTTTGGTTCATGAAGTTTCTGCAGCCTGGACAGCCTTGCCCCTGCATTCCCACTGGATGAAATCCTACTCAGCCTTTCAGAGCCATTTCAAATGTCACCTGCACTAGGAAACTTTCCTGGGTCTCTAGCCGAATCGATTGCTGCCGCCTCCTCCATTCCAGGTGGGAGTGGGTTTGTCCCTTCCTCATAACATCAATTGTGCCTTCCTTAGTTATAGGAAGCATGGGTTACCATTGCTGGATTTGGAGGCAGAAGAGCTGTGTGTGAATCTGCCTCTGCCCCTTACTACCTTCGTGACCTTGGGGAAAATCATTTCTCTTTTCCAAGGCTTGCTTCCTTTTTCTGCAAACTAAGCAGTAGGAGAAGGCGGCCTGGATGGTTTCTTTGAGCTCCAATCCTCTGATCCTGATAAGTATGGGAAAGAGCATTATAGTCAGTCAACAAACATTAAAATCTGTTCTAAGCCCTGGACTCACAAAGAAAGGTTAAAAAAGATTTGCTCTTTTCTCAAGGAACTCCCACTGCAACGGAAACAATCAGATATCTATGGGCTAGATGAAGGTAATCTTGTGACAGAAGGCACTAGGGGTGGGAAATGGGGTGGTAAGGGCTCCAGGAAAGGCTTCTTGAAGAAGGTAGGATTTGAGTTGAGTACTGAAGAAAGTCTGGGAAACCAGGAAGCAGAGGTGAGGAGGGAGAGCCTTCCAGGCTGAGAAAGGTAGACTGAAGTTGGGAGATAGAAAGTCCTGTTAGTGCCTCTGGGTTGTAGAGTCTGTGGAGGAGGGGAAAGGGCAGGTCCTACTCTAGAAGATTTCTGTTTCAATTCTCCCAGCAAAAAGAAAGAAAGAAAAGAAAAACCTGGTAAAGACTAGCCCTGAGAACCTCCCCAGGGCTTTATGAAGCTGTGTTGAGATCTTGTTTGGGAAACCACTTTGTAAACTCTAAAGCACTATACAAATGTAAAGTAGAGTTATTAGTGAACGTGATTGAGTCTTCCCTTTTAGAAGCTAGCCTTCCAGAGGACAGCCCGAGGTCTTACACAGCTTTGCTTCTTCGCCTTAGGATGTTCTGCTTGCCTGGAAGGTAGGCACCCAACACATTCTTTTGGATAACAAAAGGAAAGTTAACTCCCTCCAGACTCTGAGGTATATTTGGAAATGAAAGCATTTCATTAGTATCGCTCATTTTCGTTGATTTTTGAAAGAACAACAAAAAAATGCATTTGTTCTATGTCATTTGGGGCAAAACACAGCAGTTGAAAACTTGGTGATTATTAATTTTGATTTAGCACGAAACTAGCCTGGATATTTCCTTCTTATCCTCAGAGAAGTTTGTGTTCCTTTATTTGTCTTTTTGGTGTTTAGAAGAAAGGCCAAAATGAATGAAGAGACCTGGCATTTGCTTACCGTATGTTCCAAAAGTCTTAGTAGACTCAGAGTTTGGGTTGTTTTGTATATTCCACTTTAATTAAAGTGTTTTCAATACATCTTCTTGTTTGAAACTTAGGACAACTCTTCGTGGTAAGCAGGTATTGCATATGCATATCGCCACTTACAGATGAGAAAAAAGTGACTCTCAGAGAGGTTAAGTAATTGTTATATTTAAGTAATTTGCTGGAGTTCACGAAGCTAGTGGAGTCTTCCTGGTTCCAGGTCCAACATTCTTTCACTCCATGCTGGCTCTTGAGAAATTGACTTTAGGCTATTTCTCATATTTGGCAAGCATTAATTAAAAAAAAAAGACTTTGGAAATGGGCAAATATACATGCTGCTTAATTGTTTCTGATTTTCAAATCTAAAAATACCCTCCCCTTTTGGTAAGCCATTTTAATGAGACAGAGAGAAAGAACAAAATATCAGTTTAAGATTAATCAAGAAAAGGGCATTTCCATAGATAGTTGTAGTCTCAATTCTCAAATGACATTCTTTGTTCTTCAACAGCCAGGTGTTGCAATGATGCTTTCAGCTATTAAGGAAGCTCACATACCCCATTTTCCTCTAATTGAGATTAGTCTGGTGAAAGGGGTAAGTGAACTGAGAGACCTGAGGGTTTTCTCCCCCAATCAAAAAACACTTACTTCTATTAAGTACTTACTATATTCCAGGTGCTGGGTTAATCACTGGAGACACAAAGGCAAAAATATTTCAAAGATATTGCAAGTATATGACCCCAAAGAAGCCAAAGTCAGAGGGAAAACACACACGTATGCATATCTAAATACCTTATATATATTTTATATATAAAACATTTTTGGTAAAACTTCTTGTGTTCACAAAGAATTAGGAACAGGGTGGATGTCTGTCAATTTGGGGGAATGGCTGGACAAATCTGGGCATATGAATTCGATGGAACCACTTCACTGAGCCTAAAGAAATCGATAATTATGGGAAAGGAGACCTGAGTTTGAAAACAGACAGATGCAAACTCAAGTAGAAATGCATCTCTGCCAGGTGGATATTGACTTAGAAAAATGACAAATGAACATTACCTGTGTTGTGTGATATTTTTATTTATTTCAATAAAACATTTCCCAGTTACATTTTAATCTGGTTCAGACTCCACGCTTGACATCTCTGATATAGTGGATAGAGACTGGTCTCTAAGCCAGAGATCTGGGTTAAAGGCCTGTGGAAGATCTGAATGGTTGAGAAGGTGCTAACCTGTTCTGCCAAAGTCACTTTCTCCACATTGGAGAGATCCCTCTATGAGTGAAATCTAGTCCCTTTTCCTACAAGGAAATAGAGGCACTCAGAAATACACTGCTCAGGGTCTCCTCAGATTTGGGTGCATTTTCCCCCCACCCTCCAGTGCCTGTGACAGCTCTGATGTTGGGCAGGCTTCCAAACCTTGTTTGGCCCCTGGTTTCAACTGAGCCCTAGGAAATCGGGTAGGATTCCCACTGAAACACAGTGTCATTATCACCAAGTGGTTACAGAGAATCTATAAGGAACTTATAGATGAGACACCCTCCTCCTCTAGGAAGGTTAGGCATCTATTTGGGGAGGCAGGGCTGAGAGAAGTCAAGGATACACAAAGGAAGGGCTCTTTGGGAAGGAGCCAAGGACACAAAAGCTCAGGGATCCTGGGTGCCACGCTCCCTGCAAGGCTAACACAATTAAAAGGGGCAGAATCCAGCCCCAAGAAGGAGCAGGTTCCAAGGGTTGCTGCCGGCTCCAATACATATGGAACATTCAGACCCACCAGGGAAGGCCTGTCAAAGGTGGGAACAGAGCCCTCCCTAGCATCCTCCCTGCAGCCTCGGTTCTCTGTCTAGATGGAGAGCAAACGATCGGATTGTGTAATCAAGTGGCATCCCTGAGACAACTCTGACCATGAGCAACGTCACCTGACCGGGAGGGTATTTCCTGTCAGTCAGGAGAACCCGAGTCAGCAGGGCAGACCTAGTCATTCTGTGACTGGAGAGAGAACCCTGGCTTGGCCTCTCACAAAATGCCTGGCTGATGTAATTAACAGAGACGACTCTTCTCTCCCACAGGTCCTCAGGCCCTCCTTAGCCACTCTGGGGGAAAGCCAGCGCCAGGGTGATTTGCCTTTCATTTGGCATCACTCAGCATCATAATGAGAGCTAGCCTTTCTATGGAGCCTCGAGGTTAGCAAAGCACTTTGGGTACTCGGTGCTATCACTAATCTCTCTTCCCATTTTGCAGATGGGGCACCTACCAGAGGTACAGAGACCGCTGGGAAGTGATGGAGGCCAGATTTGATCTCTGGTCACCTTGATTCCCACATGCTTCTTGTCTGACCTGTTTCCTGTCTCCCAGCAGATTGATTTTTTAAATTGGATCTGTTTATTTCATCAGCATAGGTATTGGAGTTTCCTCTGTCAGGGCAGACCAGCAGTCCTGAAACTTCTTCTGGGAGAGACTGGCCATCTTCTAGTCGAGTCATCAGCAAACAATGAGGTGCCAGGCGCTGTGCTGAGAGCCCAGTATGCAAAGTGAGGCTCCTGCTCTGCAGGGGCACAGGGTGGGGGGGGGGGAAGTACACACAGCGGCCTATAGACTAGGCCTATGCAGGATAATTGGGTGCAGCAAGCACATTGAGGAAAGGCTTCTCGAAGAAGCTGGAACCCATAGGAAGCCTGGGAAGACCGGAGGCCAAGGGAGGGGAGAGCATTCCAGGCTTGGGGAGCAGCCAGTGAAAAGGCAGTCTTTCAGGAGCAGTGGGGAGGCAGGCAAGTCCCAAGAGGCAAGAGGGGGCCAGACTCTGGAGAGCTTTAAAAGCCAAACAAAGGATTTTTATATTTGATCTTGGGAGCCGTTTCTGGAATACAGGGGTGACTTTCAGACCTGGGATTTAGGAAGGTCAATTTGCCAACTCAAATCCTGCCTTCTACAGGAAGTCCTCCACATTCCCATGGCCTTCCCCCTGATAATTATTTCTTATTTTATCCAAAATATAACTTGCTTTGTATAGATTAGTTTTTTGTTGTAACACAAACATTAGATCCTAAGCCCCTTGAGGGTAGGGATGGTCTTTTGCCTCTTTTGTATTCCAGGCACTTAGCACCAGGCTTGGCTTGCTGTAAATGCATAATAAATGTTTATTGATTGATTGCTCCTGAAATGTGTGTGATTCCGATGCTTAGGGGTGCCTTCCACCATGAGCATGGGTCACTTACCAACTAGCCAATCAGACTTAAATAATTTTTTAAAGGGGTCTCTTACTACTCCAAAGGACTCTTGATGGAAAATGCTCCCCATCCAGAGAAAGAATTACAGTATCTGAAAGCAGATGGAATCATACTATTTGCTCTCTTATTTGTTTTGTTTAGTTCTTTCTCATGGTTCGTTCCATTGGTTATAATTCTTTGCAACATGAATAATGTGAAAATATATTTAATGAGAGTGTATATGTAGAACCAATGTCAGATTGCATGCCATTTTGGAGAAGGGGAATGGGGAGGGAGGGGGAGAAAATTTGGAACTCAGAAGCTTGTGGAAATGAAAGTTGCAAAGGAAAAATAAACAAATTGGGGGGGTAGAGGGTTCTTTTACTTTGACAGTATATTTAATACAAAACATCCTTCTTAAAGGTCTGTGACTCATTCTCCTATGAATACATACAGAGTCAGGGGAATGAGAGTTCAAACTTCAGACAGCCCATACCACAAAGGAGTAATACATCTGGTGGCTAGAATTCCATTTCTCTCCTTGGTAGGGGGCTAAAGAAATTCCCCTTAAGCTCGAGATAGCTTCTTTGCTGGGATCCTTAAGGAGCCACCACTATCTGCTTTCTAGAATCGAGTCCAGTCCATTCTTGACTCTAGGACGCTGCTCCCAGCTGCTGCTGTCCCAGGAGATGATCCTAAGATGCAAATGGGAAGATGAGAGGTGGTGCAAAATTCTCCAGACCCTTCCAAGCACACCCTTTCTCTGGCCAAGGGAGAGGGGGAGGGCGGGAGCAAAGGAGGGAGGCTTCAGCAGAAGATGAAGCCCTCTCCTCCCTCTGTGCTGGCTCTCATAGGCTCCAATCACTCCTTGGTCTAATAACAGGTTCTGAACCAGTCTTATGTTATAGATGACCCACAAAGTGTCATCAGATTTCTCAACTACTCTTGAATACTTCCAGTCAAGGTCACCATGGTTCATCAATTGACGCTGAAGGTAAACTCTTCATCCTTAATCTGAATTCTCTCCTGGCTCTGCACCTGACTCTCCAATCTTCAGCACTCCAACACCCATCCCTCTTTCCACCTCATCCCCCAGCTCTTCAGCCCTCTTAAATTTTTGTCTTCCCCCATTAAAATTAGGCTCCTTGAGGGCAGGGACTATTATTCTAAATAAATGTTTATTGATTGGCACATAGTTGGGGCTTATTAAATGCTTGGGAGCTTGGTCTAGATTGGATTTCTTCAACAGCATTTCACAGGAGGAATCTGGAAGTCTGTGAACTTTTTCTTTTAACAAATAGTTTGATAACTATGTTTCCATAAATTGTTTTCCTTTGTGATTCTTTGTGTTTTTTATTCATTGAAAAGCATTCTGAGAAGGTAGAAACCAGATTACCAAAGGGGTCCATAAGACAAAAAGTTAAAAGCCCTTAGTTGATAGAATTATATACTCATAGGATTTTAGAGGAGGGAACCTTAGAGGGGTACCTAGTTTAATCCCCTTATTTTATAGAGAGGAAACTGAGGGCTTAAGAAGGGAAATGACTTTCCCAAGGTCTCAGAGTTGCTAAATGGAAGAGGTCGTAACCTAGGTTCTTTGACTAGCACTTGTGTGATATGCCATCCCCATCCTTAGATAACTTTTAGGGTTACTAAAGGGTAATCTCTGTTCTTCAACTAACCTCTCCCCAAAGGGTTTTCTCTTACTCTTGCTTTCCCCATGAGAGAATTGGGAGATCTAGCCCCAGCTTGACCAGGAGACCTGTCCAGATCATTGGGTATCCATCCCCCACATTCCTACTTTTTCCTTATAATTATTACTGCTGCTGCTACTGCTACTGGTACTACTATTCCTGCTGCTGCTACTACTATTCCTGTACCACTGCTACTGATATTAAAGCTTTGAGTTCCTGATTGTCTCCTTCCCTTCATCCTCTCCTCCCTCCCTCCCCCCATTGGAAAGGCAAGCAGTATGGTATGCATTATACAGGTGAAATCATACAGAATGTCTTTCTACGTTAGCTGTTACAATTTAATTCAGAGATTTTTAAGAAGTGCCCATAGCAGGGATTTAATAAATGTTTGTTGACCACTTCTACAGGCACTGTGCTAAGAGCTGGACACAGAAGACACACAAGCCGAAGCCTGTCCTCAAGGAGCTTCCACTCTGCCAGGAGCACATATTTCTAGGTGTGATGGGGAGCTTGCAGTGACACTGGAAGCTTGTGAGCATGCAGGGCCCACTGGCTGCTCCGGGCTGCCCACAGGAGTAGGGGCTGCTTGTCAGTCAGTGGAGCCTTTCCATTGGCTGCCGGGCAGAGCCGAGCAGCCTCCCTTCCTGCCTGGCTGGCCTGGGGCCTCCTCAGAGAGGAGCTGGCAGGCAGCCAGGAGCTCGGGCCTGCTGCAGCAGCCTCCTGCCTCCTCCTTTGTCAGCTTGCATTGGTTCCTTCCTGCACCAGACCTGCTATGACCTTGAATTAATCCATCTACCAACCACACATTTTTCACAGTGCCAGCCACTCTCCAGGTGCTGTGCTAAGTGCTAGATGAAGCATTTATTAAACCCCTGCTATATACTATATGCTGGCTTTTGTCAGAGCCTGGGCATGGGCAAGGTGGCAGCTGATGATGCCAGTGATAGCATTGGTGCCAAATTTGGAAAAGAAGCTGGTGTGGCAGGAGCTTTGTAGCAGCATCAGAGTTCTTCACTTGTTCCCACTAACTCCTGAATGAAGTGCAGACCCTTTAGCTTGGCATTCAGGGCCCACCACAGCCTAGCTCCAATCTTGTTCCACCTTATATCAGTTTTTGACCTGGTCTTTCACCCCTGTGCTCCACTGCATGGTTCCTTGATTCCGGTGTGCTCGAATTCCTAACACACACCCACCTCCGATGCTTGGATGGACTATCCCAATATCTTTGCCCACTGAAATCCTTCTCTTGAGTCTTCCTTCTTCCTCCCCTCCCTTCTATCTTCTCCCCCATTATCCAAATAATTGCCAAATCGTATCAATTTTCTTATCAATTTGATTCTACATCTCACTTATATCCCCTTGTCTCCACTCAGTTCTAGACCCTCCTGCCTCTTCCTTGGGTTATTATAATTCTATAGCCTATTATCAGCCTCCTTACTGCTCAGCCTGTTTTCACGTCTCTTTCCTCCCCAATCAGTCCTCCACACAGCTGCCAAATTGATAGTCCTAAACCCAGATCAGATTATTCCTGTTCCCTGTGTCATAATCTCCAGTAACTCCCTGCCCCCTCCAGGATAAAACACAAAATCCTCAGCCTGGTCTTCAAAGCCCTCCACCATCAAATTCCTAGGACCCATTAGAGTTAGGCTGGGCATTGTTCCTTCCACTCTCTGGTCTGCCAGCAGTTCCCCATCTCCTATCTCTGAGCATTTGCACTGGTGGTTCCCATATCCAGAATTCAATTTAATTCAACAACCAATTATTAAGCTCCTACTATGGGCAAGGCCTGTGCTGGGTACTGGGGATACGAGGACAGAAACACAAGATTTCCTGACTTCAAGGAACACATGTAAGGAGAAGTGAGAAAAGTGGGCCCCAGGCTTCATGCTCACCTACTCAACCCAGCCAGGGTGCAGGAAGACCAGCTCTGGGGTTGTTCTGGTGAAGTCCTCAACTTTCTTCTCTAATAAAGCTGGGGCCTAGGGTCCAGGGGGGGAACTAGCCCTGCTTCAGTGCAAGAAGGAGGCTGAAGGATGAGTAAATTAAATTAACAGAGCCCCCAGCCAAACATTGCTTGAGTTGTATTGACTTCCTTCAAGGCCCTGCTGGGAGGGGAGGAGGAGAGGGAGATACTTTCTCTAACTTTTCCCCTCTAGAAATCTTCCACCTCTTCATCTCACAGCATTTAATCCTATTCTAACTTGTGCCATTACTGGTGTATGATAAAGTACATTTCTCTTTTAATGAAATTGTAAGTTACTTGGGTCCTGGGACCATGTGATCATTTTCTTCTTTCTTCCTTGCCTCGTCCATTGAACTGAGCTGAAAAGGAAGGAGAGCGTGGAGTAACTTGGGACACGTACTTCTTGCCCCTCAGAACTCTGTGTTACAGACTCCTTGAAGATAAGGAGGTCACATCAATTATCAGACTTGTGTCAATGCTGCAGTGAAGGTGATCTGGGCTTGCCTTACTCACAGTTGTTGGCACAGGAACTGGGTGAACCAGGCAGGCTTCAAGCGAGGCAGGCCACCCCAGAGTTTCTGAGGTTGCTGTGGTCTAAGACTTAATCTAAAATGGAATTCTGGGAAGAAATGAAGATGATGGCCAGAGAAAAACTTCAATATGGGGCTAACAGAAGGTGGTTAGGACAGGTCTCCCTAGTACTTGTTGGAACATGGAACAGAGCAAGGGCCAAGAGATAATTAGGAATGGAGCCAAAGACAAGCTACTAAGAAAAACAGGAAGGAAGGAGGGAAACATATTTATTAAGTACCTACTGTATGCCAAGCACTTTACAAACATCTCATTTGATCCTCACAACAACCCTGGGTGGTAGGTGCTATTGTGATCCCCATGTGGGATCATATGAGAAAGGGGGGACCCAGGAGGGATTTGATCTGTCTTGAAGGAAGTCAGAAAGCTGGTAGGTAAAGATGAGGAGGGAGAATGTTCCAGGCAGGAAGGACAGCCAATGACAAGGCCTAGAATCATGAGATGGAGTGTCATGTAAGACTGGAAGCAAATGCACCAGTTTTAGCTGAACTATAAAGTTTGGGGAGGGAAGTAAAGCATGATAAGACTTGGGGAAGTGGCAAGGGGCCAGGGAAAGGGCTTAAAAAACCAGAGGCCTTTATATCTTGGAGAATTTTGATCCTAGTCAGACCTGCACTTTAGGAGGAAGACAGGGAGAGAATGAATAAGGCAGGGATGCTATTATAACAGTCCAGGTGAGAGGTGATAAGAACCCCCATCAGATTAGTAGCTATACGAATGGAGAGAGGGGGACATAAATGACAGTCTGTGAAGGGAAGGAATGATAAGACCTGACAAGAGGTTGGATAGGTGGGATGAGTGAAAGGGAAGAGTTTAGTGTGAGACTGAGGAGGACGGTGGTATCCTTGGCAATAACAAGGCGGCTGGGAAGGGGAGGGCGTTTAGGGGGGAGATGAGCACTTCTGTTTTGGATGCCTGGTCCACTGGTCCAGTCTTTTTTTTTTTTTTTTAATTTAATTTTTTTTTTAAGCAATTGGGGTTAAGTAACTTGCTCAAGGTTACACAGCTAGTCATTATTTGTGTGTGGGTGCTCATTTTCTGAGGCCGGATTTGATCTCGGGTCATCCCAACTCTGAGGCATGAGCAGGGTGCTTTGCTGATGTAGATGCTGCCTGAACTCCAGAGCATTTGCACAGCATGGTTCTTGTCTTACCACATGAAGAAGAGGGATGTTTCTTTGGGCTACTGAGCTGGAGGGGAGAATGCTTACAAAAGCCTTTGCTGGTAGCTTAGATATTTTCTTTTTCTTGACTGTTTGCAATCAAGGAAAGATATGCTGCTATAAGCCCCTGGGTCAGGAGGGAGACTGTGGGCCTTAGTCTCCTGATCTGCATACTCATGTGGCCATGAACACAGGCCTGTGTTCTTTGCTTATTGGTCTTTTCTACTTCTGAAAGAGGGGATATTGTACATTCCTATAGCAGTGTGAGGCTTGAAAGATCTGGAAAATGAGCCATGACAAGTCCAGTGACAGAAACCCAGACAAGAGTTAACTCCTAACTGAGGCAGAACCCTGAGGAGTGAGGAGGGAAAGCCAAGTCCAATGATAGCCTGGGTCTATGTTTATACTGTGGTTATCTATAGGTAGAAATTAATTTGGTGGGGGAAGATGCTTTGTAGAAATGACTTTAGGGTTGAACTCACTCTCCACAGGTGACTGAAAGAGTGTGAAGGAAAGCATATCACGATACTGGGAGCAAATGTTTATACTTCTCCTCTTGAAATATCTTCTCAGTAAATGTCCCTTTGGAAAAAAGCCATTGATATTAACTGGTTAAGTGATGGAGAGATTCTAACAACTGGTGATCAAGGTATTGGAGAGAATGTGCTGTAATGTATGGCTTGAGCTGATAGCATTAGTTAAGAAATCCCCAGCCCCCTGGGTATTCTTAGAATTCTGAGGAGATGTAGCCTCGTTTGGAATTAGGGTTATACCTGACCCAGTGAGAATAGGAGTTGAGAGAAGATTCTCCCAGCCTACCAAGGTTACAGGCATGTTGAGTTTGAGATATCTATGGGACATCCAGTTCCACATATCTAAAGGGCAGCTGATGATGTGAGGCTGGACCTCAGCAGAGAGATTAAGGCTGGATATGTAGATCTGGGGATCATCTGCAGAAAGATGATGGTTAAACCTACAGGAGCTCATAAAGTCATCTACCAAGTGAGATAGAGAGAGCAGGGATTCTCAGCTTTTTGGGTGTATGTTGAAAATTTTGACAGTCTAATGAAACACATACATCCTTTCTTAGAATAATATTTTTAAAATTTTTTAAAAAAAATACATGGGGTTAACAGGAAAACAAATAAAATATTTGTAAAAAATAGAAAGGGGCGGCTAGGTGGTGCAGTGAATAGAGCACTGACCCTAGACTCAGGAGGACCTGAGTTCCAATTCGGCCCCAGACACAACACTTACTAGCTGTGTGACCTTGGGCAAGTCACTTAACCCCAATTGCCCTGCCTTCCCCCCTCCAAAAAAAAAGAAGAAAAAGAAAATAGAAAGTATGTGATCATATTTGAGCTAGTGGAAAGTGGCATACAGTAGGTACTTAATCTTGGAGAGTATAAAGTCAAGATAGCTATAACACTTCTAAGTTTATTTGAAAATATATATAATATCTGTTGGTTGACAAAAGCCACAAGTATTGCTAACATTACTATGTCTACCTTCATAATTAAAGGAGATGCTACATTTCTGTTAGAGCTTACTGAAAATAAAGATATACATTTTCCCCATACAAGTTCACAGGCCCTATGAAATCTATCAAGGGGTTCTTGGATCCCAGGTTAAGAACTGTTGGAATAGGATGTGAAGAGAAGAGGGTCCAGGATAGTGTTGGGATACATCCACAGTTGATATGCATCTCCTAGATTAAAGATCCATTAAAGGAGCCTGAGAAGGAATGGTCAGATAGGATAGAAGGAGAATTAGGAGAGATCAATGTCATGAAAACAGAGAGAGTAGAGAATGTCCAGAACAACTGACACTGTTCAAGGCTGCAGAGGTCAAGAAGTACAAGAATTGAGAAAAGCCATTAGAATTGCCAAGTAGGAGATTATTGGTCATTTTGGAGAGGATTGGTGTTGACTGTACCCCCAAAGAGATATCATTTTAAAAGAAGCTGGAAACTGTCTCATCTCAGCTTCATTTCTTGGTTAATAATCCTCTTTGGCACAGCCTCCTAGTCATGAGGACATGGAGAACAACCAAGGTTCACTGGTTTAGTATGTCCCTCAGGATGGGGATTGAGCTTGTATTTTCTCCATGGAGCCAAAGAGCACATGCCCAGACTCTATGGGGAGACCCCCAGGAGTCAGGCAGGGAGCTCCAGTTGTGGACATTTCCAGGCATTTTAGGCACTTATATAGCACAAAGACTGGAGGCTCAGCAGAATCCCCAGGGCTTGGTGACCTTCACCAGTTCCTGGCCTTTACCTAGCCATTACAGTCCATCTTGGTTTAGTTCTGGGGAAGCCTGATTTCTCAATAAGGAAAGGAGATTTTCCCTTCTCATATTCATTGGCTCATTCTTTCTTTCATCCTACCATCCCGGAGAAAGTTGCTAATTGTTCAATAGGAATAGACACAATTTAAAGTTTAAGGGATTTACCAGAAAGGGTGAAAGTAAAAAGTAGCCAGTGCATACACATGAATCAGGGTCATGAAACAAGTCATTTATTCCCACACAGAAAAGGGCATGCCTAGGATGCAATACAGAATGGTTAGAACAGAATTTAGTGGCTTATGGATAATTACTGTTATAGTTGGCTTGAAGCTATTAGATAAGCCTTATCAAAGCAGAACATGCTAATTAACCATTTCACATTTCAGATCAGCACTGGACATTTTTTTGTTTTTGTTTTTTTGCTTTTAGGAGGGGGGAAGGCCAGGCAATTGGGGTTAAGTGACTTGCCCAAGGTCATATGGAACATTGGACATTTTCTAAACACATAGTCACTCTTTTATCATTGTTACAGTTTTTATTCTGAACTTAAACACCAAATAAAATTGTCTATTTCCTTGTATATATTAGAACAGAAAAAAGAATTGTGCATTAAACTTCAGATCTCTATTATGTACAGCTTCTTTGTCTTTAAAACTATATAAGTTCAACCTGTATCTTTCAAAGCTGTCCTTCTTGTCCGTGCTTCTTTCTGGTTTTTTTACATTCTCCATATTAAAAAAAAAAGTCTCAATGCCTCATTCTCTCTCTCTTTTTTTTTTTTTTGCCTTTTGGAGGGCAATTGGTGTTCATTCTCTTTTTTGCTACCCTATTCTTCCTCCTCCCATTCTACCCCCCTATTTGAAAAAAAAAAAAACAACCTATTGTAATAAATATGCATAGTCAAGAAAAACAAATTCCCACATTGGCTTACACAATCAATTTTGATTTTCTTTCTGATGGTCTCTCTGCTAGATGTAGTTTATCTGCCTAAAACAGGTGCGTCTTGTTGCTGGGAGATTTGGACAGTGCAATTTTCCCCAGAATTTTTGATGCTGACAAGTTCAGTGCTGAAGGAAGGAAACCCATAAGAAAGGTAAAAGGGAGCCAGGAGTCCCAGTATAAGCCCAGCTAGTAGAGTCCCTTGTTCAATCCAGGGAGCATCAGGGAATATTACTATTCTGGATATGTATAATATCTATAATAATTTGAGGCAGATTTTCAATTTTGATTCAGTTTCTTTCTTTACCCAAAACCTGCTGTAATTCAAGAGAGAGTGTAATATAGGGGATACAATATGGACTTGGAATTAAAAGGACCTGGGATCATATTTCACCTCTGACATCTAACTGCGCGGTTATGGCCAAATTCTGTGTTTTGTCATCTGTAAGTTGAGGGAATTGGACTGGATGATCTCTAAGATTCCTTTCATCTCTAAATCTAGTACTGTAAAGTCATATCTGAGCCTGTTCCCACATCTGTGTGAATGGGATAACAACACTATTTCTGAAACTTCAGATTCTCACAATAGGTTCAAAATTGGTTAATATATGAATGATGCTTTCCAACCTTTAAAGCGCTTTGTAAAGTAGGCAGTTATTATTACTTCAGAACCCTGGGGAGGTTCACACTGACATGACTATTGAAATGTAAATGCTTCTTTCTTGTTCAGTTTTTTAATTTAAGTTTTAGAAAATAATTATGTTGAATCTCATCAGAGTATGTGCTGAATGATAGATTAATAATGACACTTCCTTTAGAAATTTGAGAATGTCTTGTATTAGCCAATCAATTATAATGGCTCCCCTGGACCCATTATGACTCCTTAGTGCTCATTTCTGTTATTAGAACAGTGAGTGGGAAGATGGGCATAACTGCTCCTGTCTCAGGAAATTATTTACCACACTTATATGGGCAGAAAAAGTACAGTCATTGATCTTACAAGTTATAGGACACCATGGTCAGAGACTAGAGTAGAGCAGCCAATTTGTGACCTCTGCATTCTCTTTGGAAGCAATTTTGAAAACTGAGGCAGTGTGGGGTCATGCAACAGCTACTGACTGTGGAGTCAGGAGACCTAAGTTCTAGTCTTAGCAAGTTCCTTATGTATCAATAGGACAACTAAAAGCTGTTAGGCAGTATGAAGATAGACATAGAGTCTGGGAAAAGGGTAGATGATCATACTATAATACTCTGCCCTGGTCAGACTGCAACTAGAGTACTGTGGTCAGTTCTAGGTAACACCACATTTTGGGGAGGATGTTGCCAGGTGGAGGTCAGGATGGACAACACAGTACCTAGCACATAGTATGCTCTTTATAAATGCTTGCTGATTGATTAGTTGAAGAAACAAAAGACTTGGGTGAGGGTGATATTTGTCTTTAAGAATCTGAAGGGATGCATATGGAAGAGGGATTAGATTAGTCCTGCTTGGCTCCAGAGGGCAAAACCATTATAAATTGTAGAAGGCTAGATTTGAGCTTGATATAAGGAAGAACACTAGCTATGATGCCTAAGGAGGTAGTGTGGGTGGGTATGACCTTATTGGAGACTTTCAAATGAAGGTTGGATGACCTCTTGTTGGGATTGTTGTTAAAGGAATTCCATTTACAACATCCTCTGGTCTGAAGAGCTATGATTTGGATTGGACAGCTCCTGAAGGTTCTTCCCACTCTGTGATGTTGGGATTCTCTTTGACACATAAGTTCTAGGGGTTTCAGCTTCCATGTGTAGAAAAAGAGTACTGGGTGATTATTGAGGTCCCTTTTAACTTTAATATTCCATTTCTATGATGTCCATAATACAACTGGTGATTTGAGTATTATCTTTCATCTAAAGATACCAAAGCATTTTATTCACTTCAGCTCAAGTTTATACCTGTAATATATGGAGGAGGCAGATACTATAGTTATTCTTCATATTATTGAGGAACTATGACAAGGTGTGGATTGTATCAAACCTTGAAACAATGTATAACCTCCTAAACAAGATCCATAATCACTCCCCCAAAGAAGTTCAGCCTAATAATCCACACAGGAAATACCAAGTATATAGAGAATGTCTATTGTCTAGATCAGTGGTATCAATAGAATTGTATCTCTGCCCCCGTATATTGACTAGAAAACCACAGATTAACATTATCTATGTTGTATTGTATTTTATTGACTTTTTATTATACATCTCCCAATTACATTTTAATCTGGTTTGTGCTTCACTTGGGAATTTTGAAATGCCAAGGTAAGAGCTGCTATAAATATTTCTGTACCTATGGGTTCTTTCTCTCTTTCTTTGATCTCTTTGGGGATATAGACCTGGTACTGGAATCACTAAATTGAAGGATATGCATAGTTAAACAGCGTTTTGGGCACAGTTCCTGATTGCTTTCCAGAATAACTGGACCGGTTTATAGCTCCAGCAACAATGTATCAGTGTATCTGTTTCCCCATAGCCCCTCCAGCATTTGTCATTTTCCTTTTTGACACCTTTGTCAACCTTATGCTTGTGAGATGGAACAACAGAGTTGTTTTAATTTGTATTTGTCTAATTATTAGTGGTGTGGGTGTGTGTTTAATATAGCTATTGATAGCTTGGATTTTTTTCTCTGAAAACTGCCTGTTCTTATCCTGTCACCATTTATCAGTTGGAGAATGGCTTTTATTCTTATAAATTTGAATCAGTTCATAGGGGGATATTCAGATGAACAAATGAATAAAAAAAATTCACAACATATAATACAATGCATTGGGCCATAAATTGAATTGAAGAAGGAAAATGGGTGCCTTTGGGGAAATTTATAATGTTTTCATTGAGCCCAAGGTTCTCTTTGGAGCCTTGGGGGAAGTATTCACAGCATCCATCTGTGAGGTCACAGATCCACCAAAGCTTTAGAGGATCATTCAGGAAACCAAATTCTGTATTAAAAAAATTAAAATCAATGGAACTAGTAGTAATAAATCTTGGGTTTGAGGCTATCCTCCCTGGGCAAGAAGTCAAGTAGCTACCTGTAGTTCACCTCTTTGTTCTTTCCTGTATTTTTTTAGCACTGTGATAGTATTTCCTAGTTTCAAAATAGGGCACTTTAGAGTTGAGTTTGGAATTTTTAATATTTTACATATGTTCATGTGGAGAAAATCTGTGTTTGTTTGTTTGTTTTGTCATTATTGAAATTCTGTCCCTTAACACAAATCATAACTGGTCTATAACTAGGTATATACATCCTAGAGAGGGGCCCGTAAGTCATTTGCTAGGCAATACAGTGGATAGATCACTGAGTCTGGAGTCAGGAAGACCCGAATTCAAATCTGGCCTCAGACTTTTATTAACTGTGTGACTCAGGACAAATTACTTAACCTCTGTTTGCCTCAGTGTCCTCATCTGTAAAATAGGGATAATAATATCACCTCCCTCCTAGGGTTGTTTTGAGGATCAAATGAAATATTTGTAAAAAGTCCTCAACACAATGCCCGGCATGTAGTAGGTTCTATATAAATGTTAGCTATTAGCTATTATTATTTTCTGTCTAGCTTCACATGACTGTGGAGTGTCAGGGGTGGGGTTAAAATCCAGATCTTCTCAAGTATAAGCCCAACATTCTATACATTACTAAACCCACAGAATTTTAGAGTGTGAAAGGGGTCTCTGTTGACAGGTAGCCCAACTTATTATACCCTCCCACACCCCAATTCCCACTGCCACAAACCTGACAAGTGGTCACTTGGTCTTAGCTTGAAGACCTCCAGTGACCTTTGGAAGCAGCTTAAGCTTTTGGACAGCTCTAATTGGGCTGAGCTTTCACTGCATCCAGCCCAAATCTGCCTTTTTATAAATTCCATTCATTGCTTCAGCATCCGCCCTCTGGTGCCAAACAGAACAAGCCCAATCCCTCTTCTGCAGGCCAACTCTTAGAGTCTTTAAAATGAATGAATTGTCATGTCCCTCCCTGTTCTTCTTCTTTAGGCTAAACAACCTAGTACTTTCAAGTGATCTTCATTTGGCATGGACCAAGGACCTTCACCACTCTAGCTACCCTCTTCTGGAAGCCCTCCCAACTTATCAATGTCCTTTCTAACATTGGGTGCCCAGAACTCAACACAGTGCTCCAGATGGAGTCTGCTGGGGGCATAGGACAGTGAGACAGTCACTTCTGTATCCCTGCAACCTATAGGTCTCTCTTAATGCAGACCTAGACCACATTTGGTTTTTGGCCACTAGCCCTCACTGCTGACTCACAAGGAGCTAGCCAGCAGGGCACTAACCCACTGACATCTTTTCCAGATGAGCTGCTCTCTAGACAGATTTTGCCACATTCCCTCTCACTGACATACCAGTGCTGATTCCCCTCATCTTCTGTGATAGCAATAGTGGCACATTTTCAGGGACTTTTAAAATCTTTTCCAACACTTGAAAGAAATACCCAATCATAGAACTCAAAATAAGTAAGATGGGAAGAGAGATTCATTGCTCACTGAATTTCATTTTCTTCCAATTTCCCCAAAAACCTTAACAAGGAAACACTTTGAGTCTGCATATTTAGAGATAAGTATAATCATATAGAAGTGTGTGCATGCGTGTGTGTGTGTGTGTGTGTGTGTTTTAATGATAAAAAGAATTCCTAAATTCAGACGCTGCTCAAATGATGTTCCAAAATTTCCTAGTTACTAATTCTTGGCAGTTTAGAAAGAAGTCTGCAAGGTGGAAAAATCCGAACTGGAAAATTGGCCAATTTAGAGGAATTCATTGGTAAGAATTCCCTGAGGCCTAACATATGTAGGCTCGATAGCTGTTACATATTTCTGGGATTTCCACTTGCTCCAAAAGATCTCAGGTGCCTGAGATTTTCGCCATAATTTGATTAGGCGCACTCATTCAGCTTATGCTCCTGTGTCCAGAAGGTCCAGAGTAGAATTAGAAAGGCATTTTAGACTTTCAGAGCTGGAAGGGGCTGCAGTAGTCATTTAGGTGAGTTTTCATTTGATTCTTCTGCAGAATTCTATTGCTTCACATGACATGAATAAGGATAATTGGAGAAAATTATGTTCTCTAATATTTCCCCTCTTTGTTCTGCACATATATAAATACTGATTATGTGTAACACTGTGCAGGGCAGTTGGGTGGTGCAGTGGTTAGAGTGCTGGGTCTGGAGTCAGGAAGACTCATTTTCATGAGTTCAAATCCAGCCTCAGACACTTCCTAGCTGTGTGACCCTGGGCAAGTCACTTTACTCTGTTTGCCTCGGTTTCTTCATCTGTAAAATGAGCTGGAGAAGGGAATGGCAACCCACTCTGGTATCTCTGCCAAGAAAACCCCAGATGGGGTCAGGAAGAGTTGGACACAACTGAACAAAAGTATCAATCTTTAGTATGAAAGTGGGCTTAATTTCCTTAATTTCATTTTACTGCTTTCCTACTTGCCTCTTTATCCCTCTATGATTCATAAACCCAGGCCATTTGGACCAGCATTTATGTTTTTCTTTCTTTTTTTTTTTATAATGTACATTTTTCTTTTTCTTTTTCTTTTGGAGGGCAGAAGGTAAGGTGATTGGGGTTAAGTAACTTGCCCAAGGTCACACGGATAGTTTTTGTTAAGTGTCTGAGGCCAGATTTGAACTCAGGTCTTCCAGACTCCACGGCCAGTGCTCTTTATTCAATGCACCACCTTGATGCCCCTCATTTGTTTTTTTCTCATCAATATATTCCAAGTTTCAAAGCATTCTATGGGCAAATTAGTTTGGGAAACTCTGATCTAGTATAAAGCTCTCATTTTACAGATCAGGAAACTGAGGCTCAGTGAGGTTGAAAGATTTGCCTGAAGTCACCTGGTTTGTTCCAGAGCTAAGAGCAGAAATCAGGTTTTTTAGTTCCTGGTCTCTTTCTACTATATTGTGTGTCCAGTTGATATGTAGGAGGGCCTGTTTAGGAGGCCCTGAATATTGAAAGGCAGCAGGGTGTAGTACAAGAAAATCAAAGTCCAGTAGAGATGGGGGACACTAAACTCTATGTAAGGATCACTTGTCAATACATATTTCTTTTTTTTATTACTATATCAACACATTAAAATCAGCTTGAGGGGCCCCTGTTGACAAACTATATTTTAATATGGTTCCAGCCTCAGAGTGTTGTGGGCTGTATGCAAACCGCAGGCTCCATGTATGACACAGGACATAGGATCTTTCTGACTTGGAGTCAGGAGAGGCCTGGGTTCATGTCCTATATCTAGCTGTTTCTTCATGGGCAAGTCATTTCATCCCTAGGACCCTCAGGTTCCCCATCTCATCTATAAAGTGGGATAATGTTAACTGCTATATAATTGTCAACTCTTGTTACTTTATGTCTATACTAAGATGTATTAGAGTTAAATTAGCTTATCAGATTAATTAGCTGCCATTCACCATTTAGCGGGATCCTGGGGAAATGGGACTAAGATTTGGAGGTATAGTGGGGTCAGGAAAGGTCAGACAAATGGAGTCCAGGGAACAAAGGGATCAGTGGGGCTATATCATTGTGGGTCCTTGGGCAGCTACCAGTAGAATGGGAGCTTCTCAGGACCAGAGACTGTCTCATTTTTGTTTTTCTCAGTGACTAGCAGTGTCTAGAGAATGTGGAAAGTGATTAAGAACCTTTATTCAATGAATGAATGGAGGGCAGCTTGGACACCCTGGGTGTGTGGGCACTGGGAGGGGCAGGGAGGATGCCAGAGGCAGCCTGCCAACTTCCCACTTTTTCTTGGAGCCAGCCTTTTCCCCAGGCCAGGATGTCTGTGCCAGACCTTTCCCACCTGTTCCCTTATCCATGATGGGAATCTCTTCTGATTAATGAGAAGAATCCTATGGTGAAGAGATATAGAGGTGAAAACTCTGGCTGGAACGGAAGCCCGAACCTGAGTGGGCTTGCTCCCTTGTCTGCTGGCCCAGAATCACCCAGGAAGGCGAGTGCAGGGACTGCCGGCCATGGCTCGTCTCTCTGACAGTAGATGGTAGGACAGATCATAGACAAGTCAAACTGGAAGGTATGCAGAGAACATAAGAAAAGACCCCTTTAACTCCCTAAACTAGAAGGCTGTCTGACCCTCGGATGACGGTTCAGCTTGTGGAAGGTGGGACAGCTCCCTTTGGAGGCAGCTCTTCCCATCTAACATATGTAGTGACCCAGGAAAGGACTGTGTAAAAAATGCATGGGGCTGCTTTAGGAGGAATTTATGAAGGTGATTTGTGCGGCAGGTTTCAAGGAAACAATCTGGGCTTCATGCAGGAGGCTGGAGATGGAAGGCAACAGAAAGTAGGGAGAATGTAAAATGGAACGGACCAGTAGATTTGGCCCCAGTCATAGGCAGAAGGGAGGGAAGGAGAGCTTCAGTGCTGTGTCTCAGGTTGAATCCTGGCTGGCTATCAGTCACCTTTCTGAGTCCCAGTGTCTTCAGCCCAAAGATAATGGGATTGGATAGCACAGCCTGGAAGATCTCAGATCCTATGGTCCTTCCTTCTTTCAGTCTGTACTCCTAAGGGAAGGGGCTGGCTCATTTCATTTCTGGATTCAATTTTACCAGCATTATTCAGCTCTTACTACTGTGCCACTCACCTTCTGACCAGGAGGGGATGTATCTAGATGCAGAAGGAGACACATTTCTGGATGTGGCCAGGGTCAGAATTTGTTATGCTTCCCTCTGTGTATTTGTTGCAAGGGATTTGCTTTTTTTTTCTTTTTCAATAGATAGATGGCCAGGAGAGAAAAGAAATGATTGTTCATTAAAAAAAAAAATAAATTAAAACTTAAGAAGGAAATGGTTTGACTTTGCAGTTCCAATGTATCTCACAACACCTTGCACCTAGTAGGTGCATAATAAACACTCATTAGATTTGTTGAAACTTAGAGGAACCAGTCAGTGAAACCCCATGAGCACCCTCTTCCTTTCTCATGGAATCCATGACTCCTTAGGTTTAGACAATAGGCTCCATGAATGCATAAATAGGTTTTACACACTTAGAAGTTTCCTGGGGCAGCAAGAGGTGAAGGGATTTGCTTAAGGTCATATAACTGGTATATGTTAGAGGCAGGACTCGAACACAGATCTTTTTGACTGGGGAGGCCAGCCCTCTTTCCTCTCTACCATGTTGTTGTTTCTTCCTCACCCCATTTGGAATTTTCTTAGCAAAGATACTAGAGTTTTGCTGTTTCCTTCTTTAGCTCATTTTATAAGTGAGGAGACTGAGGCAAATGAGGTTAAGTGACTTGCCCAAGGTCACACAGCTAGTAAATGTCTAGGCCAAATTTGAACTCCGTTCTTTCTGTCTCGAGGGATAGCATTCTATCCACAGCATCACCTAGCTGCCTGTGCTGACTCTCAAACTTTAATCCTCTTTAAATTCCTAGCTTTCCAAGTGAGTCATCCCTCTTATCTCATTGACTCTCCCTCACTTGGATTCTTCCCAGCAGGTGGTTCTTGGGTGAGACCCCTGACTAATATACCAGAGCTGTTGGCTGGGGCTCCCGGCCTCTGGAAGAACCTGTTGGGTTTCCCTGGAATACATCATGTCTTAGCGGAAGGAATGGCCTCCTTTCATACGTGAGGAGATCTGCACCTGTCCACACCAACCCCTGGGGGTAAGGTGGGATGCTGAGCTCAGGTTGTCTGATTCCTTACTCCCCAGTAGTGTGGAAGCAGAGGGTTATCTTTAAAAAGAAAGGTGCCTATTTCCCTGAAAATGATCTGGCTAGGCTTTCTGTGACAAGATTCAGCTGGGGCAAAGCTGCCCCCAAGGCATCAACATGTCCCTTTTGGGACAAGCAAGCCACCTTATTGGGACTTTCTGCTCAGGTTCCATATGAAGGGCAAAACATCAGCTTGGGGATGTCAGAGCCTGGGCAAGTAAGTCTCTGAGACAAAAAGATCTCGATTCTCCTTCATTTAGCAACTGGTGTGTCCTAAGGAGGCTGTGACCCTGAGAAAACAAGGCTCATGTCGCTTGATCCCATCTCCGCCCTCATGCCAGCTTTAGTGTCAGTGAAATTAGTTTCCATGAAGGTCATAGACTGGGTGCACACATGTACATGCACATGCATGTAGTACATAAATATTCGTATGGTTTATACTAGAAGTAGAATGTAAACTCCTAAAGGGCAGGCAACATTTGTTTTTGTCCTCATAGCCCCATAGATTAGCACCTTGGGTTACATAGTGATTGTCTAGTAAATGTATTTTGTGAGCATCTTCTCAGTGGGGACCACATCTCCCAGAAACCCATGTAGGGTTACCCATTATGGAGATGGCACCAGATGGTTGCTTAAGAGTGAGCCTAGAACAAGAACTTTGTCTGGTGGGTGACAGACTAGAGAGGAGAAGGTATGCATGGTGGGGGAGAGGGACAGGAATAGGGACAAAATGAAAGAGACAGAGACAGAGAGAAAGAGAGACACACAGAGAGAGATTGGAGAAGAGAGGGGAGAGGGGAAAGAGAGGGGGAGAAAGATGGAAAAGGAGAGACATAGGGAGAAAGAAGGAGAGAAAGAGAGACAGGGAGAGACTGAGAGAGAACAACAGAGGGAGGAAGAGAGAGAGAGAGATGGGAGAAGGGGAGAAAGAGACAGGAAGAAGGAGAGAGATGGAGAGGAGAGGGGAAGAAAATGAGGGCCACATTTAGCTCATCCAGTCAGCTGAGTTATAAGACAGTTTGTGTTCCCAACTGAAGAGCTGGCAGGGAGCATTGAGGTTTTAGTATTTGTTTGGTGAGAAGCAGGGCCTGCCAGGCCCTCCAAAGTCTTTGGCTGTATCAAATGGGCTTTCACTCATTTATTCATTCCAATAATATATATTATATATAATGATAACATACATACACATACATATATATATATATATGCTTCAGATCTTTAAAAATTAAAGCTTGTTTTATAGGGTTTTTAGTAGTTTTTTTTTTTTTAACATTCAGTGAGATGCCCTCTTAGTTCTCTTCTCCTGCCTGCCTCTCTGAGTCACTACCTGGCCTTCATTCAGAGCCTAACCCCTGACTGGAGAAATCTCAAAATGTGCTTTGTCTCTAAGCCAATAATTTCTTTCATTTCCTTATGAGCCTTTGCCCTCTTGAATCAGATCAGATACACAGGTCAAAGGAAAACCACCCAGTGATAATGCCAGCTTGGTAAAACTCCTTTTAAAGATACCTCCTTTCCCTGATGGCTTTGAGAGGCCATGAAAAGAAGAGACAGGAAGCCCCCAAATCCAAGGTGAGCCATGGCTGCTGTTTGAAGGACAGGCTGATCCATTGTGCTGGGGCACAGAGGTTGCTGGTTCTACATTGGCCTATATGAGTAGAGATAGGGAGGATGGCCCTCAGCCCTGTGGAATAGGGGAGCTGGCCTCCGTTATCCAGACATAACTGGAGAGCATGGAAAAAGGAAGGAGAGACCCAGCCTTTCCTTTGGCCCCTGGAGAGGCCTTGGCACAGCTTCCTCACATCTCTCAGACCGTTGAGGGCTGTGGTTTTGCAGACAGAGCTAGAAATTGCTTTGTTGTAATTCCCCTGCTTCTGAGGACTGTCAGCTCTGAGGGTTGATGGCTTCTGAGTTCCAAATCTATGATCCTGGAATCCAATGTATACTCACAATGTTGCTGATCATAACAGTGAACATTTATATAGGGCTTTAGGGTTTGTGAAACATTTTACATTATTGCCCACATTTTATAGATAAGGAAGCTGAGGATGAGAGAGGGTCAGTGACTTGTCCAGGGTCTGCTAGTGTCTAAAGTAGGAGTTAAACTTAGGTCTTCCTGCCTCAAAGTTTAGCCCTCTACCCCCTGTAGCCTTTTGTTGGGGCAGGGGTGGGAGGATCTGGTAGCAGTGGCTCCTGGGGCCATGGTAGCCAGGGATGGCAACAGCTTCAGAGGGTGAAGCTGCCTGTGGACTGTGGAAACATGGGCCAAGCAGAGAGCTGCCTTTAAGGGGAGCTTCATGAGGGCCTCGAATCACGAGGCACCCCATTTGCTTGATAGGTTCTCTACATGTGGGTCTCTCTACCATTGGATTTTAGAGTCCAAACTCACTCTCCCCAGGGATGTGGGGAACAAGGTTCATGCAACTGGTTCAGGGGGAATGTTAGTACACACTGTTCTTGCTATGTGTTCTTAGTAAATCTCTTTTTTAAAAGGTTAAGGCTTAGCTGGCTGGGGGTGGGGGTTGAGAAGACTCTGTGGCTGCAAATCTGGGTGACTGGGAGATCACAGGAACAGGGAAGTTTGGAGGAGAGGTACGCCTTTATTTATCTGTTATTTGGGGGGGGTAGGAGATAGTAAATTCTTTTGCACATATTGAGCTTGAGATGCCTATAGGACATCGAGGAGGAGATACTCACAAGCAAAGCAGATGGTGATATTAGACTGTAATCAAGGTGAGAGATGAGGTCTGGGTCCAAGGATCAGGACCCAGAACTGGAAGGACCACAAGATGAGCTAGTCCAGTCCCCTAAGCTGAAGGAGTTGAGGCCCAAGAAGTTAACCCAAAGTTCACACATGAAAAGCAGTGGAAGGTAAAATCAGTCCAAAGAAGGCTTAGCATGAAACCCTCCGAGCCACATTATCCTAAGAATAGTCTTAGTTGACACTGGTATCAGGAAGACAACAAATAGTTAGAAAATTAAAGTAAATAGTGATTTCCACAAGGATTTCTTTCTGTCTCTGGTGATCAGGGAAATGCCATGTTTGGCTCCTAATAGCTCAGATCCCAATGTCCTATACTGGGATGCTGAAAGGGCATTTAGGATGAAGTCAGGACTTGAGACAGACTAGACCCGTATACACCAAGGAAAGCTGTGTTGGAGGTGACCCAATCATGAAAGCCTCCAGAGTTTATTTTCCAAGATATTTTACAGAAATAGTCATGCCCCCAAATAATGCTACGAGACTCTTTGATAACTCGGATCTTGGAGATAGCCATGTTCAATGATTCTCTAATTATTAATGTCAAGCAGGGTAGAAAACAGGGGAAAGACAAATGCTTGCCATTGCACAGAGGATGTTTTGCCTGAAGTCCAGATGGAAGAAGGATTGCCTGGAGATGGTGACTGAGTTCCTCCAAATGCTCCTGGCTCTAAATGCTGATGGCATCAAGCCTGTGAATTTGGGCTTTAATTCGATACACAATCATGCAAAAAGAGATCAGTTTAATCATCCATTCAGGAAAAACTATATGGATGAAAAATGCCTATTGTCCAAATTAGAGCAGGCAGTTGAATGGCCATTCCATTGGGTTTGGACATCTCTCTGGGAAAAGTATTGCAGATAGGCAGAGAACTGAGCCCAGAACTGAATAGAAAGAAAAGAACAGTCTGCATTGCATTTGGGAAAACACAGTGTATATAATGATCCTAAGCTACTTCCTAGAATAAATACCTATCTTTTTAAAAGCAAATTTAGGGTTGCAAATCTTGGAACACTATAATCTTTGAAGGGTCAAAGTTATAGGTGATCCAAAAGGAAATGGAAAGACTGGGAGATCACAGGAACAGGGAAGTTTGGAGGAGAGGTGCACCTTTATTTATCTGGGTTTTTTGTGGGGGGGCTAGGAGATAGTGATTTCTTTTGCACATATCGAGCTTGAGATGCCTATACGACATTGAGGTGGAGACACTTACAAGCAGTTAGTGTAACTGTCTCCAAGTGGTTAGTATAACTACACTAGCATAGCAACAATAGCTTTGGAGATATCATAGGGGAAATGTTTGATTGGAGAAAAGGTAGTAGGTGATGAGAGGTCTTTTGATTCAATTTGTTTTGATTCAGTTCAATTCAAGAAGCAGTTATTTAGTGCCCACTCTAGTGGGCTAGACTCTAAGTGCTGAGGGCATAAAGACAGATGTGAAAACAGACTTACCTTCAAGAAGATTGCATTCTCTTGGGGAAAGTGAGGAGTTAGAGATGGACAGTCTGGTGTCAGGCTTGTCCCCATGCAAAGGCAAAAGACGTGGAGGGAGGTCTCTAGCCCACTGAATGCATCCTGGGGGAAGTCCTATGGGAAGGAAAACTACAGTCTGAGAAAGCCTGGATGTTTACCAATGGAGAGAGCACCTGCATGGGGTGGGGAGCACAGATTTTTCTCATCTGTCTGTATTACACACGTAGGGTTCCCTCAACAGAGTGTAAATTCCCTGAGGGCAGAGTCAGGTATTTATTGATTTTGAATTTCCATTACCCAACACAGCACCTCTAACATAGCAGCAGGTGCTTAATACACATTTGCTGAATTGAAATGGAGGCTTGGTAACTTAGCACCGGGGTCATGAATTTTGCCAGTGGCCAAGAATTCTTGAGTTCTAAACAGAGGCTCTTTCCACCCCACAATACTGAGCTGGAGCTTCCACAATGGAAGAAAAATCGAACAGAGACCTCTAAGTGTGTGAATTGTCCTTTAGGGCCAATTATTCAGGTGAAGTCCATTGAAAGTGAGCATTGCTGAAGCTTTGAATGGGAAATGAGGGATGGGCTTGTTGCCCAAATGTCGAACCTTCCAGCGTCACTGGAGGAGACATAGTGGGACGGCTCTGACCCAGGGACTCTGGGTAATAGCCTCTCATCACTAACAGCTCTTGTCATGCAGGTGGGTGGCAAAAGAAAGTTTGAAACAGAAAGAAGAAGCTCATCTTTGTGCCAGAAGTCATCTGCTTCTGTCTCCCACCAACTAAGTCTAACCACCCGACCACGGCCACTCTTGAAGCTGCAGCTGTCAAAGTCAGACATATAAAACTCAGAGGATTATTGCTGGTATGCCTTAGATAGTTGTAGCTGCTGTTTTGGTTAGACATATCCCTCAAGCTGTAACCCTCTGTGCTTTAGGGCAGAATGCTGTGTAAGGGGCACCTAGACAGGAGAACAGAAATGCCCCAAGGGCAGGGAATGATTTAGGTTTTGGTTTTTGTATCCCTGGTGCCTAGTCCAGTGTCTTACATGCTTGTGGTATACACTTAGTAAATACCTGTTGAATTGGGTTTTATTTGTTTTGTACACAACCTTGAGCCACAATTAATACAATTCCAAGGCATTTCATTCATTCTAAGATAGTCTCATTTGTTATAAGATAGATTGCATGCAGTGAGGTGGTACCTGCCAAAACCCAAACTCATTGATGTTTGTTATGAAGAGATGGTGTGCTTATTAAATACGCACCCAAATAAATCTTCATAGTAGCACGTTCTGTGGTCGAAAAGAAGAGGAAATGACAGAAGTAGATAGTCATCATTTTGGGGAAAGATTGAACAAATTGTGGAATATCACTGTGTCATCAGAAAGGGTGATTATAGAGAATTCAGAGTAGTCTGGGAAGACTTAGAAGAACTGATACAAAGGTGAACAGTAAGCAGAACCAGGAAAAGGGTAGCTAGAACAGCAACAATGTATAGAAAGAAAAAAAGAAACTGAGACTGAATGTTATGTAATTATAATAAGCAAGAGAAGAGAAAACGCATTTCCTTTGCTTCTTTGTAGGAGTGAAGGGGGCTGTTATACTTGGTTCATGTGTTGGTTGGTTGTACTAAATTGATTTCCTCCCTCTTTTTTTCCTTTTTATTCTTGGTTACAAGGGGATATATTTATAAATGAATGTAACATAAAAACAAGGGGTCTCAATAGAACATTTCGAATTGTAAAAGAGATATAGCCATATAATGTAAAGAATGCTTGTCTCAGAGACAGGGGCACATCTCATCTCTGACACTAGTTCTGTGACCTTTGGGCAAGTCATTTTTACCTCCCTGAGATTCAGTTTCCTTGTTTGTAAAACAGGATTGTAAAATAGGGCTGTTGTGAGGAACAGGCAAATGAGTTGATGTATGTCAAGTGTTTCCTAAGCCTTAAAGCACCGTGTAAATGTGAGAGCTTACTATCAATTTCCTTTATGAGCTGTCTAGGAATGAACACAATGTAAAGGGTCCCCAGGAAGAAAGGTTGAGGAGTCATTTTGTGAAGACCTGACTTGGAACGTTCATTTATGCACACAAGGTCTGTGTGACCAGGAGAAGAGAGGGAGGTCTCCTTGTGGAAGGAGCTAGAAGACCTACGTTCAAACTTTGACCTCATCACAAATTTTCTTGATGACTTCAGGGGAAGTCATTTTTCTTCCTGGGACTGAGTTTCTTCTCCCCTGAAAAGTGGGAGGTTTGGACTAAGGCACAGAATCGACTCTGTTCTTCCCCTGTTCAAGAACCTTCGATGGTTCCCTGTTGCCTCCAGAATAAAACCTAAAATCTTGAACTGGACATGGACCTTCAAAGTCTAGCTCTATTTCCCCTGGCTGTTGGCACATGATTCCTGGTCATTTCTGTGTTCAAGGCCAACTAACCCGGCAGTTCCCCATATACAACATCCCACTTCCTGCTGCTAGGCTTTTGCAGGGACGTTTCTCATACTTCAAATGCTCTTCCTCCCTCTCTTGGAGGCCCTGGTGCCCTGCAGGGCTCAACTCAGGGGCCACTTCCTACAGGGGGCCTTCCTTGCTTCCGCCAGTGGTTGGAACCCTCCTAAATCTGTGTACATGTTGTAGTCTTCCTTCTGGAGTAGAAGCTTCATGAGGGCAGACTAGTCCTTTTATGTGTTTGTATTTCCAGATCCCAGCATGATAGTAGCACATAGTAGGTTGAGTTGTGCTGATTACATGGTTTCTAAGGCCTTTCTAGACATAACAGTTTCTTTTATATTCAGTGCTCAGAAAGGTCACCAGTGAAGGTACTGGCTGTCCTTTCACTTCCTTTAAAATAAGTTTTCCTGATATCTTTTGTGTTTATGTCATAGTCATTGATGGATATAGTGGCTCACCCCCAGTATATCAAAGGCATATGAGTGTCATAGTAGATAGAAGCTGGGCCTGGAGTCAGGAAGTTTGTCGTTGTTGCTATTAAGTCATGTCCAACTTTCTATAACCTCATCTGGGGTTTTCTTGGCAAAGATTCTAGAGTGGTTTGCCATTTCCTTCTCCAGCTCATATGAAGGTAACTGAGGCAAACAGGGTTAAGTGACTTGCCTAGGATCATACAACTAGTTAAGTGTCCGAGTCTGGATTTGAACTCAGGAATATGAGTCTTTGGAGTCAGGAAACTGTGGGACCCTAGGCAAGCTGCTTAATCTGTTTGCCTCAGTTTCCTCAACTGTAAAATGGGGATCATAACAGCACCTACCTAGGAGCATTGCTGTGAGAATCAAATGAGATAATATTTGTAAAGTTAATTAGCCCAGGGCTGTACAAAGGCTTTTCCCCTTTCTCTTCCCCATTCTGCCCCTAGTCCCATAGACTTGACTCCCCTAAAAAAAGAAAAACAGTTTAGCAAAAACAACCCACAGAGGAATCCACATCTAACAATGCCCGCTACTGTAGTCAGTCTCACAGACCACCTCTGCCAAGGAGAAGGAGTTGTACTGAAGCATTATTTTCAGGGACCAACAGTGGTCATTTCAATTCCTCAGGAGTTTGGCGTTCTTCTCCGTTCTATTATTGCAGACTCTGGGTCTGCTGTTTTCCTTCTGCTTACTTCCCCAAATCTGTTCAAACATTACCTTCAAACAATCTGCTGCTGTTTCTCTGAACTCTTCACACCATCATTTCTTCCTGCATAGTAACATTCCGGTGTCATTCAGTCAATCCGTGAACAATCACTAATAGACTGCTAAGAGCCAGGCACTGGGCTGAATTCTGAGGGAACAAAGAAAGGCAAGGGACAGCCGACCCCCTCCAGGAACTCTTGGTGGCCTTGGAGCTCTTGCTCCCAAGTCCAAGGGGGAAGACAGCCTTTCACACTTCCCAATTTGTTTGACTCTTCTGAGATCCAGGGACACCCACTCCATTTCCAGTTCTTTGCTATTACAAAAATCCCTGCTATGAATATTTTGGAATGTTTGGGACTTTTTATTATCCTGTCCTTGACCTTCTTGAGGTACATGTCAGCAGGAACCTTAAATTCTCCCAGATGATTATTTTGTCTTTTTTCTTTTTGGTTTAGTCTTGCACAACTTCAAGGGCTTATTGGGTTTAGCAGAAAAATTAACTAATTTATTTGCCATAAATCTGCAATGAACTGTGGGGCTCAGAAAGAGCGTAGGAAGGAAAAAAAGGAACCCACTGGAATTGTGGCTTGCAGCCAGCAGTTACCATAAATACCTGGTAACACCCCTCCCCCTCCCCCCACAGATCATCAGATTCAGAGGAGGGAGGAGAACCCCAGGCCTGATGGAGTGCTTGGTGATTAAATCATGAAATCCAGCTCTCCTCCTTTCTGCCTCTTTTCCACTAAGTGTGAATGGGAAACTGGTTGCTTTGTAGGTAAGGAGGGGCTGGAGATTTCCACCCAAGCTTTGGTCTCCTCTCTTCCTTTGGCCCTACCTTTATTCAGCCCATCCCTCTGTTTCCTAGGTTTGGCTAAATCTGCTCATGAGTCACCTCCTGGCTGCTGCTTCCTCCTCCTAAAGATCTCTCTGTCTCTGTTTTTCTTTCTTTCTCTCCCTCTCTCTTTCCCCTCCCCTCCCCCCCTTTTAGGAAAAAAAAATTAATTTGGAAATAATGTGGCAGGTGATTTTGAGACTGGAATATAAACTGAATATATGTGAACCTCACTCTGACAGCTCCTGGCAGATAAGGAATTTCAAAATACTCAGTTGATAATAACCTCAATCTAGCCCCCTGATGGCCTCCCATCCTGCCTGTACTCTCCAAACCTGTGCCCCCACAGCTCCTTTACACAAGCCAATTCTCTTTTCAAACACAAGTCCTGAACTCACTGGAGATCCTCAGCTGGCTGCCCTGGCCTCTGCTCAGCTCCAGGGCCAGTCCCCTTCAGATATCCCTGGAGCACCTGGGGAGGCCCTCACTCCATTCCCTCCCTCCCTTTTATTAAATTCCAGGCTGGCTGCATGAAATCCCTCCTAATGGGACTTCATCTACTCCAGGGAAAGGTTTGTTTTTGTCCAAGTGTCTCTGGAATACAGAAAATTATCTAGCGCACAGTAAGTGTTTAATAATTATTTGCTGAATTTAATATGGAAGGGCTTTTGGGAAAACTAGAGAAGATGGATTTGGGGGTCATTGCTCTCAAATAGTACACTGGACAATAACAAAAAAATGCATTTACTCCCCACCCTGCCCCCACCATAGCCACCAAAATAGGTATCTGTTGTGTTGAGTTCAAATGTCTACTGCATCATTCTATCTCTCAACTTGGTTCCAGCAGTCCCTCATCCTCACCATCAGTCTTAAAATCCCTTGTTTGCTTAAAAATTCAGACCAAAAGCCACTTTCTTCAAGTAGCCTTAATCCCAGCATCCACTAGTGTCCTTTTACCCAAATTACCTTGCTTTTATTTTGCATATACATACATCCATATAAAATATATATGTAAATATATATAATATACATATGTGTTTGTGTGTGTGTTTGTGTGTGTGTGTGTGTGTGTGTGTGTGTGTGTGTGTGTGTGTGTATAGAGAGAGTCCCTCTCACCCTTACCCTAATCCAGATGGAATATAAACCCTTTGAAGTCAGGGACTTTATTATTTTTGGTTTTTTTGTATCCCCAATGCCTAACAAAATGCTTGGCACATAGTAGGTAAGGAATAAATACTTGCTGAATGAACCAACAAAATGTAAGCCTCTTGAGGGCAGGGGCGATTTCAGTTATATAAAATAAGTGCCTGGTGCATAGTAGGCATTTAATAAATTCTTGATGATTGGTTGATTTTATATTTTTGAAAATGATTTAAAGAAAAACTAAATGAAATTCTGTTCATCTAACTCACCTAAAATGCAGTTATGGGTGATTTCCATTGTGTTGTAGAACATCCTTCTTCATGGTTTAAGAGTAGCCCACATATTTAAGTGCCACTTGCCCTGGTACTTTTTCCCATCGTGGAGATTTCTTGAGAGGTCCTGTTACTCATCACAAAAAACACTTTGACTTTCGTCGAAGAAGTCCAAACATATATATGGATATATAAGAGGATCCTGAGAGACATAGTCTATCCCATGTGAGAGGTTTTGAGAAGCTCATTTCTTGGTAATTTTCTGCCTTGTAGTTTCCCAAAAAGTTTCTGGTCACTTCTTTCTAAAAATGATTTCTTAATAGCTCCTTCTACTTCATTCAACTTTTCTTCAAAATGCTCATCTGTCATCACTTCCCTTATTTTGAGAACCCAAAAATATCCCCTTTCTGAATTTAGACTCCCCCATTCTTGGAAATTTGCCAGATAAAGGAAACTGGCACCATTTGGAACCACTGCCTTGACAACATTTTTCATTAAATCTAGTTTAATGAGCAACAGTGCTAGGGAAATTTTTTCAGGACTAACCCGTGGTTGTCTCACCACATTTTTCTTTCCTGGCATAAGGTCTTTCCTTTAAGGCCAGTGGTTTATATTTTAGAGGCTCCCACCACCCCTCCAGTCTCTGCTATTCCTTTTGCAAATAAAGCAGCTGTATTTGTTGCACCCAGATTGTAAACTGAGTCAAAGAGTTGGTCACTTCCAGATCCCTATAGATATACAAGGAAACATGTTCTTCCTTAAGGCCCCACATGAGAAATTTCATATTTTGAACATATTTTGGTGTCTTCATTCAGAAGATTCCTTCTTTTTAGTCTAGAAGGTAAAGTTCTAAGTTAAGATTGTGAATGGTTGAATGAAAAAGCATCTATTAAGTGCTTATGAGGTACAAAATATTGTGAATGTAGCCATCTAGGTCCACCTGAGCTATTAAATGAGGATCTGAGGATGGAAAGGTTACTGACTGATCGCCTTGCTGGTCTCAAGCCTGTTTTCTGTTCAAATCTGAACCATCAGGTTCAATGTCTTTGTAGAAATTCTGAGTCTCTGGTAGTTTCAGGACAGCTGACTCTTCCTGGTTCTTCTATACCAGGTCTTGTAGCTGGTCCGTGCTCAACCTATTTAGACTTGGAGAGAATCCCTTTGTTAAGCAAGAAGAGCAGTCCGGTCCATGGGCTTTGTGTTCTCTCCAAATCACAAGAATTCTGACAAATAGTACTAAGTAAAAACACTAGTGAGGGCTTCGAGAGATCTTATCCTGATCACCTGTTTTTACAAGTAAACAGGCCAGGAGATACATAGAGCTCTGGGTCAGGAGTCAGGAAGACCTGAGCTTAAGTTCTGCCTCAGACACTTAATAGCTGTGTGACTCTGACCAAGTCACTTAACCTCTGCCTCAGTTTCCTCATCTGAAAAATGGGGATATCAATAGCACCTGCCTCCCACGGTTATGAAAATCAAATGAGATATTTGTAAAGCACTTTGTACACTTTAAATAAATGCTAGCTCTTCTTATTACTGAAATCAAGTTCATTTACTTTAAAAAATTTTTTTAAACCTATTTTTAAATTTATGGAATAAAACAAGCATTTCCATAACATACTGTAATAAAAAGATAATTGCACATGAAACTGTAAATCTCTTATGTACAACTTGCTATTCTCTTTAAACATATAACAAAGTTATCATGTAAATTTCTTTTTTCTTTTTCCTTTGTTTTCCCTTTTCTCCCCACCCAAGAGGGCTCCCTAATGCCACAAATAGGTGTGTGTGTGTGTGTGTATATGTGTATACACATATATGCCTATGTATGCAAAATCATTCTATACACACTTCTATTTATCAGTTCATTTACTTAGCTGGAGGATTAAGGTTTCATCTCTGAAATTTAAAAGTTAGTTTACCACATGTATAGCAGCACAAGTTAGACCAAGGACACACTTAAGAGTTTCACTGAGAGTTTAAGCAATGCCTGGCACTATCTTAATGGCTGGAGGGCTGACTTTGCTTCAGGAACACCTGGGTTCCAGTGCAGCCTGGGATACAGATTGCCTGTGTAACTAATCATTTAATCTCTCAGTGCCTCAGAGGGGTTGCCAACCTGTGCTGGTAAAGGGTCTTTCCTCATTCTGGAAGTTCTCTCTACCAATGGTACAGTCCCTATCCCAGCAACATGTACAAGGTACACAATTAGATTAGAAGCAGTAATTATGTTTACCAAATGACACTTGGCACAAAGCTGGGCAGAGCAATCAACCTGCATTGAGAGTTTCACAGCCTGAAGACCAGGAAGCATGTTCCAGCCTGCCCTGCCACATAATGGAGAAGCCTAGACTTCACACGGGGTGGGGGAATGTGCTAAGAGGCAGGTAGCTTTCCATCACCCTGCTCCATCCGGGATGGTGGTTTTATGTGGCCTCATTTACATAAAAATTAAGGTGCCTGAGAAATTCCACTTATGTTTTTTTAATCCAGCATCTGTCCCTGGGATGATAGCTCTTCCCTCCAGCCCCACAACTGCACCAAGGGCACTTAATCTAGAGATAGACCTCAAGCTAGGAAGAACAGAGTTCAGATCTAGCCTTAGACATTTCCTAGCTGCGGACCAATGGCTTTACCGCTGCCTGCCTCAGTTCCCTCATCTATAAAAGGGAGATGATAATAACCTCTACTTCCCAGAGTTGTTGAAAGGATCAAACAGAAAATTGTGAAGTACTTAAGGCACCACAGTGGTGGTGTATAAATGCTAGCTATTATTATTATTCTATCAACTTTGGCGATCCCTGGAACTCTGCCCTGATAGGGGTTATCTGGACGGCTGGGTGGTTGAGTGAGTGCTTGCAAATTCACCCCACCCACTCTACCTAGCCTTCCGGAGCACATCCATGGTTCACACTCAAATCTCAGGAAGGTAATCCCAGCTCTGCCTTTCCCCTTCTGGCTTTAGGCACACTAATCCAATCAACCTTACCACAGTTTCGGGAAAGGGCAGATCAGTCATCTGCCCCATGACCTTGACTCCCCAGACCAAAACTCCCTTCCCTGGACAAAAAGGTCCTTCCATGTATAGTCTCCCTCTGATAGAATGTAATCTTCCTGAGGACAGAGGCAGTCTCACTCTTTTATTGGTATTCTCAGCGATTAGCCCAGTGTCTTGCACATAGAGACAGGGACAAGGACTGGACCCGGGATTTCATTGCTATAGGGAACTTCCAGAGAAGGAAACTCCTTTCACCAATACAGGTCAGCACTCTCACTAATTTATAGTCTCAGAGACTTATTCAGAGCATCAAGAAGTTAGATTACTTAACCTCTTACTGCACAGAATAAGTGCCATGAGAATTGCTTTTTTATTCATTCATTCAAAAATGCATCAAGAAATTTCCATGCAACAGAGTGTGTTGTTGAACAGGTGTCTATCAGCAGCATCACAAGGGAACACATCTGTGAAGAGGTTACCCATAAAGAGGGTTAGGGTTGCTCTGGAGACCCCAAACTACCAAAATGCCGGGTCCTGCTGAATGAATTCGACTCAAGTTTTCTCAGCCAAAGAAAAGTAAAGTTTGTTAAAAGTTAAAAGTTCGCTTATATTGTACACAGAGTAAGTCTGTGCTCATTCTATGGCGCTCTCACACCACATGGCACGAGTTGGGGTCTTAGAAGGTTATGGGAGGAATCTAGGGGTGGTCTAGAGGAGGAGTTTGGGGAGGGACTTCTGGAGGAGTTAATGAGGTCAATGAGTGATTAAGGGTGGGAGGCCACCTGGAGACTACAGACAATGTGGGCTAGGCCAGTTCAAGGGTGTATAGATATTTTGATTGGCTCAAAGGTGGGAAATCTAGTAAGGCTTATTGCCTCATGCAAATGCCTCATCAAATGGGACAATTTAATCAGAGTCCAAGGGGGAGGGGGGTCCCAGAGGCTGTACCTCAAGAACTCAAGGAGAAGTCAATGGGGCTCCCAGAGCCCATACCTCATCACCTACAGGATCATTTTATTACTTGTGTATGGTGCAAAGGGGGAATGTGGGGACTGAGGAATGTTTGCTTTTCTCCCCTCCAGCTGAAGTTCCTTGGGCACAAATTGAGGACCAGCTCCATTCTCCTGCTTTCTTTGCAACCTGACAGGCAGCTTGGTTCTTTGGCTAAACAAATGCCCCCTTTGAATTGGGAAAAGTGAAAATAAAATTTTCAAGGCCAATTTCACAATTTCATTTTTGGTGAAAAGCAAAATCAAGGCAAACGTGTAAGATTGCAGGCAGCTGAAGGACTTTCATGTTCTTCCCTTTGAGAGATAGAGGAAATCAGATTGCTTTGTTCAAAGTAACAACCAACACCAGCTTAAAAAAAAAAAAAGTCTGAGCACATCTGGCCTCAATCTTTATACACCAATGGACAAAAGCAATTAGACAGCATTGCTTTCCATGCCATCATAATGAAAGTCATATATTTTCCCTGGCTGCCTCTTTGGGTCACACAGTCCTGCTGAAACAGGATGCCTTTTCTCTCCTCTCTCCTCTGCCAAAGGCAAACCTTTGCCTGACCACCCTGGGAATAACCAGCAGGGTATCTGTGGGGGCCGGTCCCCCAACCCAGGGAAACTCCCCAGAAAACGAAGACCAGCACAGATGTGTGCTAATAATACTTTCTGGGACCCACAAGCACTTCCTGACCATTTGTTAACCAATCTTTCGTAGACCAGCCACTGGTGGATGGGAAAGGGACATCTCCACTTAGAATGGTTTGGAAAGAGCAGAGGAAAGGAGTCTTTACATTTCTGAGGCACCCTAGCTTCCCTCCCTAGAGAGCCTTTGCTTGGTTTTCTTGGTTGGGACCCCAGCTTTGACAAGCAGCTTCTGTGGGGGTCGCCCTTCAGCATTCATTTGGGTGAGATGAAGCAGGGGGTCAGATTTTATTCCTGACGTTGCCAAAAGGGAGGATCAGACAGTGTTTTTGTTGTTTCTGTCCATTTCCCATTGCTTGAGTCTTCACTTCCTCATCTGCCTGCTTCCTGAGATGGGTGTCATCGGGGCTTCCCCACTTCCACTGGTGATCCTGACCCTCCCATGCACTTCCTCTGCCAGTGTCCTTTCCCCTTCAGTAACACTGTTCACACACACTAACCCTGCCCTTGGTTATGTAAGTAGCAACCAGTCCTTTTATTTCACAGATGAAATGTGAGTCCCAGGAAAGAAGAGTCCCAGAGGTAGGATCTGAATCCAGGCCCTTTGATTGGAGAACCAGGATTCTTTCCGCTGTTTGACACTGCCTCTTGGCGCAGGGGGGGTAGGGGTGGGGGGCACACAGGGGCTTTATTCTGACAGCTGAGCAGAGGAAGGGCCCCTCCAGAGCTGGGGCGTCAGGTCTCACCTGCACCAATCTACAGACAAGGCGCTGCAGGAGGGACTGGGTAGGTGATGGGGTCCCGACAGCTTCTGTTCTCCTACAGTCCCAGCTCCCTGGAGGGCGCTGGACACAGGGATGGTCTGCAGGAGCCAGGGCTGCGCAGAGGGACCTTCCTGCAGCTGGGTCAAGGAGTCGGTCCAGGAGCTGGGCGTCTGGGGTGGAGGTGGGCTCATTCCGAAGTGAAGATGTGGCTGGAGATGTCTTCCAGCAGCCAATCGACCCCCAAAAGTAGGTTTTCTCCTGTCACTGCACTGCAGCCCTGGATGCACCAGTGGTGACTGCGGATGGCGTTTGACTCCAGGATCTCTCGAATGTCGTTAGAGGAGAGAGCTCCAGGGAGATCCTGCTTGTTGGCAAAGATCAGGAGAGTGGCTCCCGGCCAGGCGCTCCTCTACGAGGAGGCTCTCCAGCTCCCGCTGGAGCACTGTCCACCACCCAGATGAGGCCGGGCCGTGTTCTCGAAGTAGCTCTGCCAGTAGGAGCGGAGGGGACTTCTGGCCACCCACATCCCAGCTGTTCAGCTTGAACCCATGGTGCTCCAAGGTCTTGATGTTAAAGCCCAGGTTGGGCAAGATGGTGTCGATGTCCTCCCCGTTGAACTTCTTGAGGATGGTGGTCTTCCCCGCATTGTCTAGGCCGAGCTGGAGCTCCCACTCCTTCGGCTTCATCTTCTTCAGGATGGTCAAGAGCCCCATGGTCCCAGCCTCTCGACACTGCCTCTTTTACACACACACACACACACACACACACACACACACACACACACACACACACACATACACACACACACACACTCTAACACAGTATATATCATTAATATATGCATATATGTAAACACATATTGAAGAGGCTACCCATAAAGAGGGTTAGGGTTGCTCTGGAGACCCCCCAAATACCAACACGCTGAGTCCTGCCGAATAAATTCCACTCCTCTTCTCAACCAAAGAAAAATAAAGCTTATTAAAAGTTCGCTTGTATTAGACACAGACATGGAGGGAAGATGGGATCTTATATACAGAAAGGTTGTGGAGGAATCTAGAAATGGTCTAGAGGAGGAGTTTGGGGAAGGTCAATGAGTGATTAAGGGTGGGAAGTTTCTGGAGGATACCTGGAGACTACCATCTAAGGTGAGCTAGCTCAGTTGAAGGGTGGATTGATATTTTGATGGCCTCAAGGGTGGGAAGTCTAGTAACAGAGGATTGGGCCCAGACACTATGTAAGGCTTATTGCCTCATGCAAATGCCTCATCAAATAGGACTATTTAATCTTAGTTCAAGAGGGTTTCCCAGAGCCTGTACCTCAAAGACTTAAGGAGAGCTCAAGGGGGCTCCCAGAGCCCATACCTCATCAATATTACAATATATACTAGAATATGTATAATATTTAATAGCAATATAACTCTAGTATAGAATATATTATATATATTTGCTTTTTGGAGGGGGGAGGGCAGGGCAATCAAGATTAAGTGACTTGCCCAAGGTCACATGGCTAGTAAGTGTTAAAAGTGTCTGAGGTCCCTTTTGAACTTAGGCCCTCCTGCCTCCAGGGTCAGTGCTCTATTCACTGCATCATTTAGTCACCCCGAATATACTATATATTAATGGGATTTGATATAAAATAAATTTTCATACATTGAATTCTGAAAACTGCAGGCATCTGGAAACCTGTTTGGCTCAGAATTTAATTATTCATGAGTCCCTATTTTCCCTACTAGCTAGAATTATAAACACACACAAATGCACACAAGTATAGGCCCACAACCTCATAGAACATTACTTAAAATAGAAATACAGGATAAAATGATGAGAAAATAAGTAGCAAACTCTCCTGCCACCTGTTTCCCCAAGCCTCTTTCTTACCCACTGGGAAGAAAGGTTTTTGAGTCTAGTTTATTCCTGGCCTATGCTGTTAAATCAGCATATTTAATCTAGGGGAACAGTAAGAGGGTAATTAGCTACTTGTTCTCTGGATGAACACTGAAGGTATGTCAATACAGGGATGTTGCATTCCAGCATTGGACCAGTGAGGATCAGTGGGTCCTTAGCATTTGTATCTATTTGTCTGGTCCCATCAGTCCTTGAAGACTTAGCTAAGTGCTGCCCATCAGTCCTTGAAAGTCTGGTTTTTGCAGGACCAGGGTGCAGATAGAGCTTAGGCTACTGGCCCTGAGAAGAGGATACAGTCAAGCAAAATTCTGGAGCTACAGCCATTTCTGGTCCTTTCATTTCTGCTTCATCTTCTTTCCTGCCCCTTGGATCCAGCAGCCCCAGAAGCCTAGCTCCCCTTCATTTATTTTTTTCTTTGGCTTTTTTCCAGAGGACACCCAGCTTCCCACCAGACACTTAGCAAATGTACCCACAAGACCAGAGAACATGTTGGGGGAAGCACTGATGAGGTATAGGCTCTGGGAAGCCCCTAGAACTCTGATTGAATCTTCCCATTTGATGAGGCATTTACCTGAGGCCATAAGGCTTTCATTATAGACTGGCCTCACCTGCCTTTGTCCAGTCACTTCCCATCCTAGATCCTCCGGAAACACCAAAAACACCCTTAAATTAGCCTAGGCCTCCATTCCAGCTACTACTTCCCACCCTTAATCTCACATCTCTGGAGTCTGCCCTCATTGACTCCTCCTGAAGACCCTTCCCAAACTCCTCTAGACCATCCCTAGATTCTTCCCACAACCTTTTTGTATATAAGGCCCTATCTTGCCTCCATGAAGGGTAAAAAGGCTGGAGAATGATCCAGCACAGATTCCCTCTGTGTCAGACGATTCTGGCCTGCTTGTCCAATGCAGGCCTCACAGATACTGAGTCTACCCATTAAGGGGAACCTTTAATAAACTTTGCTTTTCCTTGGCTGAGGGAAGACTTGAGTCGAATTCATTCAGCAGGGCCCAGTGTTTGGGGTCTCAAACACCCCTAGCCTTAAACCTCTACATTTATAGTTCCATGACCTCGTCAGCACCATCAGTGGCTATGCTTCACAGAATGGTGAAGGATCAAGTCCTTCCACATAAACCTTTCAAAGATCCCCACAGTATGAGAGAGGCAGTATCATGCCAGACCTGGACTCCGATTGCCTGAGTTCAAACCTGTCACTTCTCCTTATTACCCATGGAACCTTCCTTAGGGTCACAGTGAGTCAGAGCTGGAAGAGACCACAATGGTTCTCTGTCCAAGGGTTCTTAACTTCTCAAAATCATGTTTTTAAATGCTTAGCCAGGGATGTCCTGGAACCAGCTCATGAGAACCAATTGTGAAATTTTCAGACTGAGAATTTACTAAACAAGTATTATCTTCACTGTATAGACTTAAGGAAATGATGGATGTTAATCATTTTGACTTTAAAGGTGTGTCCAGGGTACATTTAAAGTTTAATCTGTCCTGTGCTATTAAACTTTAGGAGTGTTTCCAGTGAACATATTTTTTCCAGAGAGCTGATTGTTTAACATTTACCAACATATCACTGTGCTTTACCCACTGGGGGGACTCAAGCATCAATGACTCCCACTCTGGAGGTCCTTGAATGTCATTCTAATGGTACAATTGAAATGAGAGTAGGTTACAAAGAATAAAACTCATAGGATTATAAAAGAATTCATTATTATATGATTTTTTTCAAAAAGTTCAAAGATCCTGGGTTAAGAATTGATGGTTTAGTCTAGTCCATCATTTGTACAAAAAGACCTGGAGAGGGGAAATGACTTGTTTCCCCTAGGGACAAATCACTTACCCTCAGTAGGACTCATTTTTCCCAGGTTTATGGCAGTTCTTGGGTCGGGCTAACTCTCACTTCCATGATACTGCTGCTTCAGTCCTTTAGATTTCAATGCCCATTGCCAGGGGAGGTGCCAACACCCCAAGCATGCTTATGGAGAAGGGAAGATACCCTGGCACCAGAAGCTACATTCACCATGGCCCGAGGTAGTCAGAGAGTCCACCCTCTTATGTCCAGTCAAGGGCAGTGTAACAACTATTTTGGTTTCTGTGATGTCTAAATGCAGCTTAAAAACTTATTGAAACTTTCAGCCACACATAGATACCATCTTAATAGGTGAAACCCTGGAGCCCAGGGGAGGCCTTATCTGCTCTTGTCATTGGACACCATCTGGGCTGATCAGGCAGCCTGAGGAACATTTGGAAACTCTGCTGGAAGACCTGACTTGAATAACCTGCTCCTGTTTCGATTGTGTGGTCCTGATGACATTGAAGGACCAGTATAAACAAAGGGTCAGCAACTCCCAGATTCCACCAGTGGGTTAAGCAATGCCTGTGGATGCCACTGGGTGCCAGTAGTGTTATATATTGGGATCCCCTGAATGAAGAACACTTGGAGGAGATGACCGCCCAGTACTTAGGATCATACATTTAGAATTTAGGAAATGAACCAGGCCACCCTCTCATCTTAATTGAAGCCTGAGGAGATCACAGAAGAGAAAGTCCATCCAAATTCCTTTGGACTACACCTCAGAACTTGTCAGTATCAGCCCCTATTCCCTCCTATTTCAGAGGGGCAGATCAGATCTCCCAGAAGCCTTTCCAAATGCTCCTCTTGACCCCCAATCAGCATGGATATTGGCCTGTCGAGAAAATAGCTGTTTCCTAAGACCTGCTGCTTCCTTCTGCGTCCTCCAGGATCTATCCTTAAGAAGCCATCCCTTCTTTCTCATACGTATTTAATCCCTCCCTCTCTGCTGGCTGCTTGCTGTCTATTTATTAGCATGTCTGCATCTTTCCAAACCTAAAAATGTCTTCCACTGACCCTTCTTTTCCATTTTTCTTCCCTTCCCCTTTATCCCCTCACAACTAAACTTACAGGAAAAGTTGTTTAGATTCACTCTCTGTTTTATCTCATCTCCCACTTTTGAGGGTTATATTCCTTAATATTAAGTTGACTTTTGGGGGCCAATCCCCTCCTTCCCTTGGGATGGGAGTTTGGGGGTGATGAGTGAATTTTTCTCAGTCCCTGGAAGCTGACCATCAGCATTTAAGACCTGAAGATTGGAGAGGCCAAACTGTTCCAGGCTGGTAATCAAAACAAGGAGGGCTTTCTGAACTATCAAACCTCCAAGAGATTCTGTCACTCCTCTCCTCATTACAGCACCAGCCTCTCTACTGAATGACAGTGTGGGGGGCCTATTAGGCCAGAGGATTGCACTTCCGTGGGAGGCAGGGAACAAGCTGGATGAGGTGCCATTCTCTTTGACCAACAAGCAATACTATTAAGGAGTAACCTTAGGATCCTAGCAAATGTCTCAGGGCAGCCAAGCTTGCCTAAGAGGCTTCCGAAAGGCAGAAAGCACTTGGGCCAGCCCCATGAATAGGATGCAGAGGTAGGGCGGGATGTCATTCCAAGGATTTTTCTCCTGTCTTCCATGGCAAAGGTCATGGCCCCTGGGCAGGTGGTAGCCTAAAGCTACTCAGTAATTACAGGAGCCTAGGGCAGACTTCTTTGTGCTGGATCCGATTCTAAAGAACTTTGGCCAGAATTTGGCTGCTGGAATGTCACACTAATTGCCCTAGTCAGCTTTCCCAAGGTTCTTCATGAAGGGAATAATAATGGTCTAATCTCACGTCTAGATTTTTTTTTCTAAAAAGGCTTTATAACTTCCCCTTTGTAGGGATGCCATGAGTTCCTATGGCCTAATCCTTATTTGAGCTTCTGACTGTGGCACAGAAGTTCTTAAAATCTATTCAATTCAATGAACATTTATTGAACACCCAGGGTGTGTCAAGGCACTGACCTACATGTAGGGGTTACAGAGAGAAAAAAGAAGCAATGCTTGCCGATGAGTTTATATTCTCCTTGGGGTTGGGGGAGACGTGGGTACAGATAAGTATATAGAAAAAATGCATGAAGGGTGGCGTCATAGAGAGAGTGGCCTCAGAATAAGGAGGTTTGGATTTGAGGTATTTCTCGGGTGAGTTCTGTGTGACCCTGGACAAATCACTTGAGTTTTCAATACCTCAGGAGACTCTCAAAGGCTCAGGTCCTATCAACAAATAAAAAATATGAAATAAAACAAAGTAATTTCAGGAGGGTTCTGAGTTCTGAGTTCTAAGAGATGGTGGAGGTGGGAAAAGGTCTCATGAAGGAAGTCTTCCCTGGGGGAAGGAAGAGGCAGAGGTTAGGAGGAGCCCAGGGAGCACCCAGACTTATCGATGGTGGCCACAGAACTCTGATCCACAGATCTCTTGGGTCCATAAACCAGATGAATCAATGGATCAGCTAAGGCCAGACTCTGACAGCACAAACCTGGCTGTTGGTAGATCAATACTGCACCAGGCCAAAAGGCCCTTCCCCTTTTCTGCTGTGGAGCTCAATGCCTCTGATCCCAATTACGGACTCATATTCATATGGCATTTTATAGCTTAGAAAATACTTCCTTCACAACCACCTTAAGAAGTCAGTCATTAGAACATATTAATAATTTACATTTATCCAGCTCTTAGGGTTAAGTTGTATCGTGATTCTTCCAGTTAACATGGTCAAGACTACAGCAGCCAGACTCCAGTCTATCCAATAATTTATTTATTTATTATTATTATTGCTTTTTTTTTGAGGGGGGAAGGCAGGGCAATTGGGGTTAAGTGACTTGCACAAGGTCACAGGGCTAGTAAGTGTTAAGTATCTGAGCCCGGATTTGAACTCAGGTCTTCCTGACTCCAGGGACAGTGTCCGTTCACTGTGCCACCTAGCTGCCCCTATCCAAGCATTTATATCTAGTCCTCAGAGATCAACAGAGAAAGAAGGAAATAAGCATTAATTAAGCACCTGCTACATACCCTGTACTATACTATGTGCCAGGCAGTGGGCTAAGCTCTTGGCAGATATTATCTCATTTTATCCTCACAACAACCCTGGGAAATAGGTGCTAGTTTTATCCCCATTTTACAGTTAAAGAAACTGAGGCAGACAGGGTAAGTGACTTGCTCAAGGTCACATAGCTAGTAAATGCCTGAGACTGGGTTTAAACTCAGGTCTTCCTTATTCTAGCCCAGTGTTCTAACCATTGTGCCACTGCCCTGCATCGTTCCTTGGGGATCTCTCTTTGTCTAAAGGTACAGTCATGGTACTGGAGCCGTATGTATATTCTCCTTCATTATTATAGTCAGCCACCAGCCACGGGGCTCCATAGTGCATAAAGCACTGAGCTGGGAGTCAGGAAGACCTGAGTTCAAGTCCAGCCTCAAACACTTACTAGCTGTGTGACCTGGGCAAGTCACTTCACCCTGTTTGCCTCAGTTTCCTCATTTGTAAAATGAGCTGGAGGATGGCTAAGAAAATCCCCAATGGGGTCATGAAGAGTTGGACATGACTGAACAACAACATTCTTATAAACGACCATCAAATATTTATTGAACATTGTATAATAAGAGCTCACATTTATCAATCAACATTTATTAAGTACCAGGCACCAAGTACAAAGGGAGCAAGGGAGCCAGGTGTTGTCAGGAACAATACCATCCCTAACATTCCCATGGAAAATCAGCAGGCTTTTTAATATGATGATGAATCTCATTAGACTCTGAAATGTTCCAGAGTTTGGGTCTGGACTCTGTGCTGGCCACCCCTTGTGGCCATGATGAATGGTTTTGGTGAGCCTGTCTAACCTTGCATTATCTCTTCCTCCATCCAAGTGAGTGACGAGCAGATCATCTGTGGTTGTGTTTGCAGCACGGCCCCACGGGAGAGCTAAAGATCTGCAGTCAAAGAGCAAATCTCAGCTTTGCCACTTGCTACCTATATGACTGTGGATGTCAGTTAACCTCTCTGCATTTGAACATCCTCTTCATCTGTCTAATAAGGGTTTGGACCATTGGGTCCCTTTTAAAGCTGAATCTATGAACGTTGTGAGGGAGGCAGTAGAATTATTCTCATCACAGTTTTAGATACAAGGAAAGTGAAGCCCTGAGGGATTCCTCAATTTATCTGAAATCTGTTTTCTAGTGAGAAGCTGGGACTTGAACCTATGTCTTACACCAGAACAATGGCCAATTCTCTACAATGTGCACTTTGGTGTAGACTACCTTTGGATGCAAAAGTGACCAAACACACTTTGATCTTGTCTTGAAACAAATATTTATTTATTTATAAAGCAACTGGGGCTAAGTAACTTGCTCAAGGTTACACAACTAGTCATTTTATGTGTGGGTGTTCATTTTCTGAGGCTGGAACCAATCCCGGGTCCTCTAGGGCCAGCAATCTTACTCACTGTGCCACCTAGCTGCCCCCAAATATTTATTTTTTAAAAAAATCATCTCACCTGGGGGTGAGTAGGTGATGTAGTGAATAGAGCACCGGCCCTGGAGTCAGGAGAATCTGGGTTCTGATCCGGCCTCAGACACTTCTCACACACACACACACACACACACACACACACACACACACAAGCTAGCTGTGTGACCTTGGGCAAGTCACTTAACCCCAATTGCCCCACCCTCCCCCTTCCAAAAAGAAAAAAAAAAAGAACACCGGCCCTGGAGTCAGGAGGACCTGAATTAAAATCCAGCCTCAGACACTACTTACTAGCTGTGTGACCCTGGGCAAGTCATTTAACCTCCATCACCAACAAAGAAGAAAGGAAGGGAAGGAAGACAGGAAAAAAGAAAGAAGCAAGGGCTAAAAAACATGATGAAAGAGCTCTGGACAAATGGCATTGTTTTGCCAGAAAGGGTTATATAAAATGTACCTTATGTCTGTTTTCCTGGCCTGTATAAAATACAGTGCCAAACAAAGGCAGTGTAGCAGGGTGGATAGAGTACTGGGCACAGATCAAAACCCACCTAGGACTTTACTAGCCCTGTGACCCCCAGCAAGTCTCTTCATCTATGCACATGTCTCCCCGAAGCTCCCTGGGGAGCCTCGGTGGCACAATGGACAGAGCTTGGACTTGGGAATCAGGAAGAGCCGAGTTCTACTCCAGACTGAGACAGTTAACTAGCTGTATGCCCCCTGGGCAAATGAAGCCCTCAACCTCTCCTAGCCTCAGTTTCCTCATCTGAAAAATGAGGCTAAGAATAGCCCCTATCTCATAGGGCTGCTGTGGGGATTGAACGAAATAACATAAGTGAAGTGTTTTGTAAGTTTTAATGGGTTATAGAAATGCAATTGATGATCAAAGGGATCTTGAGTCAGATCAGCAGTGATTTGCACCAGGGAGAGAGTTCTCTGTGCTGTCCAAAACCACAGATCCTTCAGGTGTCTGGTTAAATAAAATACAGAAAATCAATATAATGAGGAAACCAGTTCTAGCTTAGAGAATGAACACACACACACACACACACACACACACACACACACACACACACACCCCAAACCATGATGACCAACAAAACAAACCCAAGGATGTCCCTTCCCCTTTAGAGGCTGCAGTGATGTTTTTTGAGGGCTGTAGTGGTCTGGGGGAGGTGTAGGATCAGCAAGAGGGTTAGGACAGCTCCATCCTGTGAAATTAGACCAGGGCTCTGGCTTAGCTGCTCCCGGCAGGGCCTGTATCTGTAGCTGGTCCTTCCCCATCCAGTGGAATGGACTCCCAGCACTGGTTTTCAGCATTCCAAGTCTTGGTAATGAAATGTGGTGGTGGAAATGAGAGTCCATGTGTTCCTTGAGGGCTGTATGTGTCCTCCCACATCCTGTGCTTTGACATTTTCTGAATTATATGAGTTTAAGGGTTCTGGCCGTTGTATCACCTGAGGAAATCTGCGTTTAATTTTCTATCTCCTTGGGGATTTGTTTTTAAGAAAATATTTACATTAAAAAGAAATTAGCTACAGCGTTCACTCTCTCAGCTCAGCTGGGACAATGACTGTTTTTCTCCGAGGACTAGTTTGGGCTGAATTTTCAAAAACGATAAGAGAGGGACCATTACACAGTAATTTTTAATAAAACCACAATGTTAATAATAACTGCAAACAAAAGCTTTTCCAGTTTTCAATATCTGTAATAATGAATGGTTGAACTACTCTGGGGTAATTGGGCTGAGTCCTGCTCCTGGAATCAGGCCCACCTGGGTCCAAATGTCTCTTCTGATATTTGCTAACCACAGCATAATAACTAATGTTATGAGAGCACTGACTACGTGCTAAGTGTTTTACAAAGATTATATTATCTGATTTCTCACAAGAACACTGGGGGGGGGCGGAGCTGGGCAGAAGCAGAAGCTATTATCATCCTCATTTTATAGATGAGGAAACAAAGACTGAGGTTAAAATGACTTGGCCAAGGTCACACAGCTAATAAATGCCTAAGGCTGGATTTGAATTCAGGTCTTCCTGATTCTAGGCCCCAAAACTCTGTTGATTACCTCATGGCCCAAGTCACTCAACTTCTCTGCCTCTAATGATGATGTTAATAACTACTTTACAGAGTTATGAGGTGATCATGCTCTCAGTCTCTTAACTTACCTTTACTGCAGTTTCTTCATCTTTAAAATGGGTATAAAACAGATCTGTGGTGATGCTCAAAGGAAAGTAACAGATGCAGAATTCTTTGCAGATTTTAAAGTGCAATTAATTCAATTAATATTGAATATTATTGAACTATCCCTTGGTGGTAGGTTGGAGGAGGCTGACAGCTGTATTTCTTTTTTTAGGTTACAGCAGACCATTTATTATGCAAATTTTATAAATAATTAATTTTTTTTGCTTTCTTTCCTTTCCTTCCTGCCTTCCTAGGCAGCTAGATGTCAAAGTAGGTCAAGAACTAGGCCTGGAAGCAGGAAGACCTGAGTTCAGATCTGGCCTCAGATACTAGCTGTGTGACCCTGGCCAAGTAAGTCACTTTATCTCAGTCTGCCTCAGTCTGTAAAATGGGGATCAGAACAGTACCTACCTCCCAGGTTATTGTGAGGATCAAATGAGATAATCTTTGCACATAGTAGGAGTGTAATAAATGTTTATTCCCTTTTTTCTTCCTCCATATTGTGTGCTCTGCTGATACAGCCTTCAAGAACCCAAGGTCACCTCCAGGCCACAGGGCGGAATCTTCAAATAATTTACTGAATTTAAGGAACATTTAAGAAAAAATATTGATATCCCTAATTTCCACATATATCCCTCCCTTCTCCTCTTCCCAGAAAACATTTCATCCCTTGAAATAAGGATTAAAAAAGGAGAAACAAAACTGATCAATATGTCAGTTGAATTTAGCAGTGTGTGCCCTATTCCATACCCATTGTCCCCCACCTCCTCAAAGAAGGAAGGGAGGTACTTTGAATTTGAAAAAATATTTCTTAAGTTTCTACTCTTTACAGTGTGAAAGGTGGATAGAAGACTGACTTGGGGGTTAGGAGAAGCTGGGTTCTGATCCTGTCTATGACACAGGTTAGCTCTGTGACCCTGGACAGATCCTGTAACTTCTCAGTACAGCAAAGGAATGCTTTAAGGCAGGGGTTTTTAACCTGGTGTTCACAAACTTGTTTTTTCAAAAATATTTTGATAACTGTATTTCATTCATTAATTGACCTATTAATAATTGTTTTCTTTGTAATAATCTGTATTTTGTTTTCTGCATTTAAAAAATTATTCTGAGAAGGAGTACAGAGGCTTCATCAGACTGCCAAAGGGGTCCATTCTACACAAAAGATGAAAGACCCCTGCTCCAAGTCTACAAATTTCAAGGGAACTGAGTTGCATCAAGAAGGAGGAGATTTCACACTGGAAGACAAGATCATAGGCCTGTCCTTCCTTCTCCCCGACCCCCCAACAAAAACAAAGGCAAAAAAAGTACAAGGCCCTTCATCTTGCAGGCCCAGAAAACAACTGCTTCTGGGACCTTGAGCATACAAGATGATGAAACCTTCAAAGGTTTCCAAGTTTCTTTTTAAGATTTTTTAAAATTTTTTTTGGAGGGGGGGAAGGTAGGGCAATTGGGGTCAAGTGACTTGCCCAGGTCACATGGCTAGTTTTTGTGTTAAGTGTTCCAGGCCAGATTTGAACTCAGGTCCTCCTAATTCCAGGGCTGGTGCTCTATTCACTGTGCCACCTAGCCACCCCCATAGGAAAGTTTCTGTTGGAAGTTTCCTGTTTCTGTCTAGGTGGGCCTGGAGACCTCGGAAGTGTCTCCCAGCTCTAAGAGGCTGGGATTCCATGGGGCCCTGGGCTCACCACCAGCCCCCTCTCCATCCTCCAGAGCCTGGTTTTCCAGGTGGAGTCATTAGAGCCTGGCTGCTACTTCCCCTTCTTCCCTCTCCCCCTTTTGGACATGTCATTGCTCATTAGTGCTTCTCCCAGATGGGAAACCAAAGGAAGGGAGTTTAATTCAGGCTATTTTTTAAGCCGTGTCAGCAGCTTTGGAAGAGTCACCATGAGGGAGAAGGCTGGAATTAGCGGTTGATATGAGTTAATATATTATTGGAGGTTTTTAGGTCCATGTGTTAGGTCCATTAGCTTGGGGGGTGGGGGGAATTGAGAACAGGTGGACGAGGAGGGTGGGGAGAGCAACCAGAGGTGGAACCGAGCTGCAGTCACAAGCTCTGAGTGCAAAGCCTGCTTCCAGCACTTATCTGGTGTGACCTGGGGAAAGTCACATGCTCTCTGGGTTTCAATTTCATCATTTGTAGACTGAAGGGATTGCACTATGTCGACGCTGAGGTCTCTTCCAGCTCTCAAACCAAGACCCCAAATCACCCAACATCATTAAGAGCCTCCCATGCCAGGCACAGGGCTTTCTTAACCAGGACCAGGGGCCAGGTCTGGCCTGCTATTTCATTAGCATAGTAGCCACATTAAGAAACCAACTTTACCAAAGCAGGTCACCCAACGTTTGACACCTGCTTTAATTACTAACCTAATTGCTAGCTGTATTTCCCTACAAATGTCCACAGGATGAAGTTTCATATGTGGACGCTTCTTCCCCCAGTTTGGTTTAATGTTTCAGGATAGCGAATAGACCTCGCTGATAGAGCAGTTCCCAGGTAAGGAAATTCCCTCCTCTGATGCAGGTTAGCACCTTCTGGGCTTTTAGTCTTGAATCCTTGCCCCAAGCACTGAGATGTTAGTTAAATGATTGGCTCAGGGTCAGTGGGCAGGGTATATCAGAGGTGAAATTGGAACCCAGGTTCTTTCTATTAGCTATGCCAAGCTACCTCTCTCTATTGGGGACACCAAGTTTCTAAAAGAGGGAGGCCCTTCCTGCACTCTCTGTAGTCACACCCCTGTCACCTGATGATGACTCTGAGGGCCACTGCTGCTGGTTGTTTCCCTTTGCTCCAGGTTGCTTTTAGCATCCCCTTTGTCCCTATGGCAACAAGAGGCTTCTTCCTCTGGGCCCCAGTTCCACCTGCTTTTGGCTTCTGGTGAAAGTGGCTGCCCTGGTGAGTGCCAGGCCTCGGCCCCAGGGTTTCTCCCGGCCCCCTTGGCCCTGGCCCCTCTCACTCTTCTTTTCAGCCTTCCTCCCCCTGCATTCCTGAGCTCTGGGTCAAATCCAGAAGCCAATCTCCTCTGCTGTTTTCCTTTCTAAGGATCCCTTTGCTTTTGACAGCTCCATCTGCCCTCTGCTTGGGCTCCCTCTCCCCTCCTGGCCCTCCCCCATGCCCCAGCCTGGATTCAGCTTCTATAATCTCATACTCCCATCTCTAGGCCCACCTCTCTAGAGGGAGCATGGCATGTGGAGGGAGCACTTCTGGTTTTGTCATTCCCTAGCTATGTGACATTGGCTGTCCCAATAGCTCTGGACCTCATCTGTAGAATGGGGAAATAATACTTTCACTTCCTACCTCAAAGGTTGTCAAGATGAAATGGGATAATATAAATAAAGTCGTTCAGAGGCATTAAGCCCTATGTAAATAGGATACCCTAAGTATATAAAGAGGAAGGAAGGAAGGAAGGAAGGAAGGAAGGAAGGAAGGAAGGAAGGAAGGAAGGAGCTTCATTGCCCAACTGGAATTGAAGGAAGGAAAAGGAAGATTTGTGTTGCCCAATTGGCCAGTTCCAGTTGGGTCCCCAGTCAGGCAGCTCCTATTTCCTACTCACAGTGGTTGTTGTTTGTCCTTAGTTCTGGAAGAGGACCATGGCATTTTTCTTGCCTAGCCTTCATCACTGAATGGGCATTGCCTAAGTCAAACTGAGGGCTGTTAAAGACCTTAGCTTGAATAGGTCAAGGTCCCTTATCGCATCCTGGGCTATTTGTCCTGATCTGTATTTGGCCCCTGAACCTAGATGGCTCCAGAGGAGAAGGTGAGGCTGGTGACTTAGCACAGCCCTTCCTCGTTTAAATCCAAAGTGGGGCTAATAACATCCGTAAGGAGATGATGTATGTAAAGGGCTTTACAAATTGTAAAGCTCAATGGAAATGCTTGTTCTTAGTCTTATTTCCTTCTTCTAGTAGCCCCTGGCATAGTAGGCCTTGTCCAAATATGAGTTAGAACATGGCATATGCTTTCACCAGTCATTCATTTCCCACATATTCACCAAATGCCCACTAAATGCCAGTCTGTATAACTCTGGGCAGACTGTTTTGTTTAGCCTTCCCAGGGGCATCTCTGCCTTTGTAAAAAGAGGGAGTCGAGCTGGATGGCAGAGTTAGAGCTGGCTGGTACCTGGAAGGTCATCTACCTAGTGTTGGACAAGGACTCTTCAGGAAAAACCAACAAGGGTCGGAAGTGCTTTTAAGATGAATCTGAGTCATTCACATTTTCTCCATCACTTTCTTAAGTCTAGACAATCAGCAAGACAGTCAAGCACATCCCAATTTGTAGTCGTCGCTGTTTTTTGAGTTGTGAATGCTCTCACTGAAAACTTAACAGTTGGCTTGCTGGTCTAAGGCAGCACACCTGAGTCCAACCCAATCATTGGTGGAGGTGGAGGTGGAGACCGAGGGCAAGAGGGGTAGATCAGTTTGCCCAACATCATCTAGGTGGTAAATTCGAACTTGGGTCTTCTAACTCCAAATCTAACCCTCTTTTCACTACTCTATGGTGCCATTCTCCTAGCCCCAAATTTATGCTCCTATATCGTGGTGCAGGGTGGTAGAAACCCAATAAATACATTATCTCCTTATAGGTGTTATTAGCCTGATTTTGCTGATTAGGAGGGCAAGCAAGTTGATGAGCCCAAAGGACCTTTGTTTGGTACTGAAGGTGCAGAAATCCAATAAATAGCTGAGTAAAGAAATGAACACAGGGTTCCATTCCTTGAGTCCTTGTCAGCAGTATCAGCAAATGTGCCAGGACCCAGGGCCTGTTTCCTGTTTCCTTTTGGTAATTTTTAAAAAATTTAAACTTAAATATAAAATGAGAAAAGAAACAAAATTGCCATGTACACAACAGACCATAAAGCAGGATTCAATGTAAGCCAATGAATTTCCTTTTCAAGGAAACCTACATGATAAATACTACACATTTTTTTCAAAGCTGCCCAGCTTTTCTTTACTTCTTTATTGGTTTTCTTCAATTCTATGCTCTGCATTTTTTATTTTATTCCCTGCCCCACCCCCCAGGCTTCAATTAAGCAGGGATATTTATATTTATACACACATACATAGATATCTATAATTATACACATATATTATTCCTCCCACAACCTTTCTGTATATAAGCTCCATCTTGTCTCCATGAAGAGGCCAAGAATTTTCTAGCACAGACTCACTCTGTGTCAGATTATTCTGGCCCACTTGTCCAATACAAGTATCATAGATACCAAGGATCCTTAAGAATACCCATTAGTGGTGAATCTTTAATAAGCTTTGCTTTTTCTTTGGTTGAGAGAAGGCTTGAGTCGAATTTATTTGGCAGGACCTGGCATGTTGGTATTTTGGGGTCTTCAGTACCCCTAAACCTTATACCTCATCATTTTATGGAACCCTGACCTCTATATTTCCATGTTTTTCCAAATCAACCAGCTCATCATTTCCTGCACCCACAGCAACATTCCAACCCAGTCACATCCTATCTCAGAGATTGTCTATGAAAGTTTCTTTTCCCAATTTTCTGTATTCTTTCTGTTCTTGACAACATAGGTTTTATTTAAACAAGAACATTTTAATTTAAAATAGTCAAAATTATCCTTTTTATACTTCCATAGTCCTTCCACATTATAACATAGTCTAAGATCTGATATTGCTGAATCTACTCCCTTTACATCTTTTTCCCCTGATTTCTTTGAAGTTCCTGACCTTTTGTTCTTTCAAATGAACTTTGTTCTTATTTTTTCTAACTCAGTAAAATAATTTTTTTGTAATTTAATTGGGATGACATTGAATAAATAGATTAGTTAGGTAAAATTGTCATTTTAAAAATTATATTGGTTTTACCTACCCATGAACAATAAATATTACTTCAATTAGATCTGCGTTTATTTGTATAACAAGTGTTTGATGTTTATGTTCATATAGTTCCTGTGTCTGTTTTGGCAGGTATCATTATACTGTCTAGGTATTTTAAATGGTCTAAAACAACATTAAATAATGTTGCTGGCATAGTGTAGTTTCTCTATTTTTTCCACTTTTGATTAAATCTATTTTAACTTTAACTTTGTCAGAGATCATGATTACTATATCTGGGTTTTTTAAATTATAAGTTCTACTCCTGACCTTTATTTTATCTTTGTGTATATGTCATTTTTATGTTTCCTGAAACCAACATATTGTTAAATTCAAATTTTTAGTCTGTTAGCCGTTTCTGTTTTAGGGGTAAATTCAGTTACATTCACAAATCCATTCACATTCTAAGCTACAATTACTTATGTGTTTTCCTTCTTTCTATTTTTCCTCACTAGCCTTCTCACTTTATTTACCCTCTTCCTCCTCATTCTTCTGTTTTATTTCTGTCCCCTACCTTGCCCTCCTATTCCTTAACCTACCCACCCCTCCAAGAGTCTCTCCTGTATCCTCTCCCCCTACCCTGTCCCCTTGCTCTCTTATTTCTTTCTGAATTTAGAAGACTTTTATGCCCTTCTAGATATTTATGTATATATACATACACATATATTTCCCTCTTTAGCCCATTCCCAATGAGAGTAAGGTTCCAGCACTACTTGCCCTCCCTGAACTGGCCGCCTCTGTATCAATTTTTCCTTTTATGCCTCATTTGTATAAGATAATGACTCCTTTTTATCTCTCCCTACAGTTTTATTATTTTTTCAGACTCCCCCTGCCACATTCAGCTCAGCCCACACCTTTCTTTCAAACTACCCAAACAATGATGACAATCATAAAAGTACTGCTAATATTTTCACAAAAATGAAGTAAACAATTTGACCTTATTGAGTCCCTTATCATCGGCTTTTAATGTTTGCCTTATATCCTCACAGCCTGTTTTCTTAAGCAAGGTCTACAGAGGGGAGAAGTCTTGGAGATCCAATCAGGTCTCAAAGAGAATTTGCAAAAAAAAAAAAAAGTCTCCTCTAGGAGGATGAGGCTCAGGACAGGTCCTGAACGCCAGCTGGGGCTGGGGCTATTGGGGGAGGGGCTTCTTTTTTAGTGGAGGAGTGAAAAGGGGGCCTTTCTTGGAACCAGGGGTTTTGTTTGACTTCTTCATTGGGTCTTCCTGACCTTGCTCTCCAAATACAGTATTATTGTTGTTGTGGTTCTGTCATTTTTCAGTCTTGTCCAATTCTTTATGACCCCATTGGGGTTTTCTTGGCAAAAATACTGGCATGATTTGCCATTTCTTTCTCCAGCTCATTTTACAGATGAGGAAACTGAGGCAAACAGGGTGAAGTGACTTGCCCAGGGTCACACAGCTAGTAGGTGTCTGAGGTTGGATTTGAACTCAGGAGGATGAGTTTTCCTGACTCCAGTCTGAGCAATCTATGTACCATAGTGTCACCTAGCTGTCAAACACAGTATTCTCCATCATAGCTCATTTTGGGCTTTCTGGAATACTTTTGACACTTAAGTTATTCCTACCCAAGTAGACATTGTTGATTCCATCTTGGAAATGACTTTATTCCTTTTCAGCACAGTACCCAGAAGGCCAGGCTGGGCAGAGGTCCACAAAAAAACCCTCCCCTATCATTTGACTTTTACCAGACTATTTGGTTTGAATTGCTTCCACATAAGAGATAAACATTTGGCTTATAATTAATTTAAGTAAAGTTGTGTTTCAGCAAAGTTTAAATTAGAAATTAGTCATCATAACATTCCAACTCTGGGACAGACTGAGATGGTAAGATTTTAAAGCTGGAGAGTAAGGATGGTTTCCTGATTTTGTCTTTGTATCTCTGGTTCTTCGAACCGAGTCTGGAACATAGGAGGTAATGAATCAATGCTCATTGATATTGATTCATGGATTGGTTGGAGGAGGCCCAGTGCCAGGAAGGAGTGCTGGATTTGAAGTCATGAATTGGCTTCAGATCTTAGCTCTGCCGCTGTGTTTCTGGGTAAATCACTTCATTTCCCAGGCCTTGAAGGGTTTGGACTAGATGACCTCTGGACTCCCTTCTAGTTCCAAAGCTACGGTCCTTATTTTCAGTAACTAAACCCATAAAATAATTTGTCATGTAGTGAGGATGAGGAAAAACCTATTGGGTATTTTATTAGTATACAATGTCAAGAAATCTGGACCAAGCCCTCCATCTTGGTCTGGACAAGAATAACCACAAGATGAGGATATGAGAAGATGTTGTTGTCTCCACCATAGAAAGGAGCACCCTTGATGAGATCACATATCCATCAAAATATCCCAGCCATTCTGGCATTAGCCATAGAAGTAAGATCTTGAGTGGAAAGAAGGGCTATCAGAAAATATCAGTAAGGGTTATAAAACTGATCATGCTTTTTGGCTCAATGATTTCTATTATTGGGAGTACATCAATTGCATGAAAATGGGGAAGAAGACTTATCTGTACACAAATATTCAGAGTTGCTTTATTTGTCATTTTAAAGAATTGGAAATTACCCATATGAAGGGCAATATGGCACAGTGGAAACAGTGTTGAATTCAGAATTGGTGGGGGTAGACTCAAATTCTAGCCCCGTGGCCTCATCTGTATAAACAAGGGGCTTCAACCAGGTGCCTGGCTGATGACTGGTCAGCCATTCATTCATTCCCATCAAGACCATCTTAGGCTCTTTCTCAATATCCATCTCACCAGCTTCCTCTGCACCCCTCCTTCCTTTCCCACTTTTCATTTTCACCATCTCCATCCTTAGCTTGGCCCCCAGGTGAGAAGGGTTGGAGTGATCTTTCCTGCTCTTCTTGTTCCACCCTTCTCCTTTATAAAATCAGAGGCACAGACCAGGGTCATAGAGCTGGTATTTGAGGCAGGATTTGAACCTGGGTCTTTTGGATTTCAAGTCCAGGACTCTATCCACTGGGCTTGAACCTCTACCATCCCTGTAACTTCTTCACATCATTTAGCACTTAATTATATATTGTCATTCTTTGACTAAATTAATAAGTGAATTAAAGAGACACACTTCCCACCCCCTAGTTCTTTACAATTGAATACAGATGTTTGAAATCATTCCATGGAAGGGATATATAGAGAGTGGAGCATTTTTAGGTCAATAAGTCAAGTCAATGAAAACATTTAATTTGGTGTACAAAAAGTGTGCACATATCCGGGGTGGTTAGTGAAAGGGCCAAAGGAAACAAATGGAATTTTGGAGCTGCATCAGACTAGAATGTCTGATCTTCCCTTCTTTGTTTTAAAGATAGGAGGCTCTGTCCTTATGTGCCCATTGCTTGCCCCATGTATATTTGATTGGTCTTGCTCAGTGATTTTAGAACAATAAGGAAATTCAGAAACCAAGAAGTTTGAAGCCCCAAGAGGGAAAGAGACTGGGACCGTAGAAGTCAGTTCTCCTATCTCTTAACCCACTGTTCTCTGTGTGTGTTTTATTTATGCTCTAAAAATAGATTTTTGCCCTACTCCAATAGGAATTCACATGTTGTCTCTGCCATTAGATTGTGAGCTCTCTCTTGAGGCTGGAACTGTCTTTTGCCTTTCACTGTATCCCCATCTGGGGCCATCTCCAGATGTCCTGATCTATATCTTGCTGCTGGACCCACGGGGCTCCGGAGGAGAAAGTGAGGCTGGTGACTCTGCACAACCCTCCCTCGCTGACATCCAATTCACTTGCATGGCATGGCATTAGCTCCCTGATATCATGATCTTCTTCGAGAATGAAGGACTAACAACAACAACAATCTTGTATCCCGCACATTTAGCACAGTTCCCAGCACGTAGTAGGGGCTTAATAAATATATATTGACTGACTGACTGAGGAAAAAAGGGCATAAAATCCATGAACCAGACCGACTCTGAGCTGTTTTAAGGGTTGTAGCAGTTTTCAGAGAAAGGGGAAGCTGATGGCATCAGGGTAGAAGCAGCAGATGGGGCACATTCAGGTATGATCCACCAACTGATATTCACTAAGCACCTACTATGTACCAGATACCATTGATAAGTAAATACACCATACTTTTTAGAAGGGGAAAACATTAAAAACTAGGAAGAAGATCAAGAAAAGTTTTCTATAAAATGTGGCACTTTAATTGAACCTTGAAGGAAGCTGGGAATTCTAAGAGGCAAAGGTAGAGGAGGGAATGTGCCCTAGGCCTTGGAGCAGGCTATACAAAGGCATGGAAGTGGGAGATTCAGATAATAGATCGAAGTCCAGTTTAATTGTAACATGGGTTTTGTGGAGGTGAATAATATAAAATCCAGCTAGAAAGGTAGACACAGGAGTTAGTTTGTGGAGGGCTTTTGAGTCTAAGTTAAGTAATCTGCTCAGAATGAGATTTTTTTCCCCCTAATGATTTCTAGAACATGATGCAGATGGTAGCATAGTTCTCTCTGTCTTTGTGTCCAGCTAATTTTGCTGCTAAATTATTTTGCTCAATCAGGTAAGTTGGAAGGATATATTTCCCACTAAGAAATGAATGACTTTCATTGACTATTCATGAGACAAGACCTGATAAATGATCTGGGGAGCTAATAAGTGTCTTTGGGGGAGTGAGACAACCGGAGCTAAGTGCCTGGGTTCTGTCGGAACACCACCAATTTCCCTGATACCCACGGCCTTAACAATAAATGAATTACTGGAAATTGGATGCACTCTCTGTGCTAAGTGCTATTTATAGGGAGTACCGTGTCCTTTCTAATTACGAGGAGCCGAGGCGACTTGGAGTTTTCTCACTCTGCAATCTTGCCTGAATATTATTTATGCTGGTGTCAGAAGTAAGAATGTTAGGCATAGGTGATTGGTCTAAATTCCAGTTCCCAGTGAAGGGAAAAACTTGGTTATTCACCCTTCCTGCCAGGTTATCACATAGTCAAATGCACTAATTATGTATGCCTCGGTTAAACTGTCTCTATACTCCTTGGCAATTATAAAACTTAGGGGCTATATTGGGGTGAGGTAGATGGAAAGGGATGGAAAGAGAATGAAAACTGAGCTGGGGTCTGAATACAGGACAAATGCAAAAATTGCACTCAGATAACTCAGCTTACAGTGAGCCATTGAGTTTAATATTGGGACCACATGCTAAAAATGAAATGTGCCTGGGGAGGCTAGATGGCACAGTGAATGGAGCATCATCCTTGGAGTTGGGAGGACCTGAGTTCAAATCTGGCCTGGAACACTTAACACAAAAACTAGCCATGTGACCTGGGCAAGTCACTTGACCCCAATTGCCCTACCTTCCCCCCTCCAAAAAAAATTTTAAAAAATCTTAAAAAGAAACTTGGAAACCTTTGAAGGTTTCATCATCTTGTATGCTCAAGGTCCCAGAAGCAGTTGTTTTCTGGGCCTGCAAGATGAAGGGCCTTGTACTTTTTTTGCCTTTGTTTTCGTTGGGGGGTCGGGGGGAAGGAAGGACAGGCCTATGATCCTATCAATGTATGGAACTTCCAGTGTGAAATCTCCTCCTTCTTGATGCAACTCAGTTCCCTTGAAATTTGTAGACTTGGAGCAGGGGTCTTTTATCTTTTGTGTAGAATGGACCCCTTTCGCAGTCTGATGAAGCCTCTGTACCCCTTCTCAGAATAATTTTTTTAAATGCAGAAAATAAAATACAGATTATTACAAAGAAAACCAATTATTAATAGGTCAATTAATGAATGAAATAGTTATCAAAATATTTTTGAAAAAACAAGTTTGTGAACACTTAACTCCAAATGCCCTACCTTACCCCCTCCAAAAAAAGCAAAAAAAAATGTGCTGAATAGATGAGGATGGTCTTGGATTTAAACACAAAATAATACTTCCCCACATGGAGTACCTAAAACATTTTATTTTTTGTTGTTCATTTGTTTCAGTTGTGTCTGATGTGACCTCAATTGGGATTTCCTTGGCAAAGACACTGGAGTGGTTTGCCATTTCCTTCTCCAGCTCATTTTACAGATAAGGAAACTGAGGCAAACAGGGTGCAGTGACTTGCCCAGGATCACATAACTAGTAAGTGTCTGAGGCCAGATTTGAACTCAGGAAGAGGAATCTTTCTGACTCCAGACCCTGCACTCTATGCACTGTAGAGACTCCTAGCTGCCCCAAGACATTTTATTAACAACCTTTGATCATGGGGAGAAACTGAATGGCAAACTTGTTGAGAGACATAGAATGTATGGTAGAGGTAGAAGGGACCTTGGAGAGTATTTAGTCTAATGCTTTCGCATACCAGAAAATCGAGGCCAAGGCAGATTGAGTGACTTAATGTTGATGCTACAAGTGAGTTGAATCTATGGTATTCCATGAACCTCTCCATTTGATGGTTTTCTTCTGGCTGATTCTCCATCCTTCCCAGGGTTTCCCCTGAGAGCATCTGACATTGACTCATTTAGGACAGCTATTTAAGTGTCCTAAATTCCCTTGAAAGCATTAATGCTAACAAGGCATAAAACACACTTGTTATATGTGATAAGGAAAACAGGAAGGACTCATATCTGAGCTCATAGACAGTCAAGAAAACCCCCTTTCCCTCTCTTGTGGGTTTCTTATTTCTCCAGAGACCTTCATAGTCCTCCGGGTTTATAAAACCACCCTGGGTGGGCCTTCTCAAAGGGTAGAAAAACAAGCAACTCTCCCTTCTGATGGGCCCTGCTTTTCCCAAGGATATAAATAATCCTGCAAACTAGTTACTGAGATGGAGTGGGGATCCCCACTTTGGGCCAAAGAATTTAGGGGGATGAGAGAATCTAGCAACCTACCCTTATGGCAACCCCCTTCTCCCCAAGGGATCTTTACAGTCAGTCTAGATTTAGCTGCATCCTGGGTAAAAGTTTTTCCACCCAGGGTAAGGATTTGGGCCCTCACCCTCTTTCTTGCCTCAGTCTTTTCAACTGTTGGTGTGACTCACTCTTTTGTTCATGATGGCATCTGGTGAGAGACCATCCTGAAAGGGGAGAGTACATGAAGAGAGAATGTGGCCACTGAGAAAGAGCCTTCAGTCCTCAGCCTCTTTTCTGCTTGAGGTGAAGGAAAGGTCCAGAGGGCACTTCAGCTTCCTGGTGTTCCAGATCTGGAAGGAGCTTTGGCATCCCAAAGTTCTGAGCCTGGTTTTGCAGCCAGCCCAGCATCTATGATCCATGGAACCTGGAGTGACCTTCTGGACAAAGGCCACTGAAATGGATAAGGACTTCTCCAGCATACTCTCCTCTGCACCCCCTTGGTCTCTGGGAAGAGGAGGCTCCAAACTTGGCTCATTGTTTGGTTCAATCAAGTCCACAGCCTGGTTTCCTACCAGGTGCCATGGGCTACACAGACTCTGGGACTCTCCATACAGAGATTTGCATTGGCTGAGCAATGATGGCATCTGCACATGAACCGGACCCTCATTTCCTCTCCCTCACCAGGCTGCCACTGAAAAAACAAACCAAACCCAAACCCTCGTCACATATATTGGAGTCAAGAAAAAGAAATCCTCATGTTGGCCATGTCCAAAACTATACACCTCGTTTTGCACCTTGGGCCCCTCACTTCTCTGTCAGCGGGGAGGGGGGGTAATAGGTGGGGGGGTGAGGTAATGGGTTGGGGAGCGTGATTCCTCACCGACCTTCTCCTGTTTAGTTCTCCTGGCTCTGCTCACCTCACTCTGCATTGCTTCATACATGTCTCTGAATCGATTGATGCCGCTTTCTCCACAGCACAGTAGGATTCATTCCATTTCTATATTTTAACTTGCTCAGCCATTTCCCAGCTGAAAGGCACCCGAAGTCTCCAGCCCTTTGCTCTATACACAGAGTTGCTATGTAGAATTCTGTACACATGGATCCTCTTCCTCTTCCTCTGGTCTCTTTGGGGCATGCATGAGTCTAGGACTGGTACCATTTACTCAACATCTTTTGCCTCTCTCTGTGGCCATCGGTTTCCCTTTTCTCAGGAAAATGTTGCAACATGGACACGTCCAATGGTCTCTATGCTGGTCTATATATTAGCTTCTTTTGTTCCTCAGGCCCTTGAGGTAGCACCCTAAAGGATCCCTCAGATTTGTAGGTCTCCTAAAGATCCACTGATTTGTCTTTTTAAACTAACATTTAACATCATTTGCTCCTATCTCAGTTAAGATGCCTGAATTCCACTGACCAATCTTCCCTTATCTTCTCCTTAGGCTGGAGCCATTACGAAGGCCAAGGACAATCCAGCCTGTTTTCCTCTAATCAAATTCCAGGCAAAGTTCATTGGCCATCCATGGTGTCTTTTGTAAGTAGAGCCAGTATTTAAGGATTGGGGATCATGACTGTTAGCCTGGGGTACTTGTGTCTCTTGGGGAGACAGATATTTGGGGGAGGTTCCCTCCACTGGCTGGCTTGTGATCTGAGTTCAGTGGGTACATCATCTGGGGAAGTCACCTCAAGGTCTGTGGTCAGTAAGATGCTGCCCCCTAAATCCAGGGTGCCTGGTGAGCTTCTTAGAATAGGCCATGAGTCAGGGCTTTTGGAAAGGCAGGATTCTGTTCTAAAGGGTATGTGAGGTAGGAGAGAGACTATTGGGAAGTATGCAGAGAATCACCACATTTCTCTTAGGAAATCACTCTTTGGAGCTGGGGTAGAAGTGTGTTTTAATTCATTTTCATGGGTACACTCAGCTTCCTGAGCTTTTATGGAAATGAAAAAATCCATCACAGTGGTTACCTACCTTTCCCAATACTAATGAGGCCTCGGCAAACAATGTTGGTTACTCTTGGCTGATTTCTCTGAAAGGCCTGCTATTAAGTGAGGCAGCAGAGCTGAAAGGACCCTCAGCTGGGAGGCAGGAGACCTGGGTTTTCATCTCAGCCCTGCCACATGATCCCTGTGCCAGAAGGTCAGGGTCTTTGACTATTTTTGCCTCAGTTTACTCATCTGTAAAATGAGTCAATTGAACCTGATTTGCAAGGTCCTTCCTAGAACTAAAATATGGGATCCCTTAAATTAATAAGGGAACCAAAGAGTAAGAGTAGAAAGAAAGGAATTATTAAAGACAGTGAGGCGTGGTGGGTAGAGAGTCAGCCTCAAAAACAGGAAGACCTTATTTGTTTTGTGACCACAGTCAAGTTACTTAACTTCTCATCCCTCAGTCTCCTCATTTGTAAAAATGGGGGGAATAAGAGTACCTTACTAGCAGGGCTGTTGTGAAGATCCATCTGAAAGTGCTTCAATGACAGCTGTAATCATAACTTAACTTCTCCGTGTTCCCCTCCCCCTGACCCACTGCCCCCCATAACTGGTGGGCCAGTAGATTGAGGGGTGAGCTTGGAGTCCCAATCCTGACCCAGATGTTTGCTAGCTGTGGGACCCTGGGAAAGTAATTTAACTACTGCAGTGCCTCAGGGTAACAATAGCACCTACCCCTTACCCCCTAGAGTTCTTATGAAGATCAAATAAGAGAGTATATGTAAGTGCTTTGTAAACCTTGAGATGATATGTAAATGTTAGTTATTGTTTTATAAACACTATTGTTATTTCTGCCAAGGTACAGCAAGTCTCTGGACCTGGAGCTCAGTACAGCAAGAAAAACATAGGGTGGGGGTGGGGCAGGAGGGGAATGGAAAGCTAAACAGTCATTATTCCTTTTCCAGGAGAATCCCCTATGACCCTGAACCATTCTCTAGGGAACACAATCCATGGGATTCCTTTTCCCCAACAGACCTGAAGCCTCTATCCAGATATTCTAGCGCAGTGGTAAAATCATTGAGTTTGAAGACAGGGGCCCTGGATATCTATTCTTGCAGTGTGTGACCTTGGATCATTCACCTGACTTCTTTGTGCCTCAGTGTCTTCACCTGTAAAATTAGAGGGTTGGAGAAGATGACCTCTGAGCTCCATTCCAGCTCCCAATCTATGATCCTGTGATGATCTATGTACCAAGAACTAATTAAATTAATCAACAAGCATCTTATTAACTATTAACTGCCAACTATGTGCCAATCAAGTGACTGGGCGTTATGGAGGTTCTGCCTGATGGTGATAACCAGGACAGGCCCACCCTGAAGGACTCACACTGATTCCGAGTGCAGCTACCATAGAAGGAACCGTTGATCAAGGACTGGCAATACTTTACATTCCTCTTTCCTTTGTGGGGAGCGAGAGTAGATTCCACTGAACCCACTTCTCCTAGGGAACTTGGAGACAGAAGAAAAGGAAGGGGCAGAGGGCAAACAAGAAAGGAGAGGATAATGGCATTTCACCATCCAGTCAGGATCCTGGCAGAGGGGATGAGGCTGAGAATAGGAATTCCCCCTGGCCAGGTCATAAAAAGACATTCCGTTTTTAATTAAAACCATCCAGGGGTTGGGAACTGAGAGAGAGAGAGACAGAGAGAGAGAGAGAGAGAGAGAGAGAGAGAGAGAGGGAGGAGGGAGAAAGGAGAGAGAGAGTATGAGTGAGAGAATATCGGTGTGGGTGTGAGAGTGTAGATATGGTGGGGGGGAGTAGGGGTGGTCCCTAGGTGGCCTACAGCTCAAACAGATAAAAATAATCAGGGCATTAGGCCAATCCAGAGGACAGGATTGGTCTCTGGGGATGTAGGACAGCAGGAAATTCCTCAGAATGAAGGCTGTATTAAGGACAGAAAGTCAGTTATAAAATATCAGCTGGATTAAAACATTGGAACCTCTAGGGTCTTTTCTAGGGAACTTCTTAGCATAAAGAACCAGATCAGAGAGTGAAGAATGTCTGTGTGTCATGGAGGGAAGGAACATCTAGACTTTAGCAAAATGTTTGAAAAATGTCTCATATTATTGATTCTTGTATGGAGTCAATCAATCAGCAAGCATGGGGTCAAATCAACTACACAGCAGGCACTGAGCTGGGGATAAGGGATATAAAGACATTAAAAACAAAAAGGAAAGCTCCCTGCTCTTGAGGTGTTTACATTCCATTGATAGAGAAATAGCATTTATACAATTAAGTCTAAATAAAAGCTAGGGAGGGAAGGGGAGAAAGAAAAGTCCCAGAAAATTGCATTAGGAATATTTGAAGAGGGAGAATAACTATTATCGAGAGAGAACAGAACAGGGAAACTTCAAAGAGAGGATAATAGCAGCTAACATTTATATTGTCATTGAAGGCCTTCAAAATGCTTCCCACATATTACCTTCTTTGGTCATCCTAACAGCCGAGTGAAGTAGGGGCTGTTATTATCCTTGTTTCATAGATAAGGAAGCCCAGATGAGACAGGTTAAGTGATTGGCCTAGGGTCACACAGCTAGGCAGGCTTTGAACTCAATTCTCCTTCATCATCCATTGAGTTACCTAGCTGGTTGAATAAAGCACCCACCTTATTGTGAAAAGATGGCTTCAGAATTGAGCCTTGAAGGATATGGATTGTGAAAGGTCAAGGTAGAGAGGGAGCCTTCCAGGCATACTTCCCATATATTCCTTTGTTTATATTATCTGTGTCTGAGTGAGCATACAGAGGTGAATGACTGTAGACTGGAGGGGGCTTTAGAGAGGTCATTGATTCCAACTGTTTTACTAACAACTTTGCTCGTGAAGAAATCAAGGCTCAGAGAGATGAAGTATCTTGACTAAGATCGCATAGGGATATGTGGAAGAGCTGGGATTCAAACTCAAGCCCTTTGATTAAGAGAAGAATCTGCAAAATCTGGGCCAATGAGCTTGACTTCAATCCCTGGGAATGCTCCAGGACAGATGGCTGGAGAGAGAGGACTGGTGACGTCTGGAAAGGAAAGCAGTGATTCTAAAGGGCTGGCCTGGCTTCGCTGAGACCAAGTCATGCCAGACTAACCTCATTTCCTTTTTGGACAGGGTTACTAAACTGGGAGATGAGGGGAACACTGTGGATATAATTTACTGAGATTTTGGCAAAGCATTTGATGAAGGATCTCATTCTGTTCTTGTAGAGGAGATGGAAAAATAGAGACTAGATGATAATGCAACTGTTATTTGTTGTAATTGTTTCAGTCATGTCTGACACTTCATGACCCCATTTGGGGTTTTCTTAGCATGGTCTGCCATTTCCTTCTCCAGCTCATTTTACAGATGAGAAAACTGAGATAAATGGGGTCAAGTGACTTGCCCAGAGTCACATAGCTAGTGAATGTCTGAGACTGGATTTGAACTCAGGAAGATGAATCTTCCTGACTCCAGGCCCAGAAGCTTATCCACTTTGCCACCTAGCTGCTCCAGGTAATACAACTAGATGGGTTCAAATATGGTTGTATGACTGGACTCAAATAATGGTCATTCATGGCTCAATGTCAACATTGCAGGTTTCCAGGGTAGTGCCCTAGGGATCTGCTTTTCCCTATGTTCTTCAACTTTAAAAAAAAATCAACAATAAAGGCTCATTAGACTTGTAAATGACACAAAGCTGGGTGGGATAATATATAGAGTCAAGATCTAAAAAGGTCTTGATAGGCTAGAGCACTGGGCTGAACTTAATAAAATGAATTTCAATAGGGATAGATGTAATGTCTTACATTTGGGTTAAAAAAAATCAACTTTGTACATATGAGGCAGGGAAGAATGCTTAGTTTGAAAAAGATCTGGGGACCTCAGTGGACTCTAAGTTCAATATGAGTTAGCAGTGTGAGGTGACAACCCCAAAAGCTAATTCAATCTTGGGCTTCACCATAGCTTCCAGAAGCAGGGTGATCCTCTATACTGCACTCTTGTTAGACTCATGTGGAGTATTGTGCTCAATGCTCTGCTGCAGAGTGATCTGGGCAGACCTGAGCAGATCTGAGCTTCAGGGAGATTTCAATTTCAGCTGTGTCTGGGGTAGGTTGGAGGAGGCGAGAATCTTATCATAATAGGAGAGATCTGGATATCCCAGAGCAGGTGTTACACACACGTTAGTTAATAGCCTAGCTTTGTTATTTTAAATTAATAGCAATATCACAAAAAAGCATAGAAAAAGATTTCTCTCTTCTGGGGTGTTCATGCAATATTATGCTTTTATTTGCAATTACTAGAATTACTTTGATATTATTTTAGGTGTTTTCATTATTTTAAAGTGTCTGGGGAGACGAAAAGATAGCAGAGATTTTGTATTTCATTTTCTCCAGAACAGTCTGATCATAAGTAGCCGCATGTTAATGCTTTTCTCATTTAAAGTTTCTCTTTTATGTTCTGTAAACAAGTAAAATTGATGTCTTGAAGACAATGAAACCTCCCAGGTCATGAATTTCTGACATCAATGAATGTTCTTTTTCATTAGATCATTAAGTATGAGAGAAAAGAAGCAAAAACATTTAAGTAATAAGTTGAAAGTATTACCTCCAGTAGTGTGGCAGGTGTTAGTACAGTATTATTATAGGGTTTAGAGCCAGGGGACCTGAAAGGTTAAGTAAAAGCTCCTCATTTTACAGAGGAGGGAACTGGAGATTCACAAAAAGGAGGTGATTTGCTCAAGGTCACCAGAACCAATAAGGCTTCAAATACCAGGACTCTGAGTCCAAATCCAGGTCTAAATCAATTGGCAAAATAAAATGTTTGTAATTCCAAAAGGAATTATGTGAATATTTAATTAAAATTCAATTAATTAATATTTTATATAGAATCAATGTGAATATTTAATATGTGATTCTCCCTACCCCCATTACATCACACTGCCTATCCAGTTCAATCTAACAAGCATTTATCAACTATGTATTATATTTGAAGGCACTGAGGATACAAAACCAAAACCAAAAAAAAAAATGGTTCCTGCCCTCAGAGAGCTTACATTCCACTGGGAGAATCCAACACATATGTCATAGTGCCTGGATCATCTAAAGCATGTAATAAATGCTTGTTGACTTGAGCTGGAAACATGAACATAAGTAGGGATATACAGGATTTGAGGAGAAGGGAGGCAGTACTAACACCCAAGAGATCAAGAAAGGTTTCCTGGGAAAGGCATGTTTGAGTAGAGCTTTGAAGGGGGATCCTAAGAGAAAGAGAGCCAGAGGAAGTCCATGGAGATTGGGGATGGGTCAGTGCAAAAGCACATGTAGGAAGGAAATTTGGGCAACATCCAATAGAACCAAAGGACCAGAGAGTCTCCTAAAGGCATAGATCTCTAGGGATGTGCATAAAATTTCAATAAAGCAAATTCCTGCCCCATTTCTCATCTTTGGGAAGATGTTCTTTCCTGTTACTTTGAGGGGACAACTTTGTGGGGATGGCTTGTGAAAACCGTGAAGGAAGGCGTTCCTTCCTTCCTTTCACCCAGCAAATTCCCTAGATAAATGTGACTCATGGTCATTATCACTTGCTGAGAATTAAAAAAAAAATAACCTGTAGCCACTATTCTCGGAGAACCTGCCAAGTTATATAATTCATTTGGCTCCCTCCCTTACTAAAAGTAATTAACAATCTTCATTCCCTAAGGAAAAGTGCTATCACCAGAGTTCCTGAAAGTAAGAGAACAAAGATTGTTGGACTTGACAGGGTGCTGTGGAAGCCAGAGTGGTAGAAAATAAGATGTTCTTGTTAATTTCACTGCCGCTAAAGCCATTTAAGTTGGAAAGGTCTAAATCAATTGAGAATATACAATTCTTTTTAATTTCCAAAAGGGATGTTAAAAATCAGGGAGCCTAGAAAAATAATCCCATATCTTACAGAGAGAGAGAAAGAGAGAGAGAGAGAGAGAGAGAGAGAGAGAGAGAGAGAGAGAGAGAGAGAGATAGGGTTCTAGACCCAGCTCTAACATTTCTAGCTAGTACTTTGGACAAAACACTTCATTTTGAAGCCTCAGTTTCCCTCATCCTTGAAATGGAGATAATGATAGGCTATTAGTGGGATAATAATAAACTATCCCACAGGGATACCATGAGGATCAAATGAAATAGTATTTGAAAATTGGTCTATAAATCTCAAGATGCTATATAAGTATCATCGGTTATTATTACAAATTTATCTTTGTTAGACCGAAGCATGTAGAAAATAGGCCTGTGGAGAAAAGAATATGTTCTTTTATTATTCATTCTTAGTGGAAAGTATTTACAAGGAAAGTAAGAAGGATGTGGGATCTGAGCATCATAGAGTAGGTGCTTCAGACCTCAGCAAACACTTAACTTTATTTCAGATCCCAAATAAAGTTTTTAGTTTACATCATGACTGTGTACTAGTTGTAGTAGTTCATGGAACCCAGTTTGATAAATGTAAATTCTATTCATATACTACTCATTGAAACTCATTAAATATCACTGAAGGATGGATGCCTACTGGAAAGCTTTTGTTTCAGGGTAGACTTGCCAAGTCTTGCCAAAAGAACGTATGGTGGTACCTAGGAGAATTATTTCAAGCTTGATCTCAATTAGCCAATGCCTTCTAAGGCTATTGAAGAGACAAACCAACAGGCTGACCAACAAACCAACCTCCTTCTTCCCTCATGCCTAGCCCTACCCCGCCCAAAGCAGTGTAGTAGCATGGAAAGAGCTAGGAGAGCTGGAGAAATTCCAGCTCTTCCCTGTGACATTGGCTAAGTCCTTTCTCCTCCTGGAGCCTGATTCCTCACCTGTAAAATTAACTCTAGCTCACCCCCCCCCCAACTTTAAATTTGTGATCCTTTTAGTTCTAAGAATTACATAGTTCTAGAATTGGAAGGGACTCTAGTGATCATCTAATCAAATCCAGATCTGAAAAAAAGAACCCCCTTTTAGAATAGCCCAGGCAAGTGGTCTTTCAGCCTTTGAAGACTACTATTGGGGGGGGGAAGCCTGGGTCACTAATAATTAGGAAGTTGTTCTTGATATCAAGGGAAATTCACCACGTGGTTAACAAATTGCTAAACTGATAATTAAACCCAATTGCAAAGTAACTTTCCCTAGGACCAATTACTACAGTTCTCACTGTGAATCCCCCAGAGGTCTGGTGCTTCACACCAAGGAAAAGCCTGGGAACCTCTAGCCCAGGGCTGACTTCTTGTCGATGCCTATTCTCTGGCCAAAGGGAGATCAGAGGCTAGGGAATAAACGGGACTTCATACCTGTGCTGGCAAAATGATTCCAAGCTGAACTAGTCCGTAGCATCATCTTCCTATGTGGGTAAAGCGTATGTTGTTATTAGCCTACCGAGTGGGTGAGACAGAGGATGCTACTGTTAACATAATGAGGTGAAGCCATTGCTATTGGTGCAGTCCAGATTAGGGGGCTGAATCCCAGCTATTCACCTGAATGTTCAATAGCTGAATCAAAACACCAACAATCATGTATTAAAGGCTCATTCTGTGGCAGACGCTGTCCAGTATGCTAGGTACTAGTGATAAACAGACGATTAGAAGGAAACTTTTTGCCCCTAGAGAGCTAACATTCTAAAAGATATGTAGACAGATATATGTGTATCAAGTTAAGGGGAGTCCCCAGAGATCCATGAGCATGAAAGCCACATGACCAGACTTTTCTGTATATTAGGAAGCTGACTTAGGCAGCGGTGTGAAGGCTGGACTGGAGAGAAGCAAGATGGTGGCAGTAGGACCGGTTAGGGGATGATTCCTTTCCTATAGGTAAGAGTTAATGGAGGCTGGAGCTGGGATGTGACAGTTCAATTCAGTTCCAAGAAACATTTAACGCCTACTCTATTTACTAACTTAATTGCTAGATGTATTCCTTGCAACTGGCAATGAGATGACATTTATATTTAGAAGCTTCTTCCCCTTCTACCCCCACTGGATTACCTTTAGGAATCAGCACTAGACTCAGGATTTCACTGGTGTTGGGAATTGCCAGTAGAGAAACTCCCTTTACCAATGAAGGTCCATACCTTCTGCCAATCTAATAATAATGATAGCTAACATTTATGTAGCTAAGGACTTTACAGTTGTTACCTCATTTGAACTGCACAAGAACCCTGGGAGGTAGGCACTAGTATTATCCTCTTTTTACAGATAAGGAAACTGAGGCAAATAGCAGTCAAGTGACTTGGCAAGAATCACTCAGCAACTGTGTCTAAGCCTGAATTTGAACTTGTCTTCCTGACTCCAGGCCCAACACTGAGCACTGGACATGGACTCAGGAAGACCTGAGTTCAAATCAAGCCTCAGATATTTACTGCCTTTGTGACCCTGGACAAGTCACTTAACACTGTTTGCTTTCGTTTCTTCATCTGTAAAATGATCTGGAGAAGGAAATGGAAAACCACTGCAGTCTTTGCCATGAATGCCAAGTGGGGTCATGAAGGGTCAGAAATGACTGAGATGACCGAACAACAGCAATATAGGGCTTTATGGTTTGCAAAACGCTCAACAAATGTTACTTCATTTTATCCTCACAACAGCCTTGGAATGTAGGCATCTCACAGATGTGGAAACTGAGGCAGACAGAGGGCAAGTGACTGGCCCAGGGTCACACAACTGGCCAGATTTGGACTCAGATCTTGTTGACTCCCCTGTCCAGCCTAGCTGCCTCTTAAACTGAAGTCTCTGTCCTCACCACTATAATTTAGCACTAGGGTAAGAAAGCTCTCAACAGAGTCACTGTCTTCTGGTCCTCTCTGCAGTATATACAGGACACCAGAGCAAACAGTGGGGGCTTAATAAATGCTTATTGACTTGATTTGAGACCAACAGTTTCAAATCCTTCTGGGACTTGTTATGACCTCAGATTTCTAGGGACCACTGAGTTGGAAGCTTGAGGGCAGGAACTTCTCTTTTTGTCTTTGTATCCCCAGCCTAGGGCAGCTAGGTGGTGCTATAGTGCACAGAACATCGGGCTTGGAATCAGGAAGATGCATTATGTGAGTTCAAATCCAGCTTCAGACACTTGGTAGCTGTGTGACCCTGGGCAGTCACTTCACCCTATTGGGTGGGGGAAGTCCTAGAACCATGATTCTTAGGACCACTTTGGTATAGTCTACATTGTGAAGAAACATGAGAAATGGATTTGAAACTGGATTTGAACTCAGGTCCTCCTGACTCCAGGAAACATCAAAATCTTTAAAATTGTATGGCGCCTAAGTGGCTCCAAGGGGCCTAGTGGTTAGAGGTCTGACCATGAAGAGAAGTAGCCCAGGGTTCATGTCCCAGCTCTCACACAGGCTAGCTGGATGATCATGGAATAGTCCCTGTGTTGTTCTCTCCTCGAAGTCTGGGCACCTCTGTTGGGAGGATGAAATGAGGTAACATTTGGACAGAGCTTAGCATAATGCCTGGCATGTGGTGCTACACAAATATTAGTTATTGTTATTATTTTTGTGACAGTAGGGTAGCAGGTATCGTGTGCTTACCCTTATATTTAGGGAGGGGGCTTGGAGGAATAAGGAATGTAAATAATTTGGGCTCACAGGGTTGCTTGAAGTTAGTTGTGCTTGTAAGAATAAGACAGAAGAAAACAGAAAGTTAGTGAGGCATGGCCAGAGGCCAGGGGTCCAAGGGCAGCTGAGGATGGACACTTTTCTGGAGGAGGCGACAGCCAACATATGGCTGGCCTTCTCTGGAGACTCAGCTTGGTTGCCTGGCGTCAGAGCAGTCTGCCTGTCCTGCTTGGCAGGGGTTGTCCAGTCTATTCAGAGCCTTGGAGACAGAAGGTTCACTGTCGCCACCGCCCACCACTCCCCACCTTGAAAATGGCATTTCTAGGAAGAGCCCCTCGAACTGGCTCATGTCAGGGCTGGGAGACCAGTTTTGAGCTTAGAGCTCATCTCATCCAACTTTGACCTTGCAGATGAGGTGCCATGATCTAGGGAGGCGCAGAGACATCCCCAGAGTCTCGTGGCTAATTTGGGACAAAGTTCAGACTTACACCCTAACCCTGAGATCAATTTTTTTTTGGTCTGGACCATTGATTTCATTGATATGGGGAGCCACTGAATTTCTGGGAGCCAAGATGGTGGAATAAACAGTAAATCACTATAACTCACTGATATGGGGAACCCCCTCTACCCAGAATGATTAGCACCTATTCTGTGCTTAGAGGGGGGCCTGAGGCTCCCACAGTCAGTCAGCCAAGCAATTAAAAAACATTTATTGAGTTGTATTAGGGTCTAGGGGTACAAATGTAATAATGAAACAGTCCTTCCCCACATGGAACTTACATGTGTCAGAGATGGGACTTCAGCCCGTTTTCTTAACTCCAAGGCCAGCCCACTACAACTACAAGAACAGTAGCAGTAACAATAACTAACATAGCCTTATGAGGTGTAGGCTTTTGTTGCTCCCATTTTACAGATGAAGAAACTGAAGCTAGGAGAGGTTAAATGACTTACCCAGGGTCTCACAGCTCCTACGTGTCCAAGGCAGGATTTGACCTAGGTCTTCCCAACTCCAGCCAGGTGTTCTGCCTGGCTATCTGGAGGCTATGTTGGACTAGAAGTCAGAAGGGTGAGGATCTAACCCTGCCTCTACCAGTACGGCCTGGGATAACTTTGCTTTTCTGGCCTTAGTTTTGTCTTATTTGTGAAATGAGGAGTTGGGCTTGATAAGGTCTAATGTCTTTTCTAGACTTTTTGAGATTATGTGGATCTAGATGAAGGCCCCTCTGAAGCTGCGGGTGATTGCAGGTGTACAGCCTTAGAGTTACCTGGGACTCTGAGGGGTGACAGGGTCACAAAGTCAGTCAGTCTATTAAAAAAGATTCCACAGGAAACTCTTTACAGAGCGTTTTCCATCTGGCCCCCTTCCCTACTTGCCTGAACACTGAGTCCTAACCAGCTTCAAAGATTATTCATCACTCCCATCTTCCCAGTTGTTTTCTCTCCCTTAAGCAGAGTTGGCAAAGTATGTCTTAGTACCAGAACACTATGGGACCCAGGGCAGGGCCACCAGGGCTTTATTCCTGAGGGTATCACAACTGAGCTGAGAGCTACATTCTGGGCCATCCCTCATCCCCACAGAGGCAGACCCACACTGTGAAGAGTCCTTTTCCTCCGTCTGTACACACAAAAAAACAGGACAAGGCCTTGTGAAGAGAAATGGGACATAGCAGGGCAGAAATGAATGTGGATAAGATTGCTATCTCTGCAGACCATGAAAACTCAGCTGGTTCTGGTCATAAAAAATCCCCCCTACAGCAACTGTTTATCACACACACGCTCACCATGGTACTGTCTGAAATGTTGAAAGAGTTTTGTGTGGAAACTGGAACCCGAGGGCTCGACATCAATGGGATATAAAATATGTGAAGCTTTGGCATGGAAATACCAACACACAAATTATCCAGGAACATGCTTTGTTACTCAAGCTCTGGATTTTTCAACGGGACAAGGAAAACCTTGGTTGGTTGGAGAGATAATGGATTTAGTGGAAAGCGCCCTGGGTCAGGAGTCAGTGGAGCTGGATTTGAATCCTGGTTCTTCTACTTACTCCCTCTGTGACTATGGGCAAGTCCCTTCCCCATCCTCCACGTCCCAGTCTCTAAACTTCTTATGCTCTGACTGTCCTGGTTCAGTGATCTCATTTCCTTTCCCCCACCAAAAACATTTTGTCCCATGTACTCTCTGGTTAGATGCTGCTTTCCAGAGTGACCTAAGGGTCCAACTCTTATACGAAAACTCAGGAGGCCACTTGGGGAACATGACTTTTTTAATATAATACTTGAAATCAAGTTTCTATAAAATGAAGCTCCCCTTGCAGTTATCTTGTATTTACTTTGTATATACTTTGTATATCTTTTTTGTATATACTTACACACACACACACACACACACACACACACACACACACACACACAAACACTGTTTCTGCCCAAAAAACATAAGCTCTCTGGGGACAGGAATTGTGTTGTTTCTATATTTGTATCCTCAGAGCCTAGCACAGTACTTGGCACACAGTAGATAGTTAATACATTTTTGTTAATTGATCAGCATAGACAGAATAACACTTATTACCTTTGTTTAGTTTTCTTCACATTGAGTTCTCTGGCCTCCCTCCCCTCACATTCCCATTGAGCCTTGAGATCTACTCTTACTCTTTGTGCCAAATGGATTCTCCAAGGGTGGGCTGGGGTTAGCTTCAGTTCAAGAAGTACAGAGCTGATTGTTAAATTTTCAATGTTACTATTTGCTCCTCAGAAATTGTCAAATGCTATGGATCAGGACTTGTTTTGTTTTGTTTTGAAATTGCCTAGACTTAAGAAAGTGATGGAGAAATTGTTAATGCAGATTAAACTTAAAAGTGTGTCGTAAATACATTTATTTTTCCCAAAGAGTCAGTTAAATACTTACTACTTAGTAAGACCCACTCTTGTTTCTTAGTATTAACCAGTAGATGGTTGGCAGCAGAATTGTTAATATAATACCAATATGAGAAAGGTCTTTGATTTATTGTCCTACTGTGGGAATTCCCTCCACCAAGATGGGAACTGTCTATAATTTATTAAATAAGTCAAGGGAGTTTCCTGAGGTATACAGAAGCTCAGTCACCTGTCCAAGGTCACAAAGGTAGTAAATGTCAGGGGAAGGATTTGAACCTGGGTCTTTTGGGTTCCAAACCATATCCTCTAATCTACTGTGCCACTCAAGTTACCTCCATTAAAAAGGAGGTATTGAAAATGTGAAGAAATAAATACCATTGGGTGGAAGAAAGAGATGGTTAGGATTGGGAATAGAAAGGGCTCTTGACATTCGGACTGTTAGAGGGACTTAATATTTATTCAAATGCTCAGGGGCATTCTTGGTAGAAAGGAATTTGGGCACCATTGAACTAAAGTCAGCAGTAGGATGCCTGTAAAAACTCTACATGTTTACTTTTGAGTGGCTTGCTCTCACTGGAGGGTTATACATTAACTTCCATAGGTTCTGTCCAGGGATTGCCTCCTTCTGGAGCCAGACCTGCAGGATTGGGTCCCTAAGAGTCAAAAATGAATAAAGGGAGGTGATACCCAGGAAAGTAAGGTCATACCAAGCTGCCTTTCATGAATTCAAGTCAGGTGGTCCAGATGACCCCTCAGGCCCTGAAAGGATGTACAGATGTGATTGATATTTGAAAGATTGTGTAAAAAGGAGAGGAACCACAGGATTAGAAAAGAAGAAATGTCCTGATTTTCTTGGGGGAGGGGAAGGGAAGAGAACAGTCAACAAACTTGAGGCCAGTGAATTTGACTTTGATTCCTGGGAAAACTCTGGAACAGATCATTAATGAGATGGTGTTGCATTGTACAGTTGTAGGCACGCCTGGCCAGGGAGATATTTTGAAGCCCTGGGGGAGGCAGGGTTGATGCTTCTCAATTTCTTTCTACTGAGCCTCTCCAGTCATCCTGATCTACATCTGGCCACTGGACCCAGATGGCTCCAGAGGAGAAAGTGAGGCTGGTGACTTTGCCCTCCCTCATTTAAATCCTAATGACTTGCAAGTCATGGCATCACCTTCTTGATGTCAGGGTCCTCTTCAGGAACAAAGGACAAACAGCAACAGATCTCATAGACATTATCTGACCCCTATTATTCCTAGATTCCTAGCTCCCAGGTGAGCTTGGAGATGGATAGTGGGAACTTTTTAAGTTTTCTTAGGAGTAGTTACCCTACATAATGCCGTGATAAAATGTCTCTCCTGAAATAGAATTATTCTGCCATCTTTAAGGGACAACCAACAAATTGGCAAAGGAAGGAAGTGGTTCAGATCTTTACTTGTGGAAGAGACAGAGGGCTGTGGAATTAGTGGCTAAACATCCTGGAGGCTTCCTCCTGTCAGTACCTGCTCTCAGGTACCTTAAAAGCAACAACAGCAACAGTCTTCCCTTCAGCTCCCTGGACTTGGCCAAAGCCAGCGACTTTTCAGCATCATGGAGGATGTGAGCCTGGAGACAGGGATTGACTGGGACAGCTGGCCTGTTTGGGAAGCCGATGCTATTCTGTTACATTTGTCACACCATCAGGAACAAAATGCCTGAAGCCATTTTGTCACAGAATTAAGAGTCCTTTTTGGGAGCTTAGAACAACCAGGGGCTTGGTAAACAGTGGACACCTAGGAGGTTTAGGAAGAATGATTTTCAATCAAGGCAAAGGAACTGGAGGAAAGAGTGGGGGACAAGGGGTGGGGAGCAAAGTTGGCCAGCTCTTTGTGTGAGGGAAATGCAGGCCTAGGAGAGTTCTTTCTTCTTACAAAGATAATAAAAAAAAAAAAGCAAGAATAATTGGCAGTTTGGCAGGGAGATTTTACTATGGAAATGCAAAGGAAGTCTGGAATTTCAGTTGGACCAGACAAGATCATAGAACTTAGAGCTGGCCAAGTGATCTTGTAGGGTTCAGCCCCCAGAGAGGACTCTGGGTATAAAAACTTCACAAGCCAACAGTTGGGTGAACACTTGGGGGTACCTTGGAATTAGGGCTGGGCTTGGGGTCAGAAGGGACCCAGGTTTGGAGCATCGGGATGCCCATGAGCATTCCTATAGTGTTTCAAAGTTCATCCTCACAACAATCCTGGGAGTAGAGACTGCTATTGTTCCCACTTTGTGGTTGAGGAAACTGAAGCAGGCAGCATTCAAGGCACTTGTCCAGCTAGTAATTGTCCAAGGCTAGATTTGAACTTGGGGCTGACTCCAAGTTCTGGCATGCTATTTACTGAGCTACCAGGCTTGCCTTGATACTTTGTAAGTTTGTAACCACTAAATCTCTCTAAAGCTCAGTGTCTTCATGTTTAAAAAAGGATAACAGTTACTGTAGCATTTACACTCTCTAGATATCATCTCCTTTGTTTCTCATGGTAACTCTTACAGGAGGGTACTAGTCAGATTCTTAGTTCACAGTTGAGAAATGGAGACAAGCAGAGTCAAGTGACTTGCCCAGGGTCACACAGCCAGTAAGTTTCTGAGGATGTATTTGAACTCAGGTCTTCCTGACTCCAGGCCCAGTGCTCTGTCCACTGTAAAGGGCAATGGATTTGGAATCAGAGGACTAAAACTTTGGTTAAGTCACTCCAACTCTGTAAGCCAGAGGCATCCTTATCCAAAAAATGAGGTTGGACATGACTGCTAAGGTCCAGCTCTAATTTCAGACCTAAATGCTCCTTAGCACCCAAGCAAGCTATGCCCTCCCTTCCCAGGGTCTGAGACAAGAGAGATGGCATATTCAGAGGTCTTTCCCCATCTCAGCGACTGGGCTGAAGTTGGGGGAGGGGCAGGAAAAAGGCATCCAACACAAAGGCAGGAGCCAGAGGGCTTGCTGGGGCCATGAGAAATCTTACAGGAGGATAACTCGGGGTGTCCCCATGGAGAAAATTGTTCACGTGTCTCTAGCCAGATGTGTGAGCAGAGCGGAGATGGGGAAATTGTGCTAATTTGCAAGTTTGCCCAGGGGATACGGCTGTGTCATTTTCTCTACAGCAAAGTGGGCTGCTGCTGGCTGCTGGGATGGAATTTCATCCTGGACTGTGTTCCCGATTCCTCAGGAAAATGGCCAATATAGCGAGTGAAGCCAGGAAGGAACAGGGGCTCACCCAGTTCTGCTGAGGAAGGAAGAGAAATGAAGCTCAATTGGGGAGAAAATCATGGGAAGAAGGCATGGGGGCACTCGGAACCCCAAAAGGGTTGGAGGATTTCCTTGACTCATCCCAGGATCATAGGTTTGGGGCTGATAGGGGCCACCAAGTAGTCCACTCTCCCTCCCCATTTATAGAAGAGGAAGCCCAGGATCAGAGGCATTGGGTGGCTTGTCCATGGCCAGTATGTGACTGAGGCAGGACTCTACTGAGCCCAGAACTTCCTGAACCCCAGGCCAGGTCTTCATCCATTAGACCATTGGTGACCATTTTTTTTTTCTAGTATGTGTAACTCCTTTCCTTGAGATACCTCAGTGAGGCAGATGGTCCAGATAACTTCATAAACAGATTCTGGAGACTTAGGAAATACATTCAGGCTTTAGATTTTTTCTAAATGTTTCCCGAAAATGAGAAGTCAAGGGCCAGGGGAAGGGGGATGAATTTCAGATGTGAAATCTGCCGAATAATAGTGGTAGAAAGGACCTTGAAAGACCACTCAACTCAGAACCATCTCCTTCCCTGACCCTTCCCTTCCTGTCCTCCCCCCTCCCTTCCCTTTTCCTCCCCTCCACTCCCCTCCTTTCTAGGTGTAGTCAACATGCATACATTTATGACCAGAAAGTATATTTGCTGTTAGTCCTCTGGAACCAATGTTGGTAACTACCTTTAATCCAAGTTGCTGCTTTCATCTTGTCTAGATCTTTCTATATTTCTTCTGCATTTCATTTTTAAGAATTAGGATCACATAATGGATAGAATGCTGGGTTTTGTTTTGTTTTTTTAGGCTTAGTTTTGTCATGGCCAATTCTTTTCTTTCTTTTCTTTTCTTTTTTTTCTTTTCTTTTTTGCTTTTTGGAGGGCAATTGGGGTTAAGTAACTTGCCCAAGGTCACACGGCTAGGTTTTTGTTTGTGTGTGTTAAGTGTCTGAGACCAGATCCGAACTCAGGTCCTTCTGACTCCAGGGCCAGTGCTCTACTCACTGCGCCACCTAGCCGCCCCAGAATGCTGGGTTTTTGTGTCAGGAAGATTCAGGCTCCAATCTCACCTTTGACCCTTTACCCTTATGTGACTCATGACAGGTCACTTAATCTGTCAGCTACCTCTCCAGGCCCTTCTCTACCAAACACCATCTGCTTTGGTGCAGGGAATTCTCACAAAGTCAGAGACCTTTTGGGGGTGTTTCATATTTACCAATTTTACTGCATCATGATATTCCATTACATTAATATACCATAATTTATTCAGCCATTCCACAACTACTGGATATATAGTTTTCCCCCAGGGTTGAGTTTTTTCTCTTCTACAAATAAAGTGAATATTTTTCCACAAATGACAGCTGATATTTTTAAAAATAAAAGTGTCATGCAGAGAAGATTCTCAGAGTCTTTTGAGAGTTTAAATGCAACAGAAACAGTTTCTTTTCTTTAGGGAGGTAGAAATTTTTATCAGGAAAAAGCTATATGCAGAGAGCAAGAAATCCTAATCCACCTAGTCAGAGAGGAGAGACCCTGGAACCTGGAGACACCAACATAATGTATTTTTGGCCTTATGGGTGATGGGCTGAAGAAATACTATCTTCCCCTACCCTTATCCCACAAACCTCCTCCCCTCCCAAAGGAGTGACTTCATTCTGATTTTAGCCATGGGAAAAGAAAGCAATAAAAACTGGGATGGTTGACTAAGGGAGGGATCCATAATAACACTAGCTCACAAAGGCCATCGCCAGTTGTCCTTACTTTTGTCCTTCCAATGGACTTCAATGACTCTGGAGGAGAAAGTGAGGCTGACAACTTTGTATAACTGCCTCACTTAAATCCAGTTCACATTCAAGTGAAGACATCACTCCATGATGTCATCAGTCCTTTTCCAGAACGAAGGACGAACAACATCTCCTTTATGCACATCTCCTTTCCACACAGCTCCATTCTTAGAGAGGCAGCTACTGTAATGGGTGAGATCTGTCCTGCCTTTTGTCAATTTATACTTGTTATGAGACCCAGGTCATTTGACTTCATAGTCCCCTAGTCTCTAAAAACTGTAAGTTACAAATGAGTTGTCTATCACTATTGCTGGTAAAATTGTAGGTTAAGTCCAAAAGAATTCCTGTTTTATACACAAGGAAGCTCTTGGAATGTAACTGAAGACGCATCTGGACCTGTCAAATTGTGACTTTAATGTGAGGAATCAAATTAACCTTCATGTCCTAAGTCTATGTGTTTAAAAAAGAAAGAGTAAGCTTATGTTATCACTGCTCTCTGACTCCAAGGATAATTCAGTTCAGTTCAATTCAACAAGCCTCTTTAAGCATGTACTGGATCATTAGAGGAAGCTAGACGGGACAATGTATAGAGCACTGGGTCTGGAGTCAGGTAGACTTCAAATCCAGTCTGAAATACTTACTAACTGTGTGACCCAGGGCCAGTCACTTAACCTCTGTCTGCATCAGTTCCCTTAAATGTAAAAAGGGGTTAACAATAGTATTTACCTCCCAGGGTTGTTGTGAGGATCAGGTGAGGTAATATAGGTGCAACACCCTCAAAGTCCCATATCAATGCCACTTACTATTATCTAGTATTATTATTATAGGATTTAGAACTGGAAGGTGCCCTGGATATCACTGAGTACTACCCCCTCATTTTATAGATGAAGAAAGGGAGGTTAACATCCTTGTCCAAGGTCACATAGGAAGTAGCTATAGCGAGACTTAAATCCAGAATCCTTTGACTTCAGATCCAGACTTTGTATTGTGACCTTGGCCTTAGGTGTCCTTGGTGAACTTTGAGAAAGCGATTTCAGTTTAAGTTGTGAAAGTAGAAATCATATTGTAAGGTTTGGGAGGAAGGGGAAGAATGAACTGTTAGCAACTTTTTGAAGTAGTTTGTAGTGAAAGGAATGTGGGAAATAAGATGGGATAGAATGAAAAGCTTTTCTTTTTTAATATTAGGGAGACCTGGGAGTGATAACCCCAGGAATGGAAGGCAGGAAAGAAAAGATACTTCGATTTTGAACTTTACTTTCAAAAACATCATTGTGCATTTAAAACTTTTCTGAAGGGCTTTTGCCCTATAGTTCTTATAGCAGAGACAAAACTATAAAGTCATAAGAAATTCAGTGTTTAGTCTTTCATAGAGGCCTCAGCTGAGGCCCCAGAGCTTGCCATGTACCCTGGTCCCTGGTTTTTACCTAGCCAATGTGATTTGCTCAGGTTCATTGCTAGGTGAAACCTGACTTCTCAGTAGGGAAAGTAAGCTCACCAATTCTCACACTCATCAGCTCATCGTCCCCTTGCCACAGCATCCTGAGGAAAGTTGCTAATTGTACATTAATGATCATAGTTAAAGCTCAAAGTCTAAGGGCTTTCCCAGAAAGGGAAGAAGTATATAGGTACCCATAGTACAAACATGAGTCAGGTATGGAACAAAAAAGAGATCGCTGAACATAAAAAAATTAGTGAGTATTACAGAATGATTAGAACAGAATTTAGTAGCTTACTTGTAATTGCTGTTGCAATCAGCTGGAAAGCTGTTAGATCAGCTTCATGAAGACATAAAACAGTCTGGCAGTTCTACTAATTAGCCATCTTACATGTTAACTCTGCACTGGACATTGTATGATCACACAGCCAACATTGATCTTCTTTCTAGTGGCCTTTTCTCCTGACAGTAGTCAAAATGCCCAGTGTCAGTGTTGCCTTCTGTCATCAGCCACTGCTACTCTAGGACACCATTGTCACTCCCCTTTTGATGGAAAATGCTGCACGCTACCACTGCAGACCCCCAGACCTTTTTAATTCTCATAAGGCTCTATACTCAGGGAAAGAAGATAGAAAAAGGAGATGGGCCCATCTCAGGCATTGGCTTGTCTAGGACAACTCCTTTTCTATACCCTAAACCTTCAGAAAGCTCAGAGTGGTTCTCATGCTTGGCCAGAAGAAAAGGGAACACTGTGGTGAGTTACTCTTCTAGTATATACATGAGATCCCAGATCAGCAACTAATCAGAGGACTCCACCCAGCAATGTGTCACACATGGCCAGATGCCAGACCCCCAACAGCTGGTAGTCAACAAGAATGGAGGCTGTACATACTGTGGGAAAGGGAAGGACACCTGATATAAGAGAATGCTGTACCTTCCCTCAAAGGATCATGGAAATTTGATATGTACATGAATATCTATTCTTTGAAGATGTATCCTTCTTTTAAAACAGATACATAAGCATGAAAAATCCCCCCAAGGCTTTCCCTTATGCTTTGATATGACCCTGAGTTCTCAAAGGAAATGCCAATGAAGCATGAGGTCTGCCTGGTACTATCACAATGGAGCACCTTCCAGTACAAGTTTGGTGATGGACAGTCCTGAAGGCACTGAAATCTCACCTCCTCATTCTATATATGAGGAAACAGAAACTTGGAGAAATTAAATGACTTGCCCAGTGTCTGAGGTAAGACTTGAACTCAGGTCTTCCTAACTCCAAGTCTAACACTTCCCATTGGGCCACCTCAACTGCTTACCCCGCCCCCCCTTCTCTCTCATTCCCCTCACAACCCATTTTCTTTTTTAGTCTTTGCTACAAGGGATGGTTCTCTGTGTTCATATGCCAACCTGGGTTGGAAAAATGATTCACTGTGATGTTTTTTCTTGGATTTCCCAATCAGGATTTGATCTAGTATCTTTTTTTAGAGCTGTCTGGAGGAGTTGGGTGGGGGTGGGGAGGGAGGGAGAGAGCCTGTTATACATCTTCCTGCTATTCCACCATCTTAGCTCTGTTCAAAGTGATTTTCTCAAAAGCATCGATCTAACTATGTCACCCTCTTATTTAACAAACTCCTATTACCCTGTTACCTCTAGGACCAGATAGAAACTCATCAATTTGACATTTAAAATTCCTCAAAATGCAGAGGCTATTTTTGCCTTTCTTTGTATCAGGAATACTCAGCACAGTGCCCGGCACATAGTAAATACCTAATAAATGCTTCTTGTCTGACTGACCGTTTCTGTTTTTTTTTAAATCATCTTTGCCAATATGATAAGTGGGAGATAAAACCTTAGAGTTGATTTAATTTGCCTTTTTCTTATGACATGTGATTTGGGGAAATGTTTCACAGGGTTGTTTATAGCTTGGATTTCTTCTTGGAGCGCTTTTCCTCTTCATTTCTGCCCGCTGGCTTCCCTGGCTTCCTTCAAGTGTCAGCTAAGGTTTCACCTTCTGAAGAAGCATCTCTTGGTCCACCTTAATGCTCCTGTCTTCCTTCTGAGAGTATCTCCAATTCATTCTTTATTGATCATGTTTTTACTCAGTTGTTTTTTATGTCTCTCTCCCATTAGACTGTGAACAGGTTGAGAACAAAGTCTGTTCTCCAGTCTTTCTTTGTATAGTGCCTGTATGTAGTAGGTACTTAATAAATGCTCGTTTACTTGACTTGAAATGCTTGTTGACTACTTCCAATTGTAGTGTATTACCAATGAAAAACTGATTAAGAAAAGTTCCAGTAAAGATTTCAGTAAGGATGTATGTGGTACTAGCTCCACATAATGCCAAGAGGCTTCTCATCCTGCTAGGAGGCATCCATTGTGGAGGATTTATGGGAGGCCATGGATGAAAGCCACACACAGAATGGGCAGCTTGGATGGGTTGAGGTCTTCACTTTGGGGTTTTTTTTTGTTTGTTTGTTTGTTTTTGCTTTTTGGAGGGGGGAGGGCAGGGCAATTGGGATTAAGTGATTTGCCCAAGGTCACAGGGCGAGTAAGTGTTAAATGTCTGAGTTGGGATTTGAATTTAGGTCCTCTTGACTCCAGGGCTGGTGCTCTATTCACTGCACCACCCAGCCACCGAGGTCTTTACTTTTGATATATCACAGCGAGATGTGAAAGATAAAACAGAAAAGGGAGGAAGGGTGGAGGTGGCATTCTGTGCCTAGATCTATGTAACTTGATAAAACACTATACTGTCATCATCTGGGATGACTGAATTACTCATAAGTGATTGCAAGTATAAGTGAATCAGTCAATGGTCCCAAACAAAGCAGACAGAGATGACAGCACATCGGTTACCTACTTAAGCCCTATATTACACTTAATTTGTTTGCTTTTAGTTATTTTTCTACTATTTCCTTTGGAAGTACATTAGTTACCATGACGACCATGATGTTGTTGGTAATGGCAGAGCCATAGGACTTCAGTATATAGGTAACTTCTTAACGCACTTGTGTTTGAGGGGAATAAAAATATTTTAATAAAATGGGCATCCTGGCCTCATGTTGTTTGGGGGTCAAGGCAGCAGTGGCAATGATTGCTTTTGTTAAAGCTGGGAAACATTTGTCAGGATTCCAATCTTTGTAGTCATTGGTAATTTTCTGAAATTTTCGCTTTTATATCTGAGGCAATTTCTTCAGTAAAATTCAACAGGAACTAAAAAGGTAATTTGGGGGAAAATAGAAACACTTGTCACCCCATCTCCCATAGACAGCTCAATTGAGGAAAATAACATCTTGCAGAATGTGATCAAATGTCCGCTATGGAACATCCTTATTTATTTCTGTAATGATTCTTCCAAGTGTGCAGAAATGAAGTTGAAAATTGCCCACTCTGGCTCATCATTAGTTTAGAGGGGTCTCTAACATGATGATCCGAATCACTAGTTGGTTTTAAAATGTGTATTCCCAGAACTGTCCCAGAGCTGTTGTCTTTGGAAGGCTGGAGGACATGCAGTACCTCCCCAAAAGTTCATATAGACCCCTGCTTGTGTGGGTGTAAGTACAGGGCCAGCCCTGTATTAATGCCAGAGAGATGAAGCCATTTTTTCAAGGTCACTAAGGGGCTCAGTAGGATTAGAGCCCACGCGTTCTGATTCTGAATTCAAGAGTTCTTTCCATCAGACCATACTGCCTCTGCTACTCCTCTCTTTTTCTCTCTCTGTCTCTTTCTCACCTTTCTACATAAGCTAGTTGGGAAATTCCTATTCAATCAATCAGAAATCTTTTTTTTTTTTTTTTTGCTTTTTGGAGGGGGGAAGGTAGAGCAATTGGAGTTAAGTGACTTGCCCAAGGTCACATGGCTAGTTTTTGTGTTAAAGTGTCTGAGGCCAAATTTGAACTCAGGTCCTCCTGTCTCCAGGGCCTGTGCTATATTCACTGTGCCACCTAGCTGCTCAGAAAACATTTCTAAGAGTCAGCAAAATACCAGGGACTATGCTGGATGCTGGGAATCAAAAAAGGCAAAAATGAAACAGTCTCCGCCCTCAAGGAGTTTCCATTATCTGCATCTTAAGTCTAGTTGAAATGAAAAGGCCTTTTTCTCAAGGAGCTGCCATTCTCGTCCTATGCCATGGACTTCTTGCAGCATACTGCTTAGAGAAAGAAAAAATGGAACCCAAACAAACTTTCCTCTTCTTCCTTCAGGGGGAACCTCCCCTCAAATGCTGTTTATGGCTTTTTCTCACCTGTTAATTCATATCTTCAATCTCAGCACTCATTGCAATACAACCCACTGTCCCATTACTGGCTTGGCCTGACCTGACTTGGAAATCCTGATTTGAATCCTTGCTTCACCTTCACAAAAACAGGTTTTTGCCTTTCCTCTCTCTTGATTGGAATTATCCCTTTGGAATCTAAGCTCCGAAGGGGGAGGTGACCAGCAGAACCACCCTCCCTCAGCCTTTGTCAAGGACGGTATGGAAGCAGGCTCTGTTGATATGTACAGATTGCAAGGTGTGTCTAGCATTCACAAAACCTCTGCAAACAAAGTGTACTTGGCCAGGACTCAGTAGGGTGGCCACAAGTCACAGAGGGTGGCCTGCCTCTAACCTATTTATATGGTGAATTCTGAGTACAATGAACCCCAAGAGTGATTTTAAAAGGGAAATAAGGAACAGGTGTCACAAAGGGCTAGCACACATACCGGGAGTGGTGTCTGTATGAAGGGGGAAAGGTGTTGGCAGCAGTCAATTGTCCCCCAGGCTTGGGGGTGGGGGAATGGACTCATTGGATGGACTTTCTATTCGTTCAACGTCCATTCCGAGCTTATTATGAGCCTTTCCCCCTTTTTCCTTTAAGGCACAATCTGTAATATGAAGACTTTCCTGATCCCCTCCAACTGGTAGTGCCCTCCCTCCCAAGTGACTGTATGTCCAAATTCTTGCTATTATTATCCTCTTTATACTTATTCTACACATGTTTATAAATTGTTGTTGTTCCGTGGTTCTGTCATGTCCTACTCTCCATGACCCCATTTGGGGTTTTCTTGGCAAAGATACTGGACTCATTTGTCATTTCCTTCCTCAATTCATTATACAGATGAGGAAACTGAGGTAAATAGGGTGAAGTGACTTGCCCAGGGTCACACAGCTAATAAATATCTGAGGTCAGATTTGAACTCATGAACAGGAGTCTTCCTGATTCCAAGACCAATGCTCTATCTACTGTGCCACCTAGCTGCCTTTGTTTATAAATGCTTCTTTTTCTCTTTCTATATTCTTTTTATATTTATTTTGTATGTATTTATATATGTACTTCAGTCATTCAGGCAGTCTGCAAACATTTTATTTTATTTTATTTTGCCTTTTTTTTTTGGAGGTCAATTGGGGGGCAAGTGACTTGCCCAAGGTCACACGGCTAGTAAGTGTGTCAAGTGTCTGAGGCTGGATTTGAACTCAGGTCCTCTTGACTCCAGGGCCAGCGCTCTATTCACTGCATCACCCAGCTGCCCCTAAGCAAATATTTATTAAGGGCTTACTGTGTGCCAGGAACTGAGCCAAGGTCTGCGATCCAAAGGAATGCAAACACATTGTACCTGCCCTCATGAATCTTAAATTCTAATGGAGGAAACAATATACAACCATATAATATGATACATATCTGTCTATATGTACATACACATATATGATATATAAATGTAATAAATGTGTGTATAGTATAACATATTTAGTATAAATGGGAGGCAATCACAGATTGAGAGAATGAATAGGGAAGGGGGCGAGATGTTTCCCCATTAGAATGCAGACACCTTGTGAGTGTAATGGAAATGCAGATTTAAAGATCTTCCCTGCCCCTAGCTTAAGTGCACCTGGAGCCTGTGGTGGGAGGCTTGTTTTTCAGGAAAGCCCACACCTTGATACTTTGTGATTGGGCAGTGGGTCAAGGAGGTTGTTACATTCTCTGAGCCAAGAGAAGGCTATATAAGACCTGAGGAGAGGCTTTGCTTTGGGGCTCACTTTGAGAAGTGTTGTGTGATTTGACCAGATGAGACTCTGGGAAGCTGTTGTTGAGAGCCCCCCGGCTTTGAAACCCAGATGTTGATGCTTCCCTCTCTGGTAACTGTGATTTGGTATTGATATAATGGTTGGACAGTTTGGAAGCCTGTCTGTTTGATCTGTAAGTTCTGTAACTCTGAAGTTCGGGGTGCTGACCTTTTTTCCCTGAACTAGGTAATGTATGTTTGTTTGATTAAAGTAAGCTTGTTAACCCATTTTGAGTTGCTTTCCTTTTGAAAAGCAGATCTAAGAACCTGTGTTGGCAGTCACCCTGGGGATATTGGGGTGCTTGCCGCTACAGTGAGTAGGGATTATTTCATTCTGTGTATTCATACATCCAGCATCCAGTACAGGGTCCAGCACACAGTAGGTGCTTCATTTCATCTTTGTTGATTGATTGCGAGATGGGGAGACTTCTCTCCATCATCTTTCCCTTCCCAAGTCGCTATTAGCTGAGACACTGTCTGGATCATAGTAATTAGGGTTGGAAAGGGCCTTAGAGACCACTGAGTCCAAACCCTTCACTTTACAGATGGGACACTAAGTCACTGAGAAGGATAGTGAGATGTGAATTTGAAGCCACATTCTCTGATTGCAAACCCAGAGCTCCTGTTAGGATGTTATAATGCCTACCAGCAGTGTGAAGACCTATCAAACCTCAGGCAGGAATGAGGGTGTGCTCTAAGCCTGGTGCTGAGCTCAGAAGGCTGGGCTCCAGTCATGGGGAAATCACAATTATTTATTTCTCTATTAAAGAATTCACATTTTTAGCATGTCTTGGCATAGAAAAACCAAACTAAACAGTTCCCTCCCTTCTTGCCTTTCCCCACTCTCTCTCTCCATCCTGGAGGGTGGCCCTTGGTTAGATTGCTTTTCTAAGTCATGAAGACATTTAAAAAAATTTATTTAGCATTTTATTTTTCCCCAGTTACATATAAAAACAATTTTTAACATTCATTTTCAAAACTTTGAGTTCCAAATTCTCTCCCTTCTTCCCCCACAACCCCACTGAGAAGGCAAGCAATTCAATGTAGCTTATGCAAGTGTAGTCATGCAAAACATTTCCATATTAGTCATGTTGTGAAAGAAAACATAGACCAAAGGAAAACCTCAAGAAAAATAAAGTAAAAAAAGTATGCTTCAATCTGTATTCAGACATCATCAGTTCTTTCTCTGGGGATGGAGAGCATTTTTCATCCAAAGTCCTTCAGGGCTGTTTTGGGTCACTCTGTTGCTGAGAATGGCTAAGTCGTTCACGGCTGATCATCTTATGATGTTGCTGTTACTTTTTACAGGGCATTTCACTTTGCATCAGCTCATGTAAATCTTTCCAGGTTTTTCTGAGAGCATCATTTCTTATAGCACGATAATATTCCATCATAATCACACATCACAGTTTGTTCAGCGTCATGAAGATATTTTCAAGCTTTTAGCTTCCCAAGATACAGTGTGGGCTATAAAAAGGGTGGATGGACATGTTTTATAGATTGGGCATTTTATTTTATTTACTTTTTTTTTAAATTATGGACCATCTGTATTATCCAGCAACATCTGGCATGGAGCAGGATACCCCAGTGCTGAACCCCATAGGGCAAACATGTGGGATTGGGAGCCCCTTCTTGTAGAGCTTGGGGAGTTGGGTCCAGCTCTAACTCAGTCTCAGTCTGTGAACTAGCATATTGGACCAGGGGCATTCATCTCTCTCCAGGGTTATCTGGAGCATGATAGATCTCATGGAAATAGACCACAACTATGAGAGTTGGGAGGAGCTTTGGGGAGCATCTTGCCCAGCCCCCTCACTTTGCAAATGAGGATGAAGAGAAGAAGCTTTGATAATGCCACCCATGTTGGTAAATAGCAAAGCCTGGAATGAAGCCTTACACATCCAAAGCCAGAGCGTTTTCTGTGACACCATCCTTGGACCCATTATCCAGTGGGGCCAGAAGACCACTTTTGTTAAGGGATCCCAAGGCCACACTGCACATCCCCAAAATGGGTCCAAGCCTTTTTGGCTGATCCCCAAACACACTTTTGATGCCTAGATCAGGAATAACTAAGGCCTGGGCTATATCCTCTCGCCTCTTTCCACTGTGAGTTCACTCTTTGGGAAGGTTCCCAGGGTCAGAGATGGGACAAGAAACACAGACCATACCACTTCCCGTCTGCTTCCATACCCTTGTTGTAAAAGTATCCCACTCCTCTTCCCAGCTTTCTTTAGGCACTGTCTTCCCCCATGAGAATGTAGGCCCCTTGAGAGCTGGGATTGTCAGGATTATTTAGGTTCCTATCCCCATTGTGTAGTACAGTGCCTGGTATATAAGTGCATCAATAAATGAACTATCTATCCACCCATCTATCAATTTATTTATCCATCTATCCATCCCTCTATCAATCATGTATCTATCCATCATCTCTCTTTCCCTTCCTCTCTCTTTGCAGTTCATAGAATTTTAGAACTGCTCCACCACCTTTCCAGTCTTACTACACCTTCCTCCTCCACCTCTTCTCTCCCCCTCTCCCCTCTCGAAGGTACTCTATGATCCTGGCCTCCTCCATGTTCCTCACACAAGCCCCTCTATCTCCTAAATCCAGGCATTCTCACTGTCTTCTGTGCCTGGAATTCTCTCCCTCCTCATCTCCACCTCCTGGCTTTGTTGGCTTCCTTCAAGTCCCTGTTAAAATCCCACCTTCCTCAGGAAGCTGTTCCTGATCCGCCTGAATTCCAGGGCTTTCTCCTGTTGATTATCTTTAATTTATCTAGTCTATATCTTGCTTATACATCTGGTTTGCAGCTTTTCTTCCCCACTAGACTGTGAGCTTCTTGAGGGCAGGGTGGGTCTTTTGCTTTTCTTGTATTCCAGCCGAGTAACTGGCACATAGTAGGTGCTTAGGAAATGTTTATTTTCTGACTGACTAGTAAGGAGATTAGGATGGTGTAAATATTGCCATAGGTCAATTGGGAGCTGAAAGGGACTCTGGCTATTATCCAGCCCAATCTCTCATTTTCATAGAGAAGGAAACCAAGGCATGGGAAGGGAAGTGACTTGCCCGAGGTTGCACAGGTAGGAAACGTTAGAGACAGGATTATAGAGCACATTCCTAACTTTAGAGCCAGTGATGCCTCTACTATATCACAAATGCTTCCTTAGGAGAGGAATGAAAGAAGAAGCCTGTGATTTACTTACAAACCTTAGATTATTTGCATACTGACACCGAGGTGACTGTTTCCACCATGTCTGGCTGGAGCAATAACCTATTATTTAGCATGCACAGAGTTCTTTAAAAGAACTTTCCTTGGGTCAGTTAAGTTCTCCTAACTTCCTCTGCTGCAATGCACTCACTCATCTCTGGTTACAGATGACTGGATATGTCAAAGTCAGCAAGCATTTATTAGGTGCCTACTGTATGTACCTCCTGGCTAAGGGGAAATCAAGTGGAAGGAGGATTGGGTCTAAAGTTGAGTCCCATTTCTTGACCCTTACTATCTATGTTAACTTGGGTAAGTCACTTAACTTCCTCACCTTGACAGATATGTTTCCTTATCTGTTAAATGAAGAGTTGGCCCCTCTGGGCCCTGAGATTCTTTCTATCTCTTAAGATCCTATAAGTCACATGGGATGATGATACAAAGACCAAGACAATCTTTGCCATCAGTCAAGTCAGCAAACATTTATCAAGCACCTATTGTATGCCATGCTAAATGCTAGGGATACAAAAAAAAAGGCAAAACCAGTTTGTGCCTCAGGGAGCACACAGTTTAATGGGGGAAACAAGCAGACAGCTAATGAACAAACAAAATATTTAGAGGGTGAATTGGAGATAACCTCAGAGGGAAGGTTCCCTGTAGAAGGTTGGATTTTAGATGAGAACTGAAGGTAGTCAGGGAAGACAGGAGGCAGTGACATGGAGAGAGAGCCTTCCAAATACAGGGCCCAGATGGTGAAAATGCATTCATTCTAAGACATGTTCATATCTACGCACACATGTAGATAATTTGAGGAGGAAACAAGAACTAAGATCTGGGGTTATCACCAAAAGCTTCCCAGAGTAGGCAGGACCCGAAGTCGGTCCTGCAGGCTGATAAGCATCCTGGCAGCCAGAGGTGAGCACAGGGATACATTCTTGGCATGAGGAATAGCATTTTTATAAAGGCTTGGATCAAGGTATACATGGGAAGCTCATCAAATTTGCAGCTGACTCAGAGCTTGGAGGGAGAGCTAAAACACTGGATAACAAGGGCAGGATCCCCAAAGGTCAGGTCAGGCCAGAACGCTGGCTCAGATTGAGCATCAGGAAATTTACTGGGGGTAGATAAATGTATGTCTTAGACTTGGGTTCAAAACTATCAACTTTAGAGCTATAAAGCAGGGGGATGTGGCTAGATAGCAGTTTGTCTCCAAAAGGCCTGGGTTTTTCAGTGGTCTACAAGCTCATTATGAATCAGCAGTGTGATACTGGTAAGAGAGCTTAGGTTGCACTGAGAGGCTTAGTCTATGACTGGGGTCAGGGGAAGAGGAGGAAGACATGTGATCATCTTCACATGATACTCTGCCCCGATCAGATCTAGAATGGTATGTTGTGTCCTTGCTGCCACATTTTAGGAAGGGCAGCTAAATAGCAAGTGGACAGAATGGGGACCTGGAGTCAGGAAGACCTGGGTTCAAATCCAGCCTCAGACACATACTAGCTGGGTGACCCTGGGCAAGTGACTTAATCCTTTTTGCTTCAGTTTCCTCATCTGTAAAATGAGCTGGAGAAAGAAATGGCAAACCACTCCAATATCTTTGCCAAGATAAACACAAATTGGGTCAAGAAGGGTTAGACACAACTGAAAACAGCTGAACAACAACAAAAATTGATAAACTAGAAAGCAGCTGGAGAAGGGCAACCAGGATAGTGAAGGGACTGGAGATGAGCTTGGAGACATAATAGCTGGTTTCTACTATTTGATGAACTATATTTAGAACCCTTCTTTTTGTCAGAGCCAGGTTCGATTAATGCAAATCATGAATCCTGGGAAGTGGTGTCATTATTAGAATTCAAACTGTTTATTTCTATTGGTCTGGAACCAATGACCATATTTTATATAATTATAACTTCAAATAGTGTGAATCTGAATACATGTGACCACTTCAAGGGACTCACTATTCTCCTTAATTGGACCCTAGTTGTACAGCAAAGAACTGGAAATTAGGGAGCTGCTTATCTTTGGAGAATGACTAGACAAGTTGTGGTATATGAATTTGATGAAATACTATAGGGCTGTAAGAAATTACCAAAGGGATAGTTTTCAAAAAACCTGGGAAGAACAAGTGGAGAGGGATTCCAGTTGTTCAGCTTGGTCCCAGAGATTAGAATGAGAAACAGTAGGCAGAAGTTCCAAAGAGGTAAATAGAGTTTTGAGGTTAAAAAAAAACCAACTCTTTAAGAATTATATTTATCCAAACGCTGAGAGGATTCAAATAATTAAAAATAGAGAAATACAAATGAAAATCACTCTGAGGTCCCACCTCCCACCCATCAGATCAACTAGAATGACAAAAAGGAAGGGGTACCCTGGAGGGGTAGCTGGAAGACAATCGCACTAATGTATTATTGGCAGGACCATCAACTGGTCTTGCCATTCTAAGAAACAATTTAGAACTAGGTCCCTAAAGTCATTAAACTGTGGACACCCCAGAGATACATTCCAAAAAGTCAGATGAAGACTAAAAGGATCCATGTGTATAAAAATACGGCATTTTTATACTCTAACAAAGCATTGGAAATTAAGCAGTGCCCATCATTTGGGGACTGGCTGAACAAGTTGTGATAGATTAATGTAATGGAATATTATCGTGCCATAAAAAGAGATGAAAATGTTCAGTTGTGTCCAACTCTTCATGACCCCATTTTTGACAGAACAACAACAAATATAGTGCCTACTATGTGCTGGGCACTATGCTAAGTGCTTTACAAATATCCTCCCATTTGATGGTCACAACCACCTTGGGAGGTACATGCTACCATTATCCCCATTTTACAGATGAAGGAAAGGGGGCAAACAGAGGTTAAGTGACTTTCCCAGAGTCATACAGCTGGTAAGTCATAGCTTGTAGACAAGACAAGGCAGCTAACTGGATGTGGAGGTGAAGAGTCGTGGTTGACTCCAAGGTTATGAACTGGAAGAACAGTGTTATCCTCAACAGAAAGAGGCAGATTTGGAAGGGGAAAGCTTTAGAGGAGGAAAATGGAGGACACAATGTAGCAGGTAGATGGAAGTATGGGTCCAGAGCTCCTCAGAGAAATCGAGGCTGAATATATGATTATGGAAATCAGAGAATCACAGGAATGCAGAATCTCAAGAGTCTGAAGGGGTCTTTGGGGACATGTAGACAAACAGGCATCAGAACCTGAGTCCCCTTCACTCTTCTAGAATGAATTTTTTTTAAAAGCATTTATTAGGCACCTACTATGGGCTAGGTAGTATGCTAAGAGCTGAGGGTAGGAATACAAAAAGAAAAATGGTCCCTGCTCTCAATGAATTCATATTCTAATAAGGGAAAGCAACAGATAGGAGGGTGGTGGCCAGGGATGGGGTATTTTGGACAGGGAAATCATAGGAATAGTAAGTAGAGGCATTGGGCAATTGATGGCAGTGGTGAGATGAGGTTCCCAGAGCCAGAGGTGGAAGTGGAGGGGGGAGCATGGCCATGTGGGCATATGGCCAGAAAGCAGCAGCCTGGTTGTTGTGGTTCAAATTTTAGAAAACTCACCAATCTGGAGCCAAGGTCCCAAGGTATCACCTGGAGAGCTGGAAACTAGGTGAGGTGGTATGGAAAGGAAAATGCCTGGGGACTTCCAGGGAAGAGCACAGGACCTCCAAAGACAGCTCATTTCATTTTCCAATAGAGAAAGTCAGACTGATGACTTTGTCCAGCTCTGCCTCACTTAAATCTAATTCACTTGCAAGTCAAGACCTCCTGATTGGAGATTGGTCTTCTTTGAGAATGGAGGATGAAAAACCACCACCCCAACAATAAGAGAGTAAAGAGATTCTGAGACCTAAACATTTGAGAACCATTAGTGCAAGGGAAAGATGGACATGATGATCTAGGTTCAGATACTGGCTTTGTGACTTACTAAACTCTACGAATCTCCATGTGTTCATTTGCAAAGACAGGGAGATTCAGAGCCAGAAGGGAATCTACAAAGCACCAAGTTCTAAAACCCCTCATTTTACAGATGAGGAAACTGAGGCTAAGTCATTTCTCCAAGGTCACAAGGTAGTATCAGAGGTCAAAGACTCTGGCTTCAAATCCAGTCCTCCTTCTAGTACCCCCAATTAAGCTGTAATCAGTATGGGATTGTCAATAATTTCATAATAGCCACCCAGATTTTGTGCCTCACATGGTTGGAGGAATCCACCCACATCCTTGTTAGAACAAACACAGCTGGGAATTGAGCCTTGCTGGGACTTTGGAGGCCCAGTCCAAAACCTTTATCACTCATTTGCAATAACTTTGTCATTGAGTCACAAGTGGCTAACTTTCCCTGGGCTGTCAATAGTCTGGCCTTGCTCCTTATTGCATGGGTCCTTTCTATTTATCATGCCCCAGCTGGCCAGAGTAGACAGAATGTAAGCAGTCAAGTGGTCAGCTAACCTGTGGTGTAATCTAGAGGGTTCTCATGGAAAGAAGTGGAGCAAACAATGAAATGTTTGAACATCCTTTTTGAAAGATCTCCTGCCTGCCTTGTAAGGAAACAACGCTTTCTGGTTCCAGATGGGAGAAGAGGGAATCACACCAGGACACGATAACTTTCCAAGGAAATTTTCGTTGTCAGACCTGGTGCAATGGTCTGTTTGCAACCTAGAATGAAGAATTCCCTGTTACTTGAGAAGATGGAGGTGCAAGGCATGTTTGATGCCCTAGGCATAGGGTCATGGGTGATAGGGAATTATGTGTGGTCTGTAAGTAATATTCAATCAGAATTAGGGTGGGTTATTTCATCTCCTAAGAGGGCAAGTGAGTCGATTATTTGTCTGGCCTTTAAACAAAATCATTTAAAAGTCATAGCAGATTTATTCTCAAGAAAACTCCTTGTAGAGATGATTCATTGAATGATCTTGAATTTGTATCCAAGATCTGTTAAGAATGGAGGAAGTTGTGGGGGAGGGGAGATAGATCTTGGTTTTGTTAGTGAATGTTTAACAACCAATTTTCCTGAAGACTTACAACACACTTTATTTTATTTTTATTTGAATTAAATTTTTATGTTTATTTTTAGTTTACATCATTCATTTCCACAAGATTTTGAGTTACAAATTTTCTCTCCATCTTTCCCCTACCCACCACCCCAAAACAGTGATCCCACTGAATACCCCCTCCTCCAATTTGCTCTCTCCTATATCCTTCTCCATCCCCCCTCTGACTTTCCAGTAGGGCAAGATAGATCTCTATGCTCCAGTGCCTGTATATCTTATTTCCCAGTTGCATATATAAAAAAATTATATATATATATATTTTAAAAAAACATTTGATTTTAAAACTTTGAATTCCAGATTCTTTCCCTTCCTCCCTCCTCACCCACCCTTACTGGGAAGATAAGCAATTCACATGTTCCTAGACCTCCTCTGGAATATGAGCCCTCTGCTACATTATTTATGTAATTAGGACATCATTACTAATGGACTGGCCCTAACTCATGGTTGGGGCTTGGTGGAAAGAGAATGGAGAAAGTATGGCAGGAGAGTCACTGTGGATTAATTTTAACCATGTGATGGTAGTAGGGGTGATGGACTTGGGAGTCAAAGATGTGGCTTCACATCTTGCCTGTGGGGCCTTCTCTATGTCTCAGTTTACTCATATGTAGTCAAGAGGAAGGAATGGACTACATGATCTCTAAGATCCTTTAGTGCTTTAAATCTGTGATCCAATGAAAATGGGAATTTAGAATTTTAGAACAGGAAGGTCATCTAGACCTTTCAGATTTTTAAACTTTTCGTCAAGAACCCTTTGGAAGTCTGGAGACACCCATGGACTCCCTTCTTAGAATCATGTTTTTGAATGCATAAAATGAAATTCATAGAATTATCTATGGGAATAGCTAGTAAAATCTATATTTTTTAAAGTTCACAGATTCTAGTTTAAGAATGCCTGATTCTTTGGGGCTGCTAGGTGTCGCAGTGAATAGAGCACCAGCCCTGGAGTCAGGAGGACCTGAGTTCAAATCCAGCTTCAAACACTTAACGTGAAAACTAGCTGTGTGACCTTGGGAAAGTCACTTAACCCCAACTGCCCTCCAAAAAGCAAAAAAAAAAAAAAAATTCCCGATTCCAGTCCAATGATCCCAATTTACTACAAATGAGGAAACTGATGTCAACAGTAGCTAAGTGATTATACAAAAGATGAGAAGTTAGCTACTGGTGGAACTGGTACCAGAACTCTGATGTCCAATCTGTACTCCTGGAGGTCCTGCCTGTATTTTCACATTTCCCTGCTACAAACTGGGGCCAGGATGATGACTATTGAGGTTTTTTCAAGGACAGGACAAGTCTGGCCTTGTGTGCAGCTTACCATAGTCAATACCTATGGCCACTTGTGTTTCTGACACAAGAGTTGTATTTCAAGAATATAAATTTTGGACATTTTGATCTCAGCAATAGTATATTTCAGTGGATTATACCTAATAATTTATATGCATAAAATTGAGAAACAAAATTATATCTTTATTGAACACAAGGGATTGAAAAATACATTAATTATTTAGGGGATATTCTATCTGAAAGGCCAATAGAGGAAGTATTTTTTTTTTAAAAGGGGGAGGGATTAGCATAGCCTAGTAACTACTTTGGGAGAATGTTAGTTTTATTAAACACTAACAGTAGAAAGGAAAAAACACCTACTATGTACCAGGCACTGGGACAAATGTCATCTCTTTTGATCCCCATAGCAACTCTGCAAGGTAGATGCTGTTATTATCATCATTTTATAATTGAGGAAACCGAGGCAGAGATTTTTATGGTTTTGGAGATGCTTTGAAATTCCTAGTTGGGCAGGGAGAGAGAGACAAAGATACAGAGAGAGAAGAAGGAAGAGAGAGAGAGGAGAGAAGAGGAGAGAGAGAGAAAGAGAGAGAGAGAGAGAAGAAGAAGAAGAAGAAGAAGAAGAAGAAGAAGAAGAAGAAGAAGAAGAAGAAGAAGAAGAAGGAGGAGGAGGAGGAAGAGGAGGAGGAGGAGACAGAGAAACACAGACAAAAAAACAGGGAGGGACACTGAGGGAGTAATGGAGAGAAGGAGATTTAGGAAGAAGAAAGTAGGAGGGGCAAGGGGAAGGAGAGAGGGAGATGGAGATAAAAGTATAGAGAATATTCCAAGGAATCCTGGCCAGGGAGCCTCAAGAGAACCATGGGAAAGGAGAGAGCACAAATTCCATGACAACTAGATTCCATCAGGGACATATATATATATATACACATATATAGTTTTTAGAAAAGAAGGGGTCTCAGAAAGGCTTGATCCACATCCCTGTTTCAGCGCTGATACCTGTTTCTCTATGAGAGGTCATTCTGGGGGAGAGCAAAGGAAGGGAGGCAGGTAAGAATGGGACATACAAAACTCTTCATTTAAGAGGAAACAGTACCCCTGCTATTTCAATTTCCCTGAATGTCTATGATGATCTTTTACTCCTCTTTTCTTTATTCATGTGCTGTTGCATATTCTCCCAGCCCTTTCTTATGATGGGACCTTCCCTATGGCTTATTCTTTTCCTCCCACCCAGGGGGCTTACCAGTCAGATTGATCAGGGTGCTGACCCGGGTGGAGATTGGTAGAGTATCAGAGATGTTCTAATGCCCATTTTAAAATTTCACTTTTCAAGTGCTTCAAATTCTTTCAAAATATCCATTTTAGGCCAATTAAATTGACATTTGACTCAGTCCTTGTGGTTTAAAAAAGTAAAACAAAAGGCTGTCTCTGCCTTTAACTTTTTCCCCAGTGAGTTTACTCCACAGTAAAGGTCTAGTAGCCAGCTATCTGCCCCGGATCCCCAGTCCTATTTCTCAGATCAGCAATATTGGAATCGGATTTCTCTTAGGCTTTCTCTCTTTCACTCTGCCAACACTAATGATGATGATGATAATGATGAAGCATTTAAATAGTGACTTAAGTTCTGCAAAGTGTTTCATTTATGTATATATGTATATACATATACATAATATATATTTATGGTTTTGTTCTCACTATAATCCTGTGCATAGGTACTATTTGTTATTTTTCCAGATGAGGAAACTGAGGTCAAAGTAGATTAAATGATTTGTCCAGGGTAACACAGCTAATGTATGGCTAAGGTAGGATTTGAACTCGGGTCTTTATTGACTCCAGGTCCAGCATTCTACTGGTAAGCCACCTTGATGTCTCAACACTGATGTAAATGAAAGGACTCCATAATACCCCCTCTTACCCTCTTTCCTTTTCCTGGTCTATCAGATCTCATCATTAGAAAATAATTCCTTTAAGTCTTTAAGGCTTCTTCAAGAGTTGGCTCTAAAAATGCAAATGCTCCTGCCACCAACAAGGTTAGCTGAAAATGCCTTAAGCTAGTTTCTAGACTATCTTATTGGGATTAATTTAATAAACTGAAGGTTCTTGCCTTTTAGGCCACAAGTCTGGTGGGATGTAATGTCCCAAGTGGGAGGAGTAGCATTAAAAAGGGGGCCAAAATCCCTAAAGATTTGCCCAGGAGAATCATTCCAACTGTATCACTAGCCTGGGCACAGCCATAGCCTAAGTGTGGTAGAGGTGGTCCCAAGAGATAGGGGCTATTGACATGGATACAAGGATTTCCTTCCTTCCTTTTTTTTTTTTTAAACAAGGACTTATTTCAAACCCTGTTTTGAAGATTATTTGAACCTAAATTCTTGAAAGGACCCTGGAGCCTTCAAATTTAACACCATAAGCCTTTCTTTTGGGGGGAAAAGGGGCAACCAGTTCAGGTCAAACAGTCATCGACAATGGCAAGAGTCAAGTTTCCAGCACAGCCCCCACACTTCCTGGGATTCAGGTCATGTTTGTGTCAAAGAGATATATTCCAATACCCCAGAGAGAGGTTGAAAGCCACTTATCTACCAGGATACACAGCAGATAGAGAGAACAAATAGTTAAAAGCAATAAGATGATCCAGCCACTAGCTGTGGAGCTCTGGCTGTGTCCATAACTCTCTGTTGGCCCTGAACCCAGAAACAAAGTCAGGAGAAGCAGTGATCTCTGTTTATGGGAGTTTTAAGTTTAGTGGTGAAAATGGGTGTGGGGCATAGACAACACTATCCAAGAGTCCCATCCAGTGTGGGAAGTCAGACTCATTAGCAATTTTAGGAACCAGGGCAAGAAATAAAAAAAAGTGACCTCAAATCAGCTCTTAAAGAAAACTTGGGAGGGGAAGGGAGAGACTTTGGGGCACAACATCCTGGAGTGGAGAGACCTGGGACAGGAGGGTGATTCAGGAGTAGACATAAAGACCCTGTGATACCTTGGGGTCACTGCTGGGGAGGTCCAAGCTGAAGGAGGAAACAAGGCCCAAGAGGACCAGGGAGAAATTCACTGGGGGTGTGTCAGCTCTAAATTTAGGTTATTTCTACCTATTTTATTTTATTTTTTGCTTTTTGGAGGGCAATTGGGGTTAAGTAACTTGCCCAAGGTCACACGGCTAGGTTTTTCTTTGTGTGTGTTAAGTGTCAGAGGCCGGAACAAAACTCAGGTCCTTCTGCCTCCAGGGCCCTCGCTCTACTCACTGCGCCACCTAGCCACCCCCTATTTCTACCTACTTAAGACATAAGTTTTGTCTACACCCCTTGAATTTCAGTACCCTGGGACAATGCCCTGTTCACCCTGCCTTAGTTACAGTGATGGAAAGGGATTCCTTTCTGTCTATGATCTGTTTGCTTCACAACTAACCAAACATAAGGCACCTTTACTGACTTTTTTGTGCTTGTGGGCTTATAATTTAAAATTGTCCCCTGGGCAGAAGCATTGATCAGCTGGGCTCTTTCCCAAGATGAGACAGTCAGGGGTTGTCCCCTCAGGGCCTGCTTCTTACCTGGTTTCCCACGGTTCCAAGAGGGTAGAGAGACAGAGTCACAACTGGAAAATGGGGGTCTAGACTCTACCCCCCCCCATCCTTTTTCTCTAGCTATTTGCCTTGTAAGAGACACAGAACCCTATCGGTTGGTATGGACTTATTTCTTCCCAGCTCCCTTCCCTTCTCCACACAGCCTAACCTGGGTTAAGACCATGCCAATGAAAATAACTTTTCCCAGCTGGGCTCTTTGGGCTTGAATGAGGAAAGGGATTAAGAGAAGGCTGGTTATGCTCACCAGCAGTTCCTATGGGAACAAAGCCCCAGCTTAAAGAAATGTCAGACTTTTACATGCTGAGAGGCAAGTATTCTGAATGTTTGGAGAACGGGGGTGTGGGTGGCCTGGATTTTCTCCTCCTTTAAGTAGTTTTTACGTGTCTAAAGATGTTTTATGGAAACAGACATTGTACCTGATAAAGTGCTGGCATTAATCTGTTTGCTATGTGTTGAGTGTGGTAGCTCACCCTAATGCAACATTGGTGGAATAAGAAATGGCAGAGGAGGTTTTCAAAAGACATTTTTTTCTCATCATAAGAAAAAAATGATGACTTTCCATTTCATTTTTCTTCATGAATAAGTGGCTTCAGTATTTGCTGTTTGCTGAAATAGAGTCCTGGGTGAAATTAAAGTGATTTTCAGGATGTTGTCTTTTCTTTCTTCTGTTTATTTGACTGATTCAGTCATCTGGTATGCCCTTGTGTGGGGCTGAAATGGGGGAAGCAATCAGGGCTTTGATGCAGGTACTGACATTTAGGGACATGACAATTGTCATAGATTAAGGGCTGTTAAGAAACATTCCTGAAGTTGTAAACTGATTCACCCATTCTGGAGAGCAATTTGGAACTAGCCCAAAGGGGTATAGAATCATGCATACTCCTTTACCCAGCAGTACCACCATTAGATCTGTATCCCAAAGAGATTAAAAAACAAAAAGGAAAAGGATCTGTTGTACCTTAATAAAAGCGAGACAGAAGATCCCCAAGATTAAATTTAAAAAGTGGATTTTATTACCGCGGGACTGTCAGGGTACATGGTCACCCAAATCAGACAGCGCTTTTGCACAGACAGTGTGCCAATTTTATAGAGGTTCCATAGCCAGGTTACATAAGCTGAAATTACAGTGATGTAAGCTGAAACTCCAATGATTGGTCAGTGTACACTTGAAACTACAATTAGTGATTGGTCAGTATACATTTGAATTTCCCGCTGGCAGGAAACCCTAGGCTGGGACTCCCACCCACAGATTAATCAAGGGGAAGCAAGGGGTGGGGGTTCTGCCTGTTAACAAATTAAGCAAAGTGGAGTTCTCTGTTTTACAAATCAATGAAGGAAAGGTTGGGCTGCCTGTTTTACAAATCAAGGAAAGGGTGAGTGGATTTGTGTCCGACTTTTGGGAAGGGCAAAGTGACAAATCAATGGGGGAAGGGCAGAGTGGAGCTGGGTCCAACAGACCTTTATACAAGAGTTGTAAATTGAGGGGATGCCCATCCACTGGGGAATGGTTGAACAAATTGTAGCATATGATTGTGATGGAATGTTATTGTGCTGTAAGAAATGATGAGCAGGATGTTCTCAGAAAAACCTGGAAAGACTTACATGAGCTGATGCAAAATGAAATGAGCAGAACCAGGAGAACTTTGTACACAGGCAACAGCAATACTGTATGGTGATCAACTGTGAATGACTTAGCTATTCTCAGTAATACAATTATCCATGATAATTCTGAAGGACTTTTATGATAAAAATGTTGTCCATTTCCAGAGAAAGAACTGATAAAGTCTGAATACCTGGATTGAAGCAGATTTATACAAACTTTCTTTTTCTTTCTTTTGGAGGGAGTTCCTATATTTTCTTTCATGACATGACTAATGTGGAAATTTGTGGTGTATGACTGCACATGTATAACCTATATCAAATGTCTTACCATCTTGGGGAGGGGTGTGGAAGGGAAAGAATTTGGAACTTAAAATTTTTTTAAAAGAATGTTAAAAACTGCTTTTATATGTAACTGGGGAAAAAATAAAATAATAAATAAGAGACCTTCCTGATAGGTCATGTAATTCAACTTCCTCATTTTACAGATGAGAGAAATGAAGGAGATTGAGTGACTTGCCCAGATCAAAGAAGCAGGAAGTCTGGGAGCCAAGATATGAACCTGGGTCCTGTGTCTTGAAATCTAGAGTTCCTTCCCCTTACACCATTCCCCTGTGGAAGGGGTCTGTCTCCATTTCTGTCAACCTCTACTTTCTCAGTGGTTAGTGAGGGGCAAGGGCTGGGCCAAGAGAGGGCACTGGGTTTCAGCCTGGACCTGGTAGAGTGAGCAGGGTTGCAGGCCACCCCCTTTCCTGGCTTGCCTATGTCTCCAACTGGATTGTTTCTCCTAGGACCAACCTGTGTAGCATACCTTGCTTCCAACCATCTCAAAGGAATTTGTGTCAGAAGCCAAGATTTCTAGTTATGGCCGTGCCTAAAGCCTGGCTTGGCCTGATCACTTCCTAACCATGTGACATTTTTCAGTCTTAGTTACCAATATGCCAAAAGGAGCTGATAATCTCTTACCCCAATCAATCAGCATTCATTCAGCATCTGAGATATGCTAGCACTGGTCTAGATACTGAGGACAGAAAGGCAAACCCCAAATCATCCTGCCTTCTTGTGGCATATATCCTAAGGGCTTCCTGAGAGGAGCATGTCCTGGAAACCTCATAGCACAAAATAAGTGAGAGTTTTAATAATGGCCATTAGTATTCATATAGCCTATTACATTCCTTATTCATTTCATTGTCCCCAAAGTCTTATAGAACGTTTAGTGACTATATCCAGGTCATAGCTAGTGTCAGAGGCTGAATTTGAATCTTCCTGCCTCCAGGCCTGGCGCTAGATCCAACTACATCACTGGAGACACACAGCAGAGAACCTTCCTAGGAAAATCTGCCTGAGACATCAGGACTTTGCCTGCTGAGGACCGCTGGACATGGTGGTCACTGAGCACCCAGAGGCAGGAGGATTCGGAAGCTTGAGAAGTTCTGCATCTGGATGGAGGGTTTTCCTCCTTCTCAGCATTAAGATCCCACCTACTTTGGCTGGCCATCACCACAGTGTTTAAGTGGGCCGGTATGAGGGACACAGAACCAGTGGTGATAATCAGGGAGGAATAACCAATTAATCAATAAACAAGCATTTATTAAGCACTTGCTGTATACTAGGCACTCTACTAAGCACTGGGCATACAAAGAAAGACAAATACAATCCTTGTCCCACAGAGTTCACATTCTGATTAGTGAGACAATATTTAAGAGTCCATGGAAGGGGGCTTTGGAAGGGAAGGCTCTAGCAGCTGAGTAGAAAGAGGGATAGGGGTTCCCCCTGACACTGTTGGAAATAATTGGCTAAATTCTGGGATGAGAGAGCAGAAGAGAGGGAAGGAGAGGAGAGGGGAGGGGAGATGAGACAGGGAAGTGAAGAGCCTTTCTACATTTAATTCCCCCAGCTGCCCAGCATTTAGCAGTGACTTCCAGAGATTGTGAGTCATTCAAAATATTGCATTAAGGAAAATAATTTGGGGATTCAGTTTTCTTTTAAAATTTTTATATTTAACTTTTTAAAAGGGAAAGGGAAGAAATAGGATATGAAGTAGTAGCCCAGCTTGGGTGGGCAGGTAGACCATGACAGCCCACTCATCCCTAGAAACCAGTTGGAGTCTGGCCTCACTCAAGGCAGGTGACTTCAACTCAGCTTCTAGGAATCCTAGGGAGCTGGAATGGCAGCTTCTATTTCAGACTCAGAAGTCAAGAGTCCCTGTCATGAAAGTGAGGATCTGACCCTAAGAGTCCTGGCAAGGGCTCTATACTTAAATCCAGGTGAGATCCAAGTTCAAATCCCAGTTCTGATTCTGAGTAGCCTCCATCACCTCATCTATAAAATGAGAATTAAAAAAAATATACTTTTGGGGCAGCTAGATGTCGCAGTGAATAGAGCACTGGTCCTGGAGTCAGGAGGACCTGAGTTCAAATCCGACCTCAGACAGTTAACACAAAAAAAACTAGCCATGTGACCTTGGGCAAGTCACTTAGCCCCAATTACCCTACCTTCCCCCCTCCAAAAAAGCAGAAAAAAAAACACTTTTACCAATTCCCTAGTTCAGTGGCTATTGTGACAAAGTCTTTTTGTGAATCTTAAAGTGGTATAGAAGTTCATACTTCTCTTTCTTGGAGGCAGCCCTCAGCCTCTGAGGTGTTCACGTAACTTCCTGAACTTATAACCATGTCAGCATTGTCTAGATTAAACTATAAAGTCTCTTTGGGGAGCAGGGACGATGCCATTTTTAAAGACAGTTAGTGCCATACTGTGCAGAGAACACAAATCAGGAGGCCTGGCTCCGGCCTCAGATACCCACTAGCTGTATGACCCTGGGTTATACAGACTTTAACAGTGGTCTGCCTCTGTTTCTTTATCTATCAAATGGGGATAATGACAGCACCTACCTCCATGGGTGGTTCCAAGGATCAGATGAGATGATAACTGTAGAGAGCTTAGTCTCTTAGCCATCCCTGGTCCTTAGGAGGCATCATATAAACATTAGTGGTCATTATTGTTACTATTATGACTTCACTGTGTGACCTTGTCACTTAACCTTGATGCATTGATTCCCCTCCCACTGAAAGGGTTTGGAGCAAGACGATCTCTAAGGAGTCTTACTTTTTGTAAAAACCTTCTGAGGTTTTTTGGTTCAAAAAAGAAGAAGGACCGAGGTAGGAATGGAGGACAGAAGACCACTCTGGTCACCGCCCCCTCCCTCCCCCCACCCCCACCCCGCGCCACTTTCCCCAGTGCCTTATGAGCAGTGATATTTTTCATTAAGGTTTTACCATGCTCTGTTTAAAAAGGCAGGGAAATGCCTGATAATAGTTTAGGGGGAAAAAGTTATTTCCAAAATGGTGCAAATGAAATAAGTAACGGTATGTGAAAGAGAAATGAATTTTTCAGATTAGCTAGCAGACCTCATTCCCCAAGAAAGCTAGATAAATTAGGTGTTAATGCACAATGCAATCCTGAAATAATATACTTACTTTAAAAAAGGATCCTGTACATTTTATTCCTTTTACTGCCTTTGTACAGCTCACGTGGATTAAAGAAAGAGAGAGAGACAGACAGAGAGAGAGCTTAGCTCAGAGGGCATGTGCTTTGTGATAATTTATTGATGTTTAAACAAAGGAGATGTGAGGGACATGTGCCTGTCTGGGACTTAGAGACACAGACTCTTCTTATCCAAAGTCAGGACTGGCCACAGAGTTATGTGAGGTCCAGGCAAAGGGTGCTCAGATGTCAGGACTGCAGACTGATGTGAGCAGCACCTGGACAGCAGACTTTAGACTGTTTACTCAGAAAGACACAGGGTCATGGGCTCTAGAGCATGGAAAGTGACACAGAGATCATCTAATCCAGCTCCCTCTTTCCAAAAAATTCTATTTTATTGATGACTTTTACCTTTCCATCATTATTTCCAAATAATACCATTGTATTCAGTGAGTCTTCTCAGCTTACCAAAACCAAACAACCCTGTTAATAGCGTATATATGTGTGCATGTATATGATGCTGAATATACAGATATATAAATATATACATGTGTGTATATAATATATATGTTGGTATCCAATTGTTTTTCAGTCTTGTCCAACTTTATGACCTCATTTGGGATTTTCTTGGTAAAGATACTGGAGTGGTTTGTCATTTCCTTCTCTAGCTCATTTTACAGATGAGGAAACTGAGGCAAAAAGGGTGAAGAGACTTGCCCAGGATCACACATAGCTAGTAAGTGTCTAAGGCTGGATTTGAACCCAGGTTTTCCTGACTCTAGGCCTGGTGCTCTATCCACTAATTCAAATCTGGCCTCAGACATTTACCAGCTGGGCAAAGCACTTAACCTCTGTGTCAGAAACAATAATGGCACCTACTTCCCAGAGTTGTTGTGAGGTTGAAATCAGACAATATTTATAAAGGATTTAACACAATGCCTGGCACATAGTAGGTGACATATAAATGCTTATTCCCTACATTTCTCATCTCCATGAGGTCAAAATTGGTCATTACCATTACACAGCATTTGGTTTCACTCTCTGTTCTTTGGGGCCATGCTACTGGAATTATAGGGCATGTTATGTTTCAGGTCTGTTTACTTTACTCTGCATCTGTTCATGCTAGTCTTCCCATGGTTCTCTGAATTCCTCACATCTGTCATTTCTTAGGAAGCAATAATGTTCTGTTATAATCATATGAAATTATTTGTTCAACTGCTGTCCAACCAATGGGCACTCATGCTATTTTGATTTTTTTTTTTGCCACCACAAAAAGTGTTTGCCATGAGTGTTTTGACATTTATGGGTTCTTTTTGCTTTTGACTTCCTTGGTAATCCCCTCATTTTAATCCCTATTTTCTAGATGAGGAAATAAATCCACTGAGGTTAGGTGACCTTTCCAAGGCTACACAGGAAATAGCAGGATTTAGGTTCACTAACTCCAAATCCTGTATTCTTCCAACTCTACCAAGGGAACTGAAGTCCTTTGTAAATCTAAGGTAAACAGGCCCTTTAGAGAAGGTGAGAAAAGGCTGGCACAGGGATGTCTTTGGTACCATCAGCAGGCTCTAACCTCCTCGGTCCAGTCTTTAGTATCACTAGGGGTGTGCTAACCTGTTCATTTCAGTGTAAGCATTTATACCTCAAGCAAACCCTCCAAATCAGGGCTTGATTTATTTTTTTTTATTGTATAGGTTTAAGAAAGTGATAGAGAAAATGTTAATGTTGCAGATTAAACTTTAAAGTGAACACAGTCCCCCCCCCCAATGTTAAACATTTACTAGGACCCCCCCTACCCCCCAATCACACAAAACTCAGAGTTGAAAGGGACCTCAGAGGCAGTCTCATCCAACTCATACTTAGACAAGAATCCCTCGAATGACAGACATGATGAGGCATTATCTGGCCGAGAGTGATGGGAAACCTCCTTCCTCCCATGGCAGTCCCTTCTTCTATGCTGGGGCAGCTCTAATGATTAGGAAATTTTTCCTTACACCAAGCCTATGTTTTCCTCCTGTTAACTCACTGTTTTTAGTTCTTCACACTGGGCTCTAATCTCTCTTCCTGGTGACATCCTCTCAAACACTTCCAAAAAGCCATCATGTCTATTCTGATTCCACCATCTTCTCTCCTTAGGGTTGAACATTCCCATTTCCTTCAAGGGAGCCTCCTGTGCAGCTCTGTGACAAGGGATGAGTGGGACTGTTTCCCAGAGGAGGGACAGAACACGTACTCTTTCAGAAGGTATACTTAATGGAAATTAATATCCAGTTAGCAAGGACAATTACTAAAACTAGGAAGCTACCAGATGGCATTTTTTCTGGTTGTAGCTTCTAGCTGTCACTCAGCCCAAATGAATCCCTCTCTGACCCAGCCCCTCCTCACTGCAGCCTTCCTGGTAGCAACTCCATGATTCTTTTAAAAATAATTTTTATGGACATCTTTAGGTTTTTTTTATCACTTATATTTCCTAATGAAACCAATGCTCATCAGGGGAAAACACCAATAAAACTAACCAACATCAAAAAAGTCTGACTTTATCTGCAATGTTCCAAAGCCATGATCCCCTAATCTTGCAGAGAAATGGGAGAGATGCCTTTTTCTATATCCTCTTAAGGGTTAAATTAGGTCATTATGATTTCATAGCATTGGATTTCACCTTTTTTCTGTTTGATGGTCTTTTCATGTTCTAAATATATGGTAGGTCTTCCTGGTTCTCCTTACTTTGCTTTGTATCAATCAGTTCATATAAGTCTTTCCATGAGTCTCTGTTTTCATAATTTCTAATATCACAAAAAATGCTTTTATATTTTGGTGTGTATCCTATTTTTGTCATGGACTTCCCTGGAGTGTGTGCCTAGCAGAAGAATCATTAGGTCAAACAGTAGGAATATTTTGGTCGTTTTTTGTTTTTTTTTTACAAAAATTCAATTTGGCAGCTCCGTGTTGGCCAGCTCACAATGGCTGGTATCCTGGACTCTCCTCACGAAGCCTTGAGTCAATAAATCAAGTCAACAAGCATTTCTTAAATACTTACTATATTCCAGGCTCTGTGCTAAGTCCTAAGGGGCCTGAGTTCTCTTCTCATTCCCAAGTGAACTTATCTTAAAAAGTTAACTTGAGAGGAAACCTTTCTTATTCCATGCCCAAGCTGCCAGAGTTTCTAATTGCAGCTCTGCTTATGGGGCATGTATTCATGGGGCAAAGGGCTCTTGATTATTGTGGTCATCTTCCTCTTAACACTTTCCAGGCTCATCAGTGTCTTTCTGTGATACCCAGAACTGAACACACACAGTATTCAATATGTTGTCTGACCAGGGGAGAATGTAGCGGGTGATCACCTACCTCCCTAATTCTGAACGATCCTCAAGATTCTTTTAAGGCCATCTAAGATGGCGGTTGCTTTCTTGGCCACCATTTCACATCTTTTTTTTTTTTTTTTTTTGCTTTTTGGAGGGCAATTGGGATTAAGTAACTTGCCCAAGGTCACAGGGCTAGGTTTTTGTTTGTGTGTGTTAAGTGTCTGAGGCCGTATCAGAACTCAGGTCCTTCTGACTCCAGGGCCAGCGCTCTACTCACTGTGCCACCTAGCTGCCCCAACCATTTCACATCTTTGACTAATATTGAGCCACCAGTGCACTAAACTACCCAGGACTTTTTCACACGAATATAGTGTCTAAATGTGTCTTTCTCATCTTGTACTTGTGATTTTTTTTTTAACCTACTGGCCCTTATTGGCCACATTTAGGGAGTCATACATAATTCTGGCTATTTCTACTCACGTTTCACTTCCTCCATTCGAGGGAATAGTTTGACTAGAATGCCTCATTCAAATTAAAGTGTTTTTTTAAAAATACTGAAAATACCAAAGAGGAAGTTAGGGGAAAATGAATAATTTTAAAATTATAATAATATTTAAGAAGATATTTATTTTGGTGATACTCTTGTTTTAATCTTATTGTGAAGGTCAGAGGATGTAAGTAGATATATAATATATTATTATATATACATATATAATATATAATACACAATATATAATATTATATTTTGCCCTATATATAATAACCCAAAACAGGAATGAGCCAGGGCTAGGGGACAACTCTCAGAGAAGACCAACTGGCAGGGAGGGCAGGCAGTATGCCAATTGGTTTATGCTATTATCATCCCCTGAATGGAGCGTAATGTTGACTATTGGCTGTTTTAAAAAAGGAAAGCACTTAGAAAGACTTACACAAACAGATGCAAAGTAAAGTGAGCAGAACCAGGAGAATGTTGTACATAGTAACATCAACACTGTATGGTGAATGATTTAGCTATTCCCAGCAATATAATGATCCAAGACAATCCCAAAGGACTCATGATGAAAAATCCTATATGCCTCCAGAGAAAGAACTGATGTCTGAATATAGACCAAGGTGTCTTCCTTCCTTCCTTCTTCTCTCTTATGAAATGACTAATATGGAATTGTTGAACATGATTGCACATGTATAAGCTATATTGTATTGCTTACCATCTCAGGGAGGGAGAGGAGAGGGATAGAATTTGGAACTCAAAACTTAACCCCCTCCCCCACAAATGTTAAAATTGTTTTAACATGTAATGGGGGGGGGGAAGAATAAAATATTATTTTAAAAAGGAATACAAAGATCATAATTTCACTGAACAGAATAAGAAATAATAAAAATAAGCAAGCTTTAAGGGGTAGAAAATGAAGGCTTGCGAGGGTTAAAGAGGAATAAGACAAGAAGGTACCTGAAAATGTCTATTTAACTTGTTGCTCCAACACAATAGAGTTCCTTCAGGAGCAGGATTTTTCATGGAACTGATCCCATATTCAGCAGAAAGATCAGATTTTGAAGGTGTGGCCCCCAAAAGTCTGGAATTCAGTCTTTTTTTTATCATGTGTGACATTGACATTTTAAAGAGATGTAATAGTACAGTCAGCATGAATTCTTAACCTGGGGTTTGGGAACTTTAAAAAACTATACATTTTAATAACTGGATTTTCCACATAATTGGTTTCTTCTGTAATCCCATGTATTTTATTTTATGCATTTAAAGCCATTATCCTGAGAAGGGCTTCACCAGATTTGCCCAAGGGATTCATGATACAAAAATGGTGAAGTGTGAACGCTTAGTGTGATAGGAAGAAGCTGAGACTTGACAGCAGAAGACCCTCAGGTTCAAATCACACTCCTGAGACTTTACTAGCTGTACGACCATAGCCAAGACACTTAGATTCCCTAAGCCTCATCTGTAAAATGGGTATAATAATACTCATGGTACTTACCTCATGAGGTTGTTGGGAAGTTCAAATGAGATGTTTGTAAAGCACTTTCCAAAGTCTAAAGCTTTGCCCCTCTTAATGTAGCTTAAGCTCATTTTTTTGTGTCTGTTCTACCACATGGCTGACTTCTGTTGAGCTCTCAGGTCAGTTAAATCCTAGATGTTTTTCAGAACAATTGCTATCTATCCATGACTCTACTCCCCTCCCCCATCCTATAAATTGTGGAGGTGATTTTTTTGCACCCAATGCAAGACTTTGTATTTTTCCCTATTGAGCTCCACCATATAGATTCAGCCCAAAGCTCTAGCCTTCCAAGATCCTTTTGGATCCTTAAATGCAGTGTTCCTCCCAGTCTTGTTCCCATACCATCTCTGCCTTTATCTAAGTCACTGACAAAAATACACAAGGTCGGGGAGGCTAGGTGGCTAGGTGGTGCAGTGAGTAGAGCGTCAGCCCTGGAGTCAAAAGGACCTGAGTTTGGATCTGGCCTCAGACACTTAATGCACACACAAACAAAAACCTAGCCATGTGACCTTGGGCAAGTTACTTAACCTCAGTTGCCCTCCAAAAAAAAAATGTACAAGGTCTTGGAGACCTCCTGCTATGACACTGAGTCATTGACGACTATTTTTAGAGTCCAGTCATCCAACCAGTCCTGAACCTATTCCACTATAGGCTCATCTAATCTATATCTCCCCATCTTTACCATCAGAATAATATATAATGCTTTATCAAAAGCTCTGCTAAAATCTAGGTACATTTTAGTCTAAAGCATTCCCCTTTCCTACTACCTTAGTAATCCTGTCACAAAAGGAAATGAGGTCAGTCTGGCATGACCTCTCCTGGGGGAAGCCAGGATTGCTCTCCATAATCACTGCTTCCCCTTCTAGGTACTTAGCAACCATCTCTTTAACGATCCATTCAAGACTTTTCCTGGCAATCAAAATCAAACTCACTGGCCTACAGCTTGTAGGTTCTGTTCTCTTTTTTTCAAAACACAGGTCCGCGCTAGCTAATAATAACCAGGGGCAGCTGGATGGCTCAGTGGATAGAGTACCCAGCCGGGAATCAGAAAGACCCGAGTTTAAATCTTGCCTTAGATATTTACCAGCTGTATGACTCTGGGCAAGTCATTTAACCTGTTTGCCTCAGTTTCCTCATCCGTAAAATGGGGATAATAACGGTACCTACCTCCCACAGTTTTTGTGAGGATCAAATGAGAGAATTTGTGTAAAGCACTTAGCACAGTCCCCGTATGTAGTAAGTACCATATGAATGTTATCTATTTATTGACATTATCAGAATTTTATGGCAATTTACAAAGTATTTTGCATGTATTATCTCATTTGACCTTCACAAGCCTCTATAAAGTAGGTGTTATTATTATCTGCTCTTCACAGAGGCTGAGAAATGTTAAATTACTTACCCAGCTAGTAAGTGACTAAGGCAGGTCCTCCTGGTTTCAAGAACAGACCGCCATCTGCTAGGCAGTTGCTATCAGGCATCTGCACAGTAAATTGCTGTGGCTCCCTATTGTCTTTAGTAGTAAATTCAAACTAAGCTGTTATGCCATTTAAAATTCTTGGCGTCTCAGTCCCAACCTAGCTTTCCACCTGACTTCTCTTTCTCCACTCTAGGGTCCAGCCAAAGGGATCTTCTCGATTTTTCCCACAGAAGACACTCCAATTCCCCTCATGTGTTTCTAATCTGATCATTTGTCTCTCCCCAAGATGCATCTTGACCTCTTAGAATTCCTAGTTTCCTTTAATGCCCCAAATAAGCCCCTCCTTCTGCAGGGAAACTGAAAAGTGGAGCGTGGACCAGGAGCTGGTGCTGGGACACAAAACCAAAAATGGCAAAAACTCTGATTCCCAAGGAGGTTACATTCCCATGAAATCCGACAAGAGCTTGAACAGGCTTCAGAGATAATCCATCCCAACTCCAGGCCACTATCCCACCCACTGGACCACCCAACTGCCTAATACTGCAAGGGAAGCCTTGGAAAATTGGTCCAGAACCATCCACCCACCTCTCTGGAAGTGCCCAGAGACAAGACCTTTGGCCCATAAGAGACTGTTAGAGACCTGTGGAGATGGGCCGACCTCATTCCCCCTCCTTGTCTTTTTTTGGCTCCCAACTTGGCTGGGCCCTTAACAGTTCTCTTGGTTTCCAGTCTTGCTCAGCCATGAGCTAATCAGCTCTTCCACATTGCTTCCTTTCTCTAAGGGTTGGGTTTAATCTTTTGTTTTCCTTCCTTAAAACAAACCACCAAACCATAATCCAAAGTGAGAAACTCAGAAATTGTTTAATAATTAGACAAAGATGCTAGTACTCGGCATAGAATTAAAGAATCCACAGGAGAAAGGAGAGCGCCATGGAGCAGAGATCTTACTGTAAAGCCTGTCCCACCCCCCACCCCCACCTGGGTCCGCCCTCCCAGAAAGTGATCCTCATCTCCTCTTGGGTGCCTTAGCAGGGCCTCAGACAGTGGTGCAAAATGGAAATTCCCTGCCCAGCCATCCCTGGGGGAAGCTCCAGTTCCAAACAAAATATAACAATAGAGTTAATTAGCATTGCATGGTTCACGAAATCCCCTCGAGGGGACCCTTCTTGGCTTTAAATCATCGCTTGTGCAGGAGATGGAAGGGCTCCCACTGTGCAGACCCTCTCCACTAACTTTTAATAGATATCCCCCTTCTGTACTCTCCCCCTTCCCCTCTGCTTTTTTTTTTTCATCCTTTCCTGCTGGCTTTGAGGGCGTAGCAGCTGAGACTGGGTCATTCAGCAGCATTTACCAGCTGCATGTTAATGCCAGGGAGGTACAGCCCCTCCTGTCCCAGTGGGTCCTTCCCCACCCACTCACCCACCCCCAAGCCTTACTCCCCAACCCTTTGCTTTTCTCCTTACCTCCTTAACCCTTTCAGCATCACAGGCCTCTGCCATTACTTGGGTAGGAACTGGAAGTAGGAAGATCTGGGGCAACTCAGCTTCTTTGCAGGTGAGGGGGAGGTGAGCTGGGCCCTCCAACACCCTTAAACTCTCTTCACTTTCAATCAGTCCCAGGCATTTATTATGCACCAGACACCATACTAGACATTAGGGATGTTAGGGCTGGAAAGGCCTTCAGAGATCATGGAGGCTAATGCCCTTATTTTGCAGATGAGGAAATTGATGTCCAGTGACTTGCCTAGAATCACACAACTAGTGAGTTTAAAGGTGAGGCTGGCACATAGTAGGTGCACATAAATGCTCCATCAATTGATCCCGTGTTCAGAGTGGATTGGTTCACCTAGTAGGGCTATATTTATTAAAAGGAAAAACTTATTCCAAATAGGAGTTTCATAGGAAATACACTTAAGTAGTTTAACAAAACTATTTGGAATTAAGCTCTGATTCACAAGGTAGAAAGGCATTCACAGATTGGCTTCTCCAGTTCCCCTTTCACTTAACCCTCACTGAGCAGCCACATAGCTTTAGGTGGATGTGATATGGCACTGGTCCTTTGGGACAATGTAATCTATGGCAAATAGAACAAGAAAATAGTCAGAACAGCTAAATATATACAAGGACATAAACTGAAGCGATCTTAGGTGTAGGACAGGAGATGGGGAAAAGTCTGGCCCTTCTGCTGCTCAGCCTGGAAAGCTTTAAACACTTTGGCCCTGGCAGGTGACCTAGAACCTGAGGCTCATCATACAAGGAGGTATCCAAACTGCTTTTTGGGCTCTTGTCCCCCTCCTTTTTTTCCCAGCTTGCTCTTCTCCCTCCTCAACAAAAAATAAATTGTTCAGTAGGGTTTGCAAATGAATAACTCAGGTTGTTTCCTCAGACCAGCATGGTTTTCTAAGTCAATATGTGGCTCCAGGTATTCCAGTTTAGTGGCCCCTATTTGAGTCTGACACCACCCCAGTAGACAACCAGGCCATAAAGCCAATGGACAGCCAGCAGCTCACTTCATGAAGCTCATCATCTATGGGTTTATCACTAGGCAATAGAGCCACAACACATTCTCAATCAAGACTAAATATTAACCAGAGACTTAGAAGGTGATGGGCATTAACTATGCCCTTGGGCTTGTCGTTGCCTGCTACAGAAGATGCCAGTCATTGGTAGCCAAGATCTGAAGGAGTTTTAGAAGTGAAAGAGCCTTGGAGAGCCCATCTAGTGCAGCCCACCCATCTTATGAATGAGAATATTGGTCGAGAGATGTCATAGTTTGCTTAAAATCACACAGATTGTTAAGTAGCACAGTTGAGACTCAAATCCAATTCCAATTTGACTATTTCCAGTATTCTTTTCAGAGAAACATTTGATGGTCAGATTCACAAGTCAGAAATAGGCTTAAGTCATAGGGATGTGGGGCTCCCTGCCTCCACTCCCTCCCCACTTCAATCCAAAGTCTATACTCAGCTGCCAAGATGATGTTGCTTAAGCATGGGTCCAAACATACCTTACTCTTTGCCCCTCTACCTCCAATCAATAAACCTTAGTGTCTCTTTATTCCCTCCAGGAATTTGTTTGGCTGCCTACCTCTTCCACACCTCTCACTTCAACACCTTGGTTTTCCTTCAAAATTTATCTCACTTCCTAGTTACTACTTCTGGAGGGCTTTCCTCAACCTTTTTTAGCTGCTAATGCCTATTCTCTTGAAATTATCTTCCATCTACTTTTTCTATGTCTGTTTCTCCCTAGTTGCCTACACATTGTCTACTCCATTAGAATGTAAGCTCCTTGAGGTCAGCAGCTATGTTTTTGGACTTTCTTGTTTTCGAAGAGGACCAATGACATTACCAATGATTTCTTGACTTGTGGGTGAATTGGATTTAAGTGAGGCAGAATTGCAGTCTTCAGCCTCACTCTCTTCCAGTGTCATTAAAGTCCAGTGGTAAGACAAAAGTCAGGATGACTGGTGAGGTTAGAGATGCAGGGGATGACCTTGGTGTCTTTGGTGTTTGACCAAGCTCTTAAGAGCTCCACAGTGCCCAATTCTGCTACCTTCATGATTGTTGGAACACATTGTTCTCCTTTGTCCATTCTGCCCAGGGGAAGTCTTCACATCCTTGGGGGTTTGAGGTCTGTCAGTTACCCTCAACCTAGTTTAGCCCAGTCTGCCAAGATGGTTTTACTCAAGTTTGGCCACTCCACATCCTGCAGCTTCTTGAAGACATAGGTGAGAGTTAGTACTTAGTACAGTGGCACCTAGTAGGGGTTTAATAAATGTTTGTTGAACATGACAAGTTCATTGCTGAACATCTGACTAGCCTCAGACATGACCATACTTCCTTACCCTGGCCATCTTCTGTCTGCTACCATGGTAGTGCTATAACTGACCCAACAGATGTCTTGTCCAGAGGAGATAAATCACTTAGTTTTGTGATTTCTGTCCTGGGGATCTACAGCCATCTCTCCCTATCTGAATACAAATTCCTTGAGGGCAGAGACTGGCTTTTGTATGTGTATTCCCTGTATTTAGCTCTAAGCTTTCACTCGCCCAGCTATTGGATTTGGGGGCTGGAAGGGATCTTAGAGGTCATAGGGTCAGAGATCCTTAATTATTTTCATTTCACCCTTTTGGCAGTCTGGACCCCTCCTGGGAAGAATGTTTTAAAATGCACAAAATATAAAATGCAGGGGATTACATTGGAAACTAACGAGATTGAAATAAAGTTACCAAATTATTAAAATTCTCCTTCCTCCTAAGTCTACATATGAACCCCTTTTAAGAACCATTATAAGCCAATATAATCCAAGTCATTAGGATTGTAGAGCCTACATTAGGATTGTAGATTTAAAGCTAGACTGGACTTCGGAGGTCATTTAATAAACCCCTAATTTTACAGAAAAGGAAAATAAGACCCCAAAAGTTAAATGGCCTACCCAAGGTCATATCAGTCATAAATAGCAGAATTAGAATCAAACCCAATTCTGAGATTCATCATCAATCACCATCATCACAGTCATCTTAGCTAACACTTATATTGTGCCCTCTATGTGCCAAGCTCTATATTAACGTGCTTTACAATTCTTCTATCACGTGATCCTCACAACAGCCCTGGAAGGGAGAAGTTACTATTATCCCCATTTTATAAATGAAGCCACTGAAGCAATCAGAGGCTAATATCTGAGGCCACCTTTGAACTTGGGTTTTTCTGACTCCAGGCCCAGTGCTCAATCCCCTGAATCACCAACTTGGCACTGAGCTGCCAAATACAGCAGGTGAATTGTGTGATCTTGCAATTTCTAAGAGTAGGACAGTTAGCACTGGTCCCTTATGAGAACATCGACTTACAAGGGGTTGGACCAACACTGTACCTTGCATTTTCTGGGCATGTCTTTCTCCCTTCCAAATTTATTAAAATCAAACCAAGAAGATCAAGTTCTTCCCTTGACAAAACACACTGACTGTCTTCATTAACTCAGGAAAGCAATCCTGTACCCTCTCCTGACTGGGAAGTTTAGAAAGGGGATATTTTGGGTTCTCCATCCACATAACTAGAGACAGACCAGGTTCATTTTTCCTTGGGTAAAGCACTTGCCATGACTGCTTCAGATCAAAGGGAGTCAGAAAGCAGGAAGCATGCAATTACTTCTCTCCATATCACCCTAGAGATAAATAGGCCTGTCAGGGTGCTGGTTTTTCTTCCAGGAATTCCTTGTCCTCCAGTGACTTTGTGGAAAATTAACTTGAAATATTATCAACAACCAATTTACTCCCTTTAATTCCAGGTAAGGAGTTATGCCTCGTTGCATTGTACTTGGTCATTCCAAATGCCTGACTCCATTCCACAGTTGCTGGGTGAATAGTAATTACTTTACCATTATTCTTGCACTCATAAGCCATGGGCAAAATAAAATCCAACATAAGGAACCCTCCTGAAGCTTCATGGAGCCCAGTGATCCCTACAGCTTCCCCTGGGAAGTGACATTGCTGAGTTAAAAAGTAAACACAAGTCAGTGATTTTGGCGTGTGTAGTTCAAAATTGCTTTCCAGAATGTGGTATCAATTCCCAGCACCACCAACCATATATCAGTGTGCTTGGGCTCCCACACTTCTCTGGAGACGGTCATTTTCTGTTTGGGTCGTCTTTGCCAATCTTATAGGTATGAGTTGGAACATTAGAGTTGTTTTAATTTGCATTTCTCTCACAAGGAATTTGGGCCATATTTCCACAGGACTGTTGACAGTTTGCATTTCTCCTTTTGAAATTTGCTTGGTCATATACTTTGTTTATTGATTGGGGGTTAGTTCTTATTCTTGAATATTTTAGTAAATTCCCAACACATCTTGTATGTCAGACTTTGCTCAAAGAAATTGCTTCAAAGATTCCCCTCTCCTCCCCAGTTAGCTACGCCCTTTCCAATTTTATCTGTATTGACTTGATTTGCACAAAATTTTTTCAATCAATTATGTAGTCAAATTGTCCATTTTATTCCCCATGATGCTCTCACAATTTTTTTTGGGCAAGAACTTTTCCCCTACCTAGAGTTATGAATGATATCTCCTTTTTGCTCCTTTGTTTATATTATAACTCTTTAAATAATAATAATAATAAGCATTTATAGAATATTTTAAGGTTTGCAAAGTGCCTTACATGAGTTATCCCACATGTGGATCATGTATCCATTTGAACATTATTGTATTGTTGTACCTGGTGTGAAATGTGGGTCTAAACCATGGATGTGTTGGTAAATGTTTAACAACCAGGTCTCTAGAGAAACAAAATGTATGCACAATTTTAAGTTTTATCTGTATTATTAACATTTTCTCCATTGCTTTTTCACATTCAGACAACGAACCAAACAAGTCAAACCCTGATTTGTAGCATCTTCTGATTTCTAAGGTATTTTATACTTAAAAAGGCAACCACTGACTCTTATGACCTGGTAAAAGCTGGTTCTACTATATCTCTGCAATTGAAAATTAATTTATACCAGTCTGCTTTTCACTTTTCCCAGTAGTTTTCATGGAATAGACAGATCTCCTCGTAGCTGAGGCTCTTGGGTTTATCGAACGCTATATTTATTTATTGAACATTATATATCCTATATTTGTTTGCTTCCTGGTCTTGTTGGTAATCTGTCTCACTGATCCAATTTTCTATTAAAAAAATTAGTACCATGTAGTTTTGTGGTACAGTATATAATATGGTATATAGAGTATAATGTTGTGGTTTGTCCTTTGTTCTTGAAGAGGACCATGGCATCAGGGAGATGATGACATGACTTGCGGTTGACTTTGATTTGAGTGAGGGAGGGCTGTGCAAGGTCACTGGCCTCACTTTCTCCTCTAAAGCCATCTGGGTCCAGTGGCCAGATATTCATCAGGGCGAATAGAGATGACCAGGATGCAATGGGAGACCCTGTTTCTTTTAGGCTAATGCCTTTTCAGGCTCTCACTTTGAGATGCCCCTTCAGTGAATAGGCCTCTTTAAGTAGTTACTCAAGGGATAGCCCCTTTAATTAAAAAAAGGAAAAAAAAATCAAACTCGGAGGGAAAGATCCTTAGGGTTCCTGGCCAAAAGAGAAGGAGTTGCTATGTAGTATTTACATTCACTCTGTGCTAGAAGGGCAGGGACTTATTTTCCAATCTATGAGATCTGGAGTGAATTGGGTTTAAGACTTGGTCTTTGAGAAAGATGCCTGATGAAGGAGGCTATTGGCTCCTATCTCCCGCCCAACTGCCATGTGTCTATGAACTCATAACACCACTGGTTTTTTTATGTTTATCCTTTCTTGATCTCAGGTGAATGAGCATCCAGAGATAGAACTTACCAGATTACAACCTTGTGAACTCTTAAAGGTGAAAATAGTCATCAGAATCACCTCCACATATGGAATTTGCAGCTGAGTTCACTTGTAACAGCAACAGCCAATTGGGATGAGGGCCCCTCCTTGCTTTGCCTAGCTCAGACCTGAATCACTGATCCTTCCTCTCCTTATTTCCTTTTGTTCCTCCCTTTATAACCTATTTTCCAAGGTTGGAGTTTGTTTTGCTAATAATCTTTCCCTCTTTGACTTTGCTCTCCATCTTCCATCTCTTTCTTCTTTTTCCTTGTCTCCACCAATTTCTCTGTTGAGCTTAGCATATCACTACACCACGTTCTCAGGCTAACAAAACATTGATTACAGGACAGGATAGGGAAGGAAAAGCATTTATTTAACACTTTATTATTTGCCCTACAACTGTGCTAAGCTTGGGAGACACAAATATAAGCAAGCATGGCAGTCCCTGCCTTCAAGAAGTTTGCGTTCTAATGGAGAGAATAGCTTAGAGGGGAATAGCTATGGCAGCTAATGGGGGAATGTCCTCAAAGCTAGGACAGCAAGAGAGGGAGGGCACAAGGGTGACTGGGGATTAGCACGTTGGGTACATGTCTAGGCTACATATGAGGCAGATCATTCATGAACTCACAGGTTTGGAGGTGGGAAAGATCTTACCACGCTCTCATCCACTGTTCTTTGCGGCTTCTTCTCCCTGAGCTAAGCAGGCTACAGCTCCTCCAGGGTTCTAGAACACTCTGAGGGATCTGTGAATACCTCCATCTCCACTGGCTATGTGCTCCCATTATTAGGGGTCTATGACTCACACCTCAGTCCCATTTAACCACTTGCCATCTCTTAGTTTTCACGAAGACGTATTTATTTCTAAAGTATAACAAGACCTTTCGAAAGCCCCAAGTGTGGAGACTCCGTTCCCACCACTGGATGCCAGGAGGGAAGGGGTCATTGATGTCCCCTAGAAGTAAATGAGGCAATAAGATCATGGCTGACCATGACAAGGCTCTGAATGCCTGTGCAGCCAGTCAGACCCCTCTAACATTCATTAGCTGATCAGAATGAGTTACACAATGTCTCCACGGGCACTCCCGTCTCTCCCAGGTATTTCCTTTGCACATCATCCTCCCAGAAGCAGGTTTTCCATATGGAGAGATGCTGTCCTAGAGAGATGACTGTTCCTGTACCAGACCCCAACTGTATACGATTAAGGAAACAAACGACAAGCGATGTTAAATCACTTGGTCAAGGCCAAAGGCAGGATTTGAGCCCAGGTCCTCTGACTTCAGAAGCAATGTATTTTTCACTCTACCACGTGTCTACTTCACCTCTAGGACCCATTTATTTGGCATTTATGGTAGGAGCTGTTACTTAAACATGGGATGAAAGTTCTTTCTAGGAGAGAGCTCAAACTGCATTTTTATATTTCTTATAAATATTTTACAAACATCCGGTGTTGGGCTCAGTTCCTTTTCTCTAGGGCTTTACAATCTTGGATTCATAATGTTTGAGTGAATGACTGGAGAAAGTGGACAAACAACTGAATAATAAACCTTGAGCAAAGAAGAGTAAGATGAAATATGTTGGCTATGAGTCCAAGGGTACAAGCCACATGCTGGGGGGGGGGGGTGAGCCAAGAAGGGGAAGTTGTTCATTCATTTGACTGTTAGTCAAAAGTGTTCCTGTGTAGAGACAGTGTCATTAGAAGGCATCTTATTTTTTCTGGGATGCTTCATGAAAGAAGGGGGATCTCCTTTACGAATAGGAGAGAGGACACAAATTTCAAACAATATGAAAGGGAGCTCCGAACAACTTCTGGAGCCACAGCACCCACAGAATGGCACAGAGAAGCTAACCTCCTGCTGAGGACAGCCCAGCAGTCCTGCAGAGAGCCGCCAGCGCAGCGCTCTGAGAGCAGGCAGCACAGAGCGCTGGGAACCAACAGCGCAGCCCGCAGAGCTGAGCCCAGGTCCGAGGTTTTAGCCCCAAGGTGGCCGGGCCTTCAGCCGGCTGGTGGAACCCCAGAACACCAGCAATTGTGGCAATTCCAGAACTATCAGCACAGATATGCCTAGGACAAAGTGAGAGGTTAGTGCCCTATGGACTTTGGGACCAGTATTTGGGGAACACGTGGCTTCCCCCCCCCCCCCCCGGGGCAAAAAGCTGCTGAAGAAACAGCTGCACAGAAGCCATTTTGCAGTGTCAGTAGTGGCTCTAGCTCCTGGTCTGCGAACTGTAGGAAGATCCAGCAATCAGTCTGGGGGTTAATCGCTTTTGCTTTAAACTGCCTGGATCTGGATTGTGGTCTGGGGGGGGAAGTTTGGGGTGGGTATCCAACTTGACAGAGTGGGTGGAGGCTTTATAGAGGCCACCCAACTGGCGGAAGTTGTTAACACCCCACATTTGGGCGGAAGCTCCCCTGTCTGGTGGCAGAGTCCCACTGTGGCAACAAGCCCCAAAATCAAGTAATTAAGTGGCAATATGCCTAGGCAAACGAAACAAAACAAACAGAAAAATTCATCATTAGACTCCTATTTTGGGGGCAAAGAGGATCAAAGCATGGAACAGGAGGAGGTCTGTGAGGTCAGAACTCCTGCACCAAAAGCCCCAAATGAAAATAGAAGCTGGCTACAGGCCATAGAGGACCTTAAGAAGCAGATAAGAGAAGTGGGGGAAAATTTGGGAAGAGAAATGAAAAAGATGCAAGAAAAGTATGAAATGACAGTCAACAGCCTGACCGAGGAAAATAACACCTTAAAAAATAGACTAACTCAAATGGCAAAAGAGGCTGAGAAAGGCAATGAGGAGAAGAATGCCTTAAAAAGCCAAATTTGCCAGATGGAAAAAGAATCTCAAAAGCTCACTGAGGAAATTCATTCCTTCAGAGTTAGACTGGAGCAAATGGAAGCTAGTGACTTTATGAGAAATCAAGATACTATTAAACAGATCCAAACAAATGAAAGAATAGAAGGCAATGTGAAATATCTCATGGGAAAAACCACTGACCTGGAAAATAGATCCAGGAGAGATAATTTAAAAATTATTGGACTACCTGAAAGCCATGATCAAAGAAAGAACCTAGAAATCATCCTTAAAGAAATTCTCAAGGAAAATTGCCCTGATGTTTTAGACCCAGAGGGCAAAATAGAGGTTGAAAGAATCCACAGATCACCTCCTAACAAAGATCCCCAAAAGAAAACTCCCAGGAATATTATAGCCAGGTTCCAGAATCCCCAGATCAAGGAGAAAATACTACAATCAGCCAGGACGAATAGGAGAGAGGGGCGGCTAGTGGCACAGTGAATAGAGCACTGGCCCTGGAGTCAGGAGGACCTGAGTTCAAATCCAGCCTCAGACACTTAACACTTACTAGCCATGTTACCTTGGCAAGTCACTTAACCCCAATTGCCCTGCCTTCCCTCCTCAAAAAAAAAAAAAAAAAAAAAAAGAATGGGAAAGAGATATAGCACAGAGGGCTTTGGGATGAGTCCTTATTCCATGGAAGAGTTTGGAAAAGGGCTTAAGAGGCCAGGGTGTTATATTGGACCACTGAACAAGTTTGTCTAAGAGAAGACTCATGGGGGAATGGGGAAAGAAGAACAGCAAATAAGGAAAACCAGGCTGCTTGCTAAAAGTCTTTAGAAGGTAAAGGTTAACGGTGGCTAGGTAGCGCAGTGAATATAGCACCAGCCCTGGAGTCAGGAGGATCTGAGTTCAAATATGACCTCAGACACTTAATACTTAATAGTTTGTATGACTTTGGGCAAGTCACTTAACCCCAGTTGCTCTGCCTTCCCCCCTCCAAAAAAGAAAAAAGAAATTAAAAAAAATAATAAAAAAAAAGAAGTTGAAGGTTAAAACCTTTAGAGAGAGGGGACCACACATACATTTTAGAGAGCAAAGTATCTGGTATTTTTGCACACTTTGGGTGTGGCAATTTTTTTTTTCTTCTGAACATGACCCATGTAGGACATTTCTCCATGTTCCTTGGTTATAATAGTCAAAATTTTGTCTGGTAATTTTCTGAATCTTGTCTCTACTTATTCATTACTACTTTCCTTTTCAAAATAACTATTTTTTTCCCCTTTGATACAGTGCAGTGTTTTAATATATTACTTTTCACTGATTGACACAACTAGATCAAAATTATGAGATACATTTCCATTATGATAAAGCTAAAAATTATACCTAGGTAATTTGAAGATTAACTGGTTTATTTATCCCCCCTTTTTTGGTCTTTATTAATTTGTTCACTTTTAGTTTACAAGATTCATTTCCACAATTCCTTGAGTTTCAAAATTTCTCTCCCTCCCTCTTCCTCCCTCCACCCCCGCCCATGGCGGCATACAATCAAGTACAGTATCTGCAAATACTTTCACATTAGACATTACAAAATAACTGTTTTCAAAACCATCAGCACATAAGCATTAATGCCCCTTAATAGCATATCACTAACAATTAATTTACAAGGATAAAACCCTGGGATTTTTCTCCAAAGTCCTTCAGGATATTCAATTATAGATATTTCCTTTTAGTAGTACCAAGCTTCAATCTCAAATAAAATGGTTTATCATAATAAAAAACATTCCTGGGCATTTGGCATTTATTTATAGTCTTAGGGAGAGATTCCTTGGGCAGTAAGGCTAAATCAATGTTCAGCTAATATGTTTCAGAGGTAGGATTTGAACTCAGGTCTTCCTGATTATATCTACTGTGCCATATTGTATTCAGCCAAATTACTTGACCTCTCTGGCTTTTGGTTTTCTCACCTGAGAAATCAGAGGCCTGGACTCAATGATTTCCAAGGTTCTTTCTGGCTCTAAATTTATGATACTTTGAATGGATACCAAATATAATAACTCACACTGTAAATCACTTGTAAACTCTGGTCTTTAGTGTCTTCTATCTGGCACAGAGGTAAAATACTTTTAACTTTAGGTCACAGCCTCTTCATAGTAAAATACTTAGTAAAAATGGCAAAAGGAAATCTTTCCTCATTGGGACCATTTATTATTTAATGGATGGACCCTGTGGGGATCCAGATTTTTAAAGTTAGTTCTGGATATTAATTTACCAGAAGAGATTGATGGAATTGACCCCTTAAAAATCTGTGGTGGGATAGATGGAAGCATTGAGAGACTCCTACCAGGAATAACAAATCATAGACCTGCTGTTCTCTGCCCTGGTCAGGTCACATCTGGAATGTCTTGCTCTGGGCACTGTATTTTATGAAGGGCATGGATACATCAGAAGGTGGGAAAAGAGGGCAACTGGGTGATGAAAAGCGTTGAGTTTATACCATGTGATCATTGGGTGAAGGAACTGGAGTGCTGAGCTAGAGAACAGATGACTTAGGAGGAACTCGGTTCTCTCTTTATTCCCTCTTGTGACAAATATACATAGTCAAGCAAAAAAAAAATCCAATGTTGGCTAGGTCTGCAAACAGAAGTCTTATTCTGTATTTTCAATCCATTATCTCTTCATTAGGAAGTAGGTGGCATGCTTTATTATCAATCTTCTGGGATTATAGTTGGTCCTTGCTTTGGTCAAAGTTCTTAAATCTATCAAAGCTGTTTTTCTTTATAATGCTGTTATTATATAAACTGTTCTTCCAGTTCTATTCACATGACTTTGCATCAGTTCATCCAAATCTTACCAGGTTTCTTTTATTAATATTCCACTGTATACACATATAATTTGTTCAGCCATTCCCCATTTGGTAGCCTCCCCCTAAGTTTCCAGATCTTTGCCACTACAAAAAGAACAGAGGTGTGTATATGCATATATATATATATATTTATATTTGATTCTTATAGGTCCTTTTCCTTTCTTTCATCTCTTTGGGGTTATAGACCTAGTAGTGATATTATGTGGTTAAAGGGGTGAAAGGAACAAGGATTTATTAAGCACCTACTGCATGCCAAACTTTTACAAATATCATTTTATTTAATCTCTTTTGGGACATAGTTTCAAATTGCTTTCCAGAATGACTCCATCAACAATGGACCTGTTTTCCTATAGCCCTTCTAAGAGCTGTTATTTCCCCATTTTGTCTCTTCAAGCTATATATATATATATATATATATATATATATATAGTCCCTTTTCTAAGGGTAGACTTCAGTATACTGGTCTATCCACTAGAGACAAAGATCACTGAAACCCCAAACATTTTGCATCTTTTATGGACCACAGGAGCCATTTTCCAGTGGGCTTCTTCTACAAGTCATATTCACAACCCAATTCACTAGAGACAAACTGAAGTGAGCATCAAGCCCCATTAGGGTGAGGTATTACAAAGAACACAGCTGGGCAACAGACTGTGCTGGAAAATGCAGCCCATGCAATGAGCCAACATCAGCATAATTGAGAAAGAGAAAATGGACCATTTATTACTGAGAGGGAAATTTGTTGCATTTGGTCCAAACAGGAGGGAAGACCTTGTGGGTAGAATCCTGGGCTACAGGATATAGGAATCAGAAAGCCCAGGCTCTACATGACCTCTTTCTTGGTTGGAACCTTGGAAAACTGGGAAGAACATCTTCTGTCCTAAATCCAATTATGTAGTGCCCACCCCAGAGGCAGCATAGTGTGGCATAGCATCCTGCCTCTGCCACATCCTGAGTAACCTGGGCAACTTCACTCTCAGTGCCCAGGGTGATCCTCTAAGATGATAAATTATAGACAAGTTGCCAGTCTGCAATAGGGAAGAGAATGTTCATACTGGGAATACTCTATACTAGTGAGATCAAAAAGTGAGACCCCCAAAGGCAAACGAACAAGAACCTCACCTACTCCAAGATCAGCAGAATAGGTTTATATTATTTTGTTGATGGTTTCATGGAAGAATTTGCTAAAAGGAAAATAAAACATCTGAGGAATTTAGTCTCGGTCTTTGGTCATAAAACCAGGGCAAAAGCAAATTTGGTAGTGGACATCCCTAGGGCCTTAAAGTCAAAAGACCTGGGTTCAGATTTCAGTCTTCCCCTTTACTATCTCTGTGACCTTGGGCAAATCACTTAACTTCCTGGGACTCAGTTTCCTCATCTGTAAAATGATGGGGGTTGGGCAATACAGTCTCAAAGATGCCTTCAAATTCCAGATCTATCCTCCTGTGACATTCATGACCACTGAGTCTAGCCTTCTCATTTTACATATAGGGAACTGAGCTAAGAAAAGTTGCATGGGTCCCCTGGGGTTACACGAGTAAGTAAGATGCTTATGAACTCTTCATACTGTTTCTAGAAAGTGTCATGATATTCCTGGTTCCCTGTATTATTTAGCTGTGTTTTGGTCAACCCTTCTAGAGGGAGGCGTTGCTTGAATATATTACCAAGAGAAGTTGTTTAAATGTCCTTTTCTGGCTATCTTTCTGCATTTCTTTGAGTGTAGTTCTGTTTGAAGTAAGGGGCATAGAAGTAGAGTATTTCTCTTCCTATAATAAAAATAACAATAACTGATATGTGGTTTTAGGTTTGAAAGAACTTTACATGCATTAGCTTATTTGAACCTCATCCCAATTCTGTGAGGTAGACAGTGGCAGTGCTATTATCCTTATTTTAGAGAAACAGAGATGAAATGATTTGTCTGAGTCACAAAGCTAGTGTCAGAGGCAAGATTCAAACCTGTGGTTACTTGGCTAAGTTCAAAACTCTCTCCACCAGATCAGAGTGACCTCTTATGGTCCCTCCTAGACTCGTAACTCTATGTTACAGGTAGTGAGGAATTTTAGAGTAGGATAGTAGACACACAACAGTGTGGGAGCTGATAGCAAGAGAAGGGTGATGCTGCACAAAATTAAATATGACTGTGAGCAGTTGTAGCCTTGTCTGGTTCCCTGAACTACTTGAGGAGTGATCTGCCTGGACACAATTGGCCATTTGCTTAAATGTGCCTACCTTATTGGGCCTGTCTCCCTTTCTGGTTCTTGGTGAATTTATCCACTCTCCACTCCCACCTCATCATTGCCAGGCAAATGGCATCACTTACCCTTTGGAACTTCCTGCTCTTTCTAAACCTTGTTTTATTTGCTATCTGTACTTTCATAATGAGTTTTGTCTCCAGATAAAGATAAGCTGACTTTTATTGTGTTCTGAGTGTTTGCTATGAAGGAGGAGTAAGAAGGAGAACCATACAAGGGGAAGGACAAAAGGTGAACATGTGAGACCAATTGCCCTAAATTTAAAGAAAAAAAATAGCAATCTCTGGTAATATAAGCACTCTTCCTAATTAGTCATTAAATCCCATTGTTTCTGTAGGTGAAGAATTGTAAGCACTATTAATGTCCTATGAGTTCAGAACTCTCTAAATTTAGCACCACGGAGAAAAACTCCATTTTCCTTGCCTCAGTTACAGTTCTTTTGAATTTTCCAATTTTGAATTTTACTTTCAAAAAATTCAAAAGGACTGTTAGGTGGTGTAGTAGATAGAGTACTGGTCTGGAAACCAGAAAGATTCATCTTCCTGAGTTCAAATCCAGCCTTAGACACTTACTAGGTGTGTTACCCTGGGCAAGGCATTTCACCCTGTTTGTCTCAGTCTCCTCATCTGTAAAATGAGCTGGAGAAAGAAATGAAAAAAACCACTTCAGTGTCTTTGCCAAGAAAACCTCAGATGGGGTCACACAGAGTGGAACATGACTGAGAAGACTGAACAAGACTCAGACTTGATATCAATGTGCTTTCTTTAGACCAGAACAGTTCTAAAGAAACTCCAAGCTTTCCAAGCAAATTGTGACTGAATCAGAACAGAAGCTATACTACCTGAATAACAGTGAATTTCTAGAATCACAGAATCTCAGAGCTGAAAGGGTCGTCAGACACTATCTGGTCTAACACAGAGAAAGGACAAGAGGAGACATGGCAGTAGAGTTTGGCTCACGAAGCTCAGTTGAACATCTGGAATAACCAGCTCATGGCTGAGGGGACCTGGGATCCCCAAAGCCTACTTTTCTGCCTCTGAGGTTTAGTCATGTGGGCTAAGCAGACATGTGGCCATCTGTGACCGTCATTTATTTAACTATTTAATTTATACGGAGGAACCAAGAGCTTAGCTTCCTAGAATCTATTATCAGATAATGGCATCATTTAATTTTGTTTTCCTCAGAGAGTAAGTATGTCTAGGGACAAACCCTGCCTTCCTTATTCTGAGGAGTTCTGCACCAGGGCTTTGTTCTACCAGCAAATGCAAAAATAACCATGTTTTCCCTCCATTCTCTTCAGGATCTTCTTTTTAAAAAAATAGATGCAAGGAATTTCTGCTGAGTCTTATTTTAGGCAAATCTCCAAGAAGGTAGGATGAATTCAGGGATATTCTCTTTATATTTAAACCTTCACCATCATCACTGTTATTGAGTGTCTTCTGGGCACTTGTGATAGGAGCGATAAATGTATAACTGGTCCGCACAGGCTAAGTAACACGCTTTTATTACTTTATCATTATTTATATGTAGCTCCTTGCCTTTGAGGGGCTTAGGGATCTAATTACATGGTCATAACTAGTGCCTTAAATATGCAATGAGGGCAATCATCTGTCATTTGGTGTATGGTTATTCTAAATATATTCCTTAGACATTCTATGCATGGTAAGGGATAAAGTCCATAGGTTTGCAACAAGCAGAAATATGGGGTCTTTAGTAACCCCTTGTACCTGAGCCCTGCCTCCACACAGAATTTATACCTTAGCCACCTGAAAGGGAAGGGGAAAGAAGGGAAGGGAAAGAAAGGGAAGGAAATAAACATTTGTTAAGCACCTTATCAGTGTTGGGCCCTGTGTTAAGTGTTTTACAAACATTCTCATTTGATCCTTAAAGATCAAAGGTAGGTGGGTGCTGTTATCTATGTTTTGCAGTTGAGGAAACTGAGGCAAAAAGGTTAAGTGACTTACCCAGGGTCACAAAACTAGTAAGTGAGGTCACATTTGAACTCACATCTTCCTGACTCCAGGACCAATGCTCTCTCTTAATTATGTCACCTGGATGCCTCTACCTGAAAATAATTAATGAATCATATCTCTGAGGTTTTCCTCCTGATAACTTCATCGTTTAATCAAAGAGACAGCTTGATCTTTTGGAACGAGCTCTAGACTCTGAATTTTTTTAAATTTATTTTTAGTTTTCAACATTCATTTCCACAAGATCTTGAGTAACAAATTTTCTCCCCGTCTTTCCTTTACCCCCCATCTCAAGATAGCAAGCCTACTGAATACCCTTTCCCCTAATCTGTTCTCTCTTATATCCTCCCCCATACCCTAACTTTTTAGTAGGGCAAGATGGATTTCTGTGTCCCAGTGCCTGTATATCTTATTTCCCAGTTGCATGTAAAAAACAGTTTTTTCAACATTTGTTTTTAAAACTTTGTTTTCCATATTCTTTCCCTTCTTCCCTCCTTCTCTCCCCCCACTGGGAAGATAAGCAATTCAATATAGGTTGTACATGTATAGCTTGGCAAAACATTTCCATAGTAGTTATATTGTGAAAGATGAACTATATTTCCCTCCATCCTATCCCACTCCTCACTTGTTCTATTTTCTACTTTGACCCTGTCCCTATTCAAAAGTATGTGCTGTTAACTACTCTCTCCCCGAGTCTGCCCTCCCTTCTATCATCCCCCTTCTTATTCCCTTCCCCCCTACTTTCCTGTAGGGTAAGATACTCAAATGAGTGTGTATGTTATTCCCTCCTTAAGCCAAATTCAATGAGAGTAAGGTTGAGCTATTCCCTTTCATTTTCCTGCTCTTCCCCTCCATTATAACAGTTTTCTCTTGCCTCTTTTACATGAACTAATTTACCCTATTCTATCTTTTTCTCCTCTCATTATATTTCTCTCTCATCTCTTAATTTTATTTTTTAGATATCATCCCTTCCTATTCAACTGATCCTGTGCCCTCTGTCTATGTATACATGTACACACATATACACACTCACATATGTAGTTAGACACACATACACCCTCCTATACACACACATATATGCACGTATACATATGTGTGTGTGTGTGTGTGTGTGTGTGTGTGTGTGTGTGTATATATGTTCTCTTCAACTATCTTCATACTGAGAAAAGTTTCATGAGTTACAATTATTGTTTTCCATGTAGGAATATAAATAGTTCAACTTTAATAAGTTCTTTATGATTTCTTTCTCCTGTTTGCCTTCTCATGCTTCTCTTGCTTCTTGTATTTGAAAGTGAAATTTTCTGTTCAACTCTGGTTTTCTCTTCAAGAATGCTTGAAAGTCCTCTATTTCATTGAATGACCATATTTCCCCCTGAAACACTGTACTCAGTTTTACTGGGTAGGTGATTCTTGATTTTAGTTCTAGCTCCTTTGACCTCCAGAATATCATATTCCAAGCCCTTTGATCCCTTAATGTAGAAGCTGCTAGGTCTTGTGATCCTGATTGTGTTTCCACAATACTCAAATTGTTTCTTCTTGGCTGTTTTTAATATTTTCTCCTTGATCTGGGAACTCTGGAACCTGGCTATATGTAATGCCATGCACGAACAGCTTTCCAGAAGAATGCTATTGTGATCAGCTTTTTAAGGTTCTAATTACACAGTATAGTGAACACTCTATTTATTCCACAACAAATCAAAGCAAAACATTCACAGAAAATCAAGGCATAGCATTCACAATATTACAACTTATCACAGAAAATCACACTATAGTATTCACAACGGCTTATCATTAAAATGGCCACAAAGTCTTCACCAAAGTGGTCACTATATTTAGAACAAAGACCAATCATCTCAAAGTATAATAACCAAAGTCTTCCACTCATGGGGCACACTAGACTAACTCAATCAGTCACTTATTCAGCAATCAATTACTAAGTATCATACATAAAACCCTCCACCCCTAGGTCACTAGTAAACTACAATTTCATCACTACTCAGTACCCATGGAGAGGTCTTTTCATCTTGACTTGGGGCCAGTTTTCAGATTCCCTGGATCCCCTTCCATAGTTCCAGATTCTACCTGGATTTACCAGACTGTCAATGGCAGACAGCTCCCAGTTCCTTTTCCAGTTCTCTGGGCAGGTCCTGCTCCACACTGAAGTTCACAGGGTCTGGTCCATGTCAGATCCTTCACAATTTCTGCTCCAGGGAATTCAAAGCTCAACAAAGCCACAAACAAAGTCCCTGCATCCCAGTCATGCTTTCTCGATCTTCTGTAGCTCATTTAAAAATCAAAATCGCCTTATCTAGCCTGGAGGGAGGGGGCTCTGAGGCTCCTGGGCTTCTGGGGTCCTGGGGTCCTGGGCTCCTCTTCAGACTCTTCCCAGCAGCTGCTTCTGCCTCCATGGTGCTCCAAGAAATTGACTGTGCCTCTCTGGGGTTTTTCTTATATACAGAGCATGAACTACTTCCTGTTTCAGCCAACCCTTTCCTGTTACATCTGTAACAGGGGACAGGAGTTCATACCTTCTGTTTCCCCAACAGAGTCTTGATCAGTTAATAAGTGCTAAGTACCTGCTACTTTTGCCAACACAAAGGGATCTTCAAATTCAAATTACATTACCATTACATTATAATATTCCTAGGAGTTTTCTTTTTGGGATGTTTTTCAAGAGGTGATTAGTGAATTCTTTCAATTTCTATTTTGCCCTCTGGTTCTAGAATATCAGGGCAATTTTCCTTGAGAATTTTTTTTTAACAAATGCTTTTATTAACTTTTGGTTTACATCATTCATTTCTGCCAGATTTTGAGTTACAATTTTTCCCCCATTTTCCCCCTACCTACTTCCCCAGAATAGCAGTTACACAAGATATCCCCTCATCCAATCTGCTCTCTCCCATATCTTCTCCCATACCCCCTTCAACTTTAGCATTAGGGCAAGGTGAATCTCTGTGCCCCAATGCCTGCACATCTTATCTCCCAATTACATGCAAAATAGTATTAATAATAGTATTTATATACATTTGAAACATTTAATTTTAAAACTTCGAATTTCAGATCCATTCCCTTCCTCCCTTGTCACTCCATCTGGGAAGATAAGCAATTCAGTCTCTGTTGTACATGTATAGCTATGCAAAACATTACCATAGTAGATATATTGTAAAAGACTGCTTATATTTCCCTTCCATCTCACCTCCCACCTGGTCCATTCCCTACTTTGATCCTGTCCCTCTTCGAAAGTGGGTACTTCCAACCTCCCCTTCCCCTAGAATGCCCTCCCCTCCATCCTCCCCCCTCTCATCTCCCTCTCCCCTACTCTTCTGCAGGTTGAGATATCCCATTTAGTATGTATGTGATTCTCTCCCTGAGGCAAATTCAATGAGAATATGGTTTTGCATTTTTGCCTTCCTGTTCTTCCCCTCCCCTGCAACTACTTCCCCTTGCCTCTTCTACATGAGATAGTTTACCCTACCCTGTCTCTCCCTATCTCCTCTTGCCACTTTCCTCTCTCACCTCTTAACTTCACCCCTTAAGTATCATCCCTTCCCACCAAATTGAACCTGTGCCCTCTATCCATGTATACCCGTAAACATATATACACACATTCACATATGTATTCATATGCCCATATATCCTTCAATTATTTTCATAATGAGGAAGATTTCATCAGTCACAGTTATTGTTTTTCCATGTGGGAATGTAAACAGTTCAACTTTGATAGGTTCCTTTCTATTTCTTTTCCCTGAATACCTTCTCAGGTATCTCTTGCTTCTTGTGTCTGAATGTCAAATTTTCTATTCAACTCTGGTTTTTTCCTCAAGAATGCTTGAAAGTCCTCTATTCCACTAAATGACCATATTTTCCCCTGAAACTTGACTCTTGTACCACAAATATAGACTTTAAAATATCCTGAAGGAATCAACCAGTAAACTGTATTGGAACCAGACCATCATCACAGATCAAACCATTGCCTACAATTGCCTATCTATACATTAATCCATAAAAAAATTTTTTTGATAGATGTCACCATAGAAAATAAATGAAATCACTAAGCTACATGGAATGAGAGGCTTTAAAAGTCTAAAGGTCTAGCAGAGAAAATAAAAATTCTATGAGAGTAGGTTGAGGTGCTTGTCATCTCTATGGTTCTACTTGCTACAAGAAGGGTACACAGCATCCTATCAGGCATCCTAGAGAAATTGAGCTTCTAAATCAATGTTTTTCTTCAACTACAAAAAGAAGCGATTTGATTCTCCTGTGCAATAGTTGATGGACCATCAAGTGTGAAAAAATGGTGTCAAGATGGTTATTTGTACTAGGACCATTTTTATATAAAATCTTATTGGAAACAACTACCTCTACTACTAATACTGTAAAGTGCTTATGGCACAGTGCTTGGCACATAACTCTGAGTACTGACTGAAACATGTTTGTTTGTTTTTTCTCTTTATCATAAGTCTTGCTTCTTTTTTTCGCAATGTTACTAATGTGGAAATATGCTTTTCATGACTTCACATTATAATGGGTATCATATTTTTTGCCTTCTCAATGTGTGAGGGAGGGAGTGGAGGAGGTAGAGAGACAGAGACAGAGACAGACAGAGAGAGAGAGAATTTGGAATGGAAAATAAAAATTAATAAGAAAAAAATAAATGAACACAAGAACCTTAGGAGGGTGATAGCTAGCATTTCTATAGTGCTTTACACAGGACCAAAGTAAATTACAGCCTGTCTATGACAAATAGTCTTAGAGTTGCCTATGCCCAAGGTCACAGAGATAGAAAGTATAAGAGGCAGGATGGGAAGCCAGGCCTCCTGCCTTCAGCTCCAGCACTCTTGCCACATTACTTGCCTATCCATTTCTTTATCAACATTTCCCAATTAACCTAATTTTCAAAGGAGCTATGATTTCTTCAGAGTAGAGTACTTTCAGTCTTTAAGTCTATGACAATATATAAGTTTCATCAAGTTGCCTGGACTAGAGAGTGGTTAAGTGACTTACCAGGGTCACATGGCTCATATCAGTGGCAGGATCTGAATTCAAGTCATACTGACTCCAAGCCCAGTGTTCTGGGCTTGAACATCATGCTGTTATGTTATTGTTTAGTAATTTCAGTCACGTATGACTCCTTGTGACCCCATTTTGGGGTTTTCTTGGCAAAGTAGAATGTTTTGCCATTTCCTTCTCTAGTTCTTTTTACAGATGAGGAAACTGAGGCAAACAGGGTTAAGTGACTTGCCCAAGGTCACACAGCTAATAAATTTCTGAGGCTGGATTTGAACTAAGGAAGAAGAGTCTTCCTAATTCCAACTCCAGTGATCTATCCTCTGCACCATGGGGATAGACAAAAACCTAACCCCTCCCCCCCCAAATCCATTAAGATGAACAAACAAAATCTAAAAAATGAAATCATATGTGAAACTACAAACTCAAACCATCTCCAACTAATTAAGAGGAAAGAATGTGCATATAAACTTTAACATGATCTTAATGCCAAAATCTGGTTTGCTCCTGGGGTTCCTTCCATCTCTGTCTTTGGTGTATTTTCCAGATGGGGATGCTGTCATAAATATTCTTGTATAGTTGTAGCCAGTTACCTCCCTTGTTGACTAGAGGTAGAAAAATTTGCTAAAAGTTGTTTCTACCTATAAATCCCACTCCCTTCTAACTCCTCTTAGCCCCATATGGAGAGAAGAAAAGCATACTTATTTACACATTGCATATTTCTTTTACACCTTACAAGTCTTTAAGTAATCCTCTCACTTCTTTGGGGAAAAAAAATTGAAATGGAAAAGAACGCAGGTCACTAAGCAAACGGGTGGCAAATCTAAATGCCGTGGTATTACTCAGGTTAAGAGGCATCATGCTCAACAGGTACATGGGGTACTGGGGAGACATAGCTCTAAGCTGCCAGAAGGAACATGTAAAGTAAGATGGAAGCTTCCTCAGGAGTCCAGGCAGTCCGAGTTGGGAAAGATGCTCTATCTCAGACATGCTTGAAAATCCCTCAGCTCTCTCTGTAATAAGCCAGATCCACTCTAGACTGCTTATAGCTTCAACCCTCCAGAGTCTTAAATTTATGTATACACACACACACACACACACACACACACACACACACACGTATATATATGCATATGTATATATATGATTCTTAAATAATTTTATGAAAAAGAAAGAGGAAAAACTATCTCCACAATTAGGATGTCATATGCCATATTGTGCATGGAAGCACGATGTCTAAAGTATAGAGCAGAGAGAGATTTGACAATGAAGAAGTCAGAGAAAAGAACAAGATTTAAGTACTAAGGAAGCAGAGAAACAATACTTCCTTTCCTAAGGTTCTTGTTTCATTTGCTTTTTCTTATTAATTTTTATTTTCAGTTCCAGATTCTCTCTCTGTCTCTGTCTCTGTCTCCACCCATCCTCCACTCCCTCCCTTACACATTGAGAAGGCAAAAAATATGATACCCATTATAATGTGAAGTCATGAAAAACATTTCTACATTAGCCACATTGTGAAAAAAAAGAGGCAAATCAGATAAAGAGAAAAAACCAAAGCACATCTCTACTCAAGAGTTAGGGGTTTTAATGTAGTTAAAAAATTTCAACTTAATTTTTAATTGTTTTAAAAAATATACAAGTCTCGAGTTTGGAGGAGGCTTAGAAAACATGTAATCCAATGCTTGTCATGCTTTGATTCAATTCAATTGAACAAACATTAATTAAGCACCTTTTAAACTGTGTGTAGGCAACTAAGTGTCATAGTGGATAGAGTGCTGGACCTAGAGTCAGGAAGACCTGGATTCAAATCCAGCCTCAGATAGCTATGTGACCACAGGCAAGTCACTTAACCCTGTTTGCCTCAGTTTCCTCATCTGTAAAATGAGCTGGAGAAGGAAATAGCAAACTATTCTAATATCTTTGCCAAGAAAACCCCAAATGGAGTTATGGAGAGTTAGATACCACTGAAAAACTACTGAATAACTATTCTACATGGTGCCAGGAATAGACTGTAGCAGTTGTCCAAAACCAGCATGATTATATGGAAAGAATAGTTAACAACAGGTTGGTCTTTAGGTGAGAAATTCCTTGGCCTTGGCAACCCCTAAAATGAATGATAAACAGAGCTCTTAAGTGTAAAATCTTAAGGTTTACAAAATGCTTTACAAATATTATTTAAAATGTAAAATACATAAAAATAAGATGTTATTTAAATATATAATTTAATCTTCATTTCTATGTGTTAGGTTCCATTATTATGCCTATTTTACAGCTGAGGAACCTGAGGTTTGGGGGGGGAGGATTTGAGATGATTTATCCAAAGTCACAGAGTTAGTAAAAGTCAGAAAAAACTTGAACTCAGGTCCTTCCTAGTCCAAGGTGGATCCTTTAAGCACTGTAGAAAACTATCCCCCTTTGTTAGCTTACATTTATGTAATATCCATACATGTTATCTCATTTGATCCTTACCACAATTTTGTGAGGTAGATAAAACAAATACCGTACTGTTATCTTCACTTATAGAACTGAAGGTTGAGGTTAACCTCAGGGCAGTTAGATGACTGTTCTAAGGTCTCACATCTCCTAAGTGGCAGCATCAGGACTTACACTCTTATATTGTCTGCCTAGTGTACAAGAGTCTGAGTTTTTGAAATTGTCAAATTACGTTACCATTGGCCTAAGAAGTGAGTACGAACAATTTCCAGGTGCCAAATATCACCTGGATCAATGAGAGTAGAAGGCTGAAAACAGGGAATTGGATTCCTCTTTTGCAAAGGAAACAAGCAGGAAAGAACTCTGATCCAATGAATTAGATGAAAGTACCTTACTTGTCTTTAAAAATCATGTAATTATCAAGAAACTAGGGCTTACTCTGGGAGGATCAGCTTACATTACAAAGCCCTGCTAAGAAATGAAATCTTTCCCAGTTAAAACATTTTTGGCAGATTTTCCCCCCTCACAAGGAATTTTAAAGCACTATTTACTCACTTTTTTCTTTTTTAAGGCAAACACCTCATAGACGTTTGCTGTCTTACATATTCTAGTCCATGACCAAATCCATATTTGAAAACACCAAGCAATAGAAAATGTTAAAACAAACAGATTTTAGAGGTAGGAAGATATTGGAATTATCATGCTGGAGAGCCTGATGAACTCATTCCTTAGAATAAGCATGCCAGCATCATGTTACTATTTATGCCAAGGCCTCCAAAAAGTGATAGGGCTTGAGTATGAGAAAATTAACCTCATTTTCTTTGCCAGCAAAGGAGAAACCAGAGACCACTTGGACACTGCACTTTCTCCTTGATTACACCCGTGTGAATCCTTAGAGATAATGTGGTTCAGTGAATAGGGCTGCCTTCAGAGTCATAAGACTTGGATTTGAATCCTGCCTCTGCTACTTACTGGTGAGACCTTGGGGAAGTGATTTTACCTCTCTGGGCCTCAGTTTCCTCATCTCCAAAGCGAAGGAGGAGGAGATTGAAGTAGATGACCCCTTAGAGCTTGAAATCTCTGACCTGACAAATTGCTGAGATCCTGAGTGTTCTCTTCTCCCACAGGAGGTGGAAAACATTAATGAGCAACATTCCTCACGTCAGCACTTTGTGCCTCTAAAGAGGAAAGGAACTTTTTTCTTCTTGGACTTTTCCCAGCCGTTGGTTTGATTTGCAGCCTCTCTCACAGAGAAGCTCAGTGCATGATAGAACCACTAAAGGTCACCCTTCTTTTCTGTTGACTAGCACAGATACCTTCACCTCTTCAACAACACTCTTTGCCAATTTATTGTTTCCTTCCTTTGTTCAAGGATGCAGGGCTTTTCCATCAGAACGAGGGAAATATCAGTAGCTTTTAAATTGTCATCTGGGATCCTGCCCTTGGACTGCAGGGTATGAGTTACTGCCTCTTTTGACCAATAGGATAAACCAGTGAGATAATAGCCTTTCCTGCATTTACACCTTTGTCTCATCGGCAATGCAGCCTAGGTCTTTATTGCTGAAATGCTGACAAAGTTCAGGTGGTTACCCTCTGTGGCTATGGCTGATGAGGAAGGACTCCTCGGGACTGGCTGAAGCTGGCTCCCTGGAAGGCAGAGTGAAGCCAGTGGCTTTGTATGTATAAATGTATGTATATATGATATCAGTACATTTAAAGGAGAATCCACAAAATATTAAGACCATGCAAATACACAAATGTTTCAGGCGAGATTTTGTCAGGTCTGACCAGGCAAGGTAATTAAATTCCAACAAACGTTTACTAAGCCTATATTCTTCTTTACCCTCTCCCTCTTCTTTAAGCATTATCTCTTCCATCAGAATATAAGCTCCTGGAGGGCAGGGGCAGCCTCAGTGTATTTATACCCCCACTTAGTACAATGCCTGGCACAGATGAAGTGTTTAATAAGTCTTCTATCAATCTATGGCACTGGAGTTGGAGATAAAACAACCAAATAAGACCAGTCCCTACCTTCAAAGAGCTTACATTCTACTGGAGAGGGAGTGGATACAGACTTGATACAGGGAAGTGTTATACAAGACAGGAGGGGAAGGGGTAAAGGAGAGGTCAGACAAAATTATCTAGAAAATTTTGAGGAGAGAGAGAAGAATGGATGGGTTAGGTTAAGTCACGCCATCATATCTAATTATCTCCAAATGCCTTACCCACAGGTGAATTAAATTGCAATTGATTTAAGCCTCGTTTCCTGGTTACTTTAGAGATACTTCGTTTAGCCAAAAGCCACACACACTCACACATGTATACTTGAACTCACACACAAATACATATACACATATATGACAGAGAGAAGGAAAAGGAGAAAAAGGTAGAGAGGGGGCCGGACAGGGAAGTCCACCGTGGCTAGAACACTGGTCCTGGAATCAGGAAGACTCATCTTCATGAGATCAAATCCAGCCCTCAGACACTTACTAGTTATGTGACCCTGGGCAAATAACAGTTTTTTCATCTGTAAAATGAGCTGGAGAAGGAAATGGCAAACCACTCCAGTATCCTTGCCAACAAAGCCCAAATGGGGTCACAAAGAGTCAGATATGACTGAACAATAACAATATATATATATATATCAATATGTGCTATATATTGATATAATGATATATATATATAATATGTTCAATACCAATACAAATATATATTTACACACATATAGCACATATTGATATATACTATATAATAACATTCACATATGTTTATACATACACACTACTGGCAACCCAAATGAAATTGCTCATACAAAAAGCACCTCTGAATTTCCACAATGATACATGACATTTGGGAATCTATTCTTTCTAATACCTAATCCATGGAAGTCTGTTCTCTCCAGGCCCAACACCTTATTAGTCTCACAATCACATTCAGGCTCCTAGAACCTCTCAGATTCACTGTCTATCTAATCATTGCCCTTGAGCCCCTTTGAACCATCCTGGACCAGTTAGAATTAATCATGCAGTGTTACAGCAGTACAAAATGACATTTCCTGAAACTACAATGGAGATATGTAACAAGAGATCGGAACCAAGGGGCAAATGCTACCCATTTGCCAACTACAACCACTCAGACTTCTAGGAAATGTACCTTAGAAGCCCTCTCAGTTCTGTTTTCCGGTCCAGCTTATCGGCTTAGCTCTGTAAACAAGTAAAAAACCAAACTCAAGCAAGTTCACTGTTTTGGAACTTCCAGAAACATGGGGTAAGTAAAAGGGTGTTAGTCACTTACCCGGTGATTGAACTCAGGAGCCCTGAAATCTGAAAGGCATTTCATTTCAACCCCAGAATGATCCATTCTAGTAATTGTGTCTTCCCAGAAAAGGAGCTGTGGATAAGGGGATGTCTGCAACCGATGCCTCCTGTTAATGAAAGCAAGAATTAGACACAACTCTGGGAAAGTCTGCTGGCTCCGTATCCATTTTCCTCTTCTCTTTTCCCCCAATGCCCTGGTTGAAACTTCCCACCAGGTGCCCTAAATATGCTTCTGTCTAACTATAGATGGTCCTGGTGGTAGTGCTATAATCTGCTACTTTCTCAAAGGCATGGGGGATGTTGGTTTTGTTGGTTTTTTTTGTTTTTTTGCTTTTTGGAGTGGGGAAGGTGAGGCAATCACAGGTTAAGTGACTTGTCCAAGGTCACATGGCTAGTTTTTGTGTTATGTGTCTGAGGCTGGATTTGAACTCAGGTCCTCCTGACTCCAGGGCTGTACTCTATTCACTGAGCCACCTAGCCGCCCCAGGTTTTTCTTTTTTTAATCTTTTTAAAAATTTAATTACATGTAAAAAAAACTCTAAAATTTTTTATTTTTAATTTGTGGACTAAAACAAGCATTTTTATAAAAAATGATTATTGTACATGAAATTGCAAATCCACTATGCACAACTTGCTATTCCTTTCAAATACGCAACAAATTATGTCAGTTTCTTTTATTTTTTTACCCTTTGGTAAATAGATCACAACTTGGTCTATTTCCAAAGATGATTAGGGTGAGAGGAAAAGAACCTGTATGTTCTTTAAAAAAATAAAAACAACAAAAACAACCTTTTTAAACATTCATTTAAAATTGTTGTGAGTTTCAAAGTCCGTCCTTCTGTTCCTTACCCCTCCTAGAGAAGGGAAGCAGTTTGGAATACTCTATACATGCGCAGGTCATACTGGTCATGTTGCAAAAGAAAGTGCAGATCAAAAAATAAAAACCCCAACCCATAAGAAAAATACAGTACAAAGAAGTGCGCTTGGACCTGCATTCAGGCTCCCACAGTGCTTGCACTGGAGGCGGATAGCATTTTTCCTGCTAAGTCCTTCCAGATCAGCTTGGATCGTGGTATTGCTTAGCATAGCTGAGTCATTCACAGTTGATCACTGTACAATATTGCTGTTTCTGGGTACAGAGTTCTCCTGGTTCTGCTCACTTCACTTTGCATCAAAGAGAACCTATCTTTCCTTCAGTTTCAACAACTTCTTGGCAGTCAGGTGTTTGGGAAGGAATATTCAAACTTCTTTGAGATAGTTGATGGTAAAGGGACTAGCCCTAGGCTTTGAGTCAGTATATCTGGCCATGAGTGTCAAGAGCTTTGTGTCCTTGGACAGGTGACTGAGTGAGTTTCTTCATTCCCCAGATGTAGATGCTGATATTTGGCCCCTTAACCACCTCATTGGGTTTTGTGAGGCAAGGCTTGCAGGCCCTACATTCTGTAGAAAGGTGAGCTCCAGGCTCCATTCAGAGTGGCTGATCTCTGAGAGTTGACTTGCAATACTTGGCTGGGTTCTTATCACAAGAAGATCTAGTCCTCTCCATGAGCCAGATTCTACCACCAACTGTTAGTTCTCCTAGTACTCCTCTTGATGGGGTGCTTGGCTACCTGTGCTTGGACCCCAATTCCACAATCACATTTCTCCCTGGCCTCAAAACACTGTCCCTGGAAGTTTCTCCCCAGCTCAAGGACACTATGCCTGCCAATTACTCCTGAGTGGGCCCCAGCAACCCACTTATCTCTCTCCCTGGTATAGTAACAAAGGGCACCTGTAGGAATTATCAGCTTGAACTGACTTTGTACTGGCTCATAAAGATATTCCCTACTCACTGGACTCTTTATACCAACTCCCTGCCACATTATATGCATTCTGGGCTCCTCATTATGTATATCCTAGACTTTAGACATAAGTACACTCCCTACCTCTATCTTGTCAAACAAGACATAGACAGATGGCAGACTGGGCAATCCTCAGTCGACCCTGACCACTAGCTGACTTAGTGATGGAGGAGGCCTAAAATCACACCTCCCTTTGGCCCCTCCTTGGGCTTTTCCCCCGGGGAACTCTGGGTAAAACATTTGCATAGTAGAGACAAACGTGCACTTACCTTTAAGAACTGACCACTCCTTAACCACTCCCTAATCCCACCCCATATCACCTAGTTAGTATATTTGGCACATGCTTTTACTGTAGTTGATCCTGTATAAACTTTTAACTGTACCCCTCTAAGGTGGCAGGTTCCTTAAGAACTGAAAAGGGTAAAAATAAGCCTTTGCCACCTTGCCTTAAAGAATGCTTGAGTCTATGAATTAATTCCAGAGGATCCTGCCTAGTACTTCAGTCCTTGGGGGGTCCCTGAACCTCTCAAACTGCATTGATCTCTTGGGAGTAAGTTCTTGTGGCTATTCAGCAACTGGCCATTCTGAAGCCAAACCCAAACCAATCACAGGGAATTTAAATCTGGAAAGGATTAAGTCCATTTTTGTAGAGCAAAGGCCTAAATCAGTCACATTGGGAATTAGCATTGAAACCCTAGGTTAAGACATGGAATCTGTGTGACTTTGGGCAAATGAGTTGAGTTTCATCTGCCAACAGAAAGAGAAGCCTCAGAGATCTAAACAAAAAGGTAAATTCAATCAGTCTCCTTGTCTATAAAATAGAGAATCACAGACTACTTCAGGCACAGAGACAACCAGGGCATGAAGATGGGAGATGGGGTGTCCTATTTAAAAGCTTCAAGAAGACCCATGTTGCTGAAACATAGTGAATGGAAAAAAAACAAACAAACCTTATTAAACACTTCCTAGTGGAAAACACTACTAATCACTTGAGGTGTGGGGGTGGTGTAGTTGATGAGATACAAGCTCTGGGAAGCCCTTGAACTCTGAATCTTCCCATTTGATGAGGCATTTGCCTGAGGCCATAAGCCTTTCATTATAGCTAGGACCAAATCCCTGTTATTAGCCTAGCCTCCTTTGTCCAGCTACTTCCCACCCTAGATCCTCCCCAGATATCTATAGCCAAATCTGTTACACACTTGAACTGGTCTAGCCCACCACTGTCTGTCTTCTCCTGGTAGCCTTCAGCAACTTCCCACCCTTAATCACTCATTACTGGAGTCTGACCTCATTGACTGCTCCTGAAGACCCTCCCCAAACTCCTCCTCTAGACCACCCCTAGATTCCTCCCACAACCTTTCTGTACTTAAGATCCCATCGTGCCTCCAAAATAGAAGTTAGACAGTCCCTGCTCTGAAAGGGCTCTCATTATAATGGAGGGGAGAGCTCATACTGGAGATTTCAACTACAAGGCAGATGGAAAGTACCATGGTCCCTAGGGGCAGCATTCCCTTTACTGTCATCTCTGCAGATAAAATCATAGCATTTTCTGATGTTGAACAATTTGATAGGGCCAAGGATGATGGTGGCAAGTTTTCCTGTTCTTCAGTAGCAGGGGATGCTGGAGCTGCATTTCCACAGGGGTCACTTCCCAGGAGGACGTCTGTGGGCACTGGTCTTGGGCTGTCCCCATCAAAGTCTGAGGGGAGACAATGGTGGTTTGACTTGTCTGGTCCATGTTGCCCCTTTTTCTCCCCTTGTTGGTTCATCCAGGCTGGATTGCTTTTGTAGGGGGTGGCCCCTGGTGGAGATGGCTGGCCCCTTATCCTTATGAGTTGCTTCCCCATTGATGGTTTTGAGGGCTGGGCTGGAAGTAGGATCAGTTGTCTGGGGCAGGGTGGGGTGGGGAATGCTGCTACTCTCCCATCTCTTACACCTGCTTGACTGTTGGTGGATGTTGTTGCTGGTGGTGATAAGGAAGGTGAGCCCCTTCTCCACAACAATTTCTCCCTTCATTGCATGAAGGACAGTAAGGTGTAAGAAAGATAGGCAAGGGCCAGTTTGTGAAGGGCTTTAAATACTACCCAGAAGAGTTTAGAGTGTCCCAAAAGTATCAGTGCCATTTTTAGCTTTCGTAACAGCAGTGAGATTTTTGAGATATCCTGCTTTTGATCCCAGAAGGAATAGGAAGCGACTGGAGTTTGAGTAGGGACATAATGTGGTCAGAACATCACCTTGGTAGGTGAGTGAGGATGAATTAGAGTGGGGGAGATATTTAATGAAGAGACAAGGCCATTGTAGTGATCTAGGTGAGAAATGTTAAGGTCATGAATAACCAGAGTTGTGGCTGCTCGAGGGGAGAAAAGAGGACTTGTTTACCAAGTAAATCACGTAGGTAAAATGTTTTAGTAAACCAGTTGATGCTATATAAAAATTGATAGTTATTGTTATTATCTTGTTGGCCTGAAAGAGTTAATGTGGCTTTAAAAGTGGCTAAATTCCTTTGTAAGGATTAGCCATCACTACGAAATTGACTGAACAAGACAAGAATTATCACTATGTCAACCTCTTTACTCGGGGCATTCTTGAATGGCCATTATGTGCACAAAGCTAGCTATTGGAGACTATGCCTGTTCCTGTGGGTTCTCAGTATTCTTAAGAGCCCTCGAACACTCAAAGGAAGGGTGGCTTCCCTTGCCCATTAATAATACCTTTGAGAACAGCCTGCTGTCTTAGTGGCTCTAGAAAAGACGGAAAGCAACTTGTATCTGTTGTTTGTAGCAATGGTTTCTGGAAAATGACTCCTTCTGGGATAGGGTGAAAGGAGAGAAAGAATAAAATTGGGGGGGGGATAGGATAAAGGGAAATACAGTTAGCAATAGTAACTGTGGAAAAAAATTCTGCAGCAAATTTTTCTGATAAAGGTCTTATTTCTCAAACATATGGAGAATTGAGTCAAATTTATGAAAGTAAGAGCCATTCTCCAATTGATAAATGGTCAAAATATATGAGCAGTTTTCAGATGAAGTAACCAAAACTATCTATAGTCATATGAAAAAATGCTCTCTCTATTGATTGGAAAAGTGCAAATTAAAACAATTCTGAATTACTACCTCATACTTATTAGATTGGCTAATAGGATAGAAAAGGAAAATAAGTGGTGGAGGGGTTGTAAGGACAATGGGACATTGATACACTGTTGGTGGAGTTGTGAACTGATTCAACCATTCTGTAAAACAATTTGGAACTATGCCCAAAATCATGCATACTCTTTGACCTAGCAATACCACTACTAGGTTTGTATCTTAGATTTAAAAAAAAAAACCCAAAATGTAAAGGACCTATATGTACAAAAATATTTATAGTAACTATTTTTTCATGACAAAATTGGAAATTGAGGGGCTGCCCATCAATTGGGGAATGACTAAATAAGTCATGGTATATGATTGTGATAGAATATGGTTGTGCTATGGGAAATGACAAGTGGGATGCTCTCAGAAAAGTCTGAAGAGATTTACATGAGCTGATGCAAAGTAAAATGAGTTGTGTACAAAGTAACAGCAATATTGTAAAATGATCAGCTGTGAATGACTTAGCTATTCTTAGCAATACAAATGATCCAAGACAACTCTGAAGGACTTATCGTGAAAAATGCTGTCCATCCCCAGAGAAAGAACTGTTGGTATCTGAATACAGACAGAAACATACTTTTTTAACTTTATTTTTCTTGAAGGTTTTTTTTTTTTTGGTCTCTGTATTCTTTCACAACATGACTATTATGGAAATATTTTGCAGGACTACACTTATATAATCTATATTGAATTGCTTGCCTTCTCAATGGGGTGAGGTGGGGGGAGGGAGGCATAGAACTTGGAACTCAAAGTTTTTAAAATGAATCTTTAAAATTGTTTTTATATATAACTAGGGAAAAATAAAATACTAAATAATTAAAAAAAAAAGAAAATTAGTCCTTGCTTGAAGTTTTGGCATTGCTTCTAAATTATTCTGCATAAAGGGTCTTACTAAGGAGTCTCATGGCTGTCTGCTGTTTTCTATAATGTGGTATTAACAATAAGGAAAATGTTAGTTTTCAGGAAAGCATTTAAAACATCTGCTTTTCCAGAACATATTTTGGTTTGTTTGTTTTTTTTTAAAGGAAAGATATCATGACTGGAGAACTGCGCTCATATTCAGGAAAACTAGAGTTCAGATACATTTGACACATACTGGGCTGTGTGTCCCCTAGGGATGGCACTCTCAGGGCCAAAACCAGATCATTCTCTAAGACTAGAAGCTGAAGAGAAGGCATTGATCTGCATTAGGAGACATAGGTCCTTATCTATGATTCCTTATACCCATGATATCACAGGCTTGGATAAAAAAAAAAATAGCCTTTGGACAATGAGTTGGTTCCAGAATTAAACAGGAGGAGATGAATGGGTTGGATTGCAGTCCAGACTGCAATCCAAGCTCCTCCCTGCAACAAAGATCTATTTTTTTAGAACCAATATTCTACATGACTGTGAGTCATGGAAGAAAGACAATGGTCTCTGAAGAACTAGAGATGGGGATTAGTCAGAGGGCAGTGGAAAAAGGTCTGGTGGGTGTGAGCAGCTCTAACAAAGAAGGACCAGAGTAAAGGATGTCCTTTAAAAAAATGTTTTAAAATGGTTTTAACATTTAATTGGGGAAAATTATATATATACACACACACACACACACATATATATATATATATATACACACACATATATGTATGTATATTATATATACTTTAAAAAAAACACTGCAAAAAAGAAGAAATGAGGGAGTGAAAAAGATGGCCAGGGGTAACTGCTGGAAAGGCTGTGTGCTCCATTGGCAGAGGTGCCCTGGTAAATATCTAACCATCAGCTTTGAGAGGTGAAGGGGGATTGTGACACTCTTAAATTTAATCTCCATTATTAATGTTTTCCCCATTGCTTTCTTTTTTCTTTTGGCGGGCAATTGGGGTTAAGTGACTTGCCCAAGGTCACATGGCTAGCATTAGGTGTCTGAGGTCTGATTTGAACTCAGGTCCTTCTGACTCCATGGCTGGTGCTCTAGTCACTGTGCCACCTAGCCACCCTCCCCCCCCACCTCAATATTAAGTCTAGAGTTTAACAAAACAATAAATCAAGCCCTGATTTGTAGCACTTGGTGATTTCTGAGATGTAAATACTCACACTAAAAATCTCTACTAATATACTATTACTACACACTAAAAATCTTCACTACTGGGTTGGAACTGGCACCAGCATACTTCTGTAAACATTGGTATCCTCAGAATGTCAAGACTGAAGGAAGGCTCTTAGAATGTCAGGTGGATTCCCTACAGTGAAATTATTGGAGAATATGGACCAGTTGTAGGGTAATACATCTAGAACTGAAAGGATACTTAAAGGTCATTTTCCATGATGGATTGTAATCTGCATTGCTGACGGGAATGCTCTCATTGAAGAGAACACAGATCCTCTCTGCTATGTGTATGTACATTATAACCCCCAGAATGCAAGCTACCTGGGGCAGAGTTGCTTCAATTTTGTCTTTCTATCTTCTGCACCTACAAGTTCTCTTGCACAGAGTTGGAATCCAGTATTCCTGGAAGTGAATTGCATACTGGCTGTCCTTAGCATTCAGATACTGGAATTATTAAAGAAGAGAATTCTTACTTAAGGACTGACTCAGTACTTCCTCTAGTAATCCTAGAAATATAGGTTGGATGCCATCATTTCACAAAATCCTGAGATTCAGAGCAAAGTTTGTGAGAGACTTGGACTGCCAATACTTTACCTTTCCCAATAGCATACTCTAGTTTGTTGGTTTTTTTCTGACCTCTCAAAATAGAGAATCAAATCAAGGGTTTGAATAAAAATATCCTGTCCCCCATTCCTCCTTTGTGTTATATTTAGAGGAAAAATAGAAGCATGGAATGAGGTTGTAGACTAAATTAGATATGCAAATATTGACTTGGTCACTTAATAATTTGGTTGCTGTCCACCACTGCTCCAAATAGCAGCTGCAGCTCCTCTAGTAGGATGGGAAGGAGGGCCTGGCCCTCTGTCAGCTAGGTTCAAAGGGTGCCAGGCTGACTGATTTAAACCAGTGCCTGAGGAGGCTGCTGTTGGCTAGTCAAAGCATCATTAGGATTCAGAATTGGGAAGGATTCGAGGAGTCATGTAGCCCGACTTCTTTTACAGATGGGTAGGCTGAAATGCAGGGAGATAAGCGATTTGCCCACAATCATACAGCTACTAAATGCCTGAGATGGGTCCACATGCTTTGATTCTGTTTCTACCCAGTGACACATTGTAACTGACAAGCTTTAGTCAGTTACAGTGTCTCCATCATTAACTTTGTCTATCCACTTCAGCAGCCCAGACTGATTGCAGTCCTGAAAATAAGGAAATTCCTTATTCGAGTGGAATGGGACAATTTCTTTCTTTCTTTCTTTCTTTTTTTTTAAGCAATTGGGGTTAAGTAACTTGCTCAAGGTTACACGGCTAGTCATTGTTTATGCGTGGGTGCTCATTTTCTGAGGCTGGATCTGATCTCGGGTCATCCCAACTCCGAGGCCAGGGCTCTATTCACTGCGCCACCTAGCCACCCCGGAATGGGACAATTTCAACTTCAGAATGACTTCTGATTGTTTTTTTCCTAAGCCCTCAATATTCACTCTTCATTCAGGGCGTTGTCATTCTTTGCTTTTTTTCCCCCAATATGCCATTATTAAACGTCTATTATGTGTCAGGTACTAAAAATACAGGGACAAGCAGAAAGTAATTATTGCTCAAAAGGAGCTTATATCCTATTGGATATCTTTATATGTGTCTACTTGCATTCCTTATCTGTCATTCTGTCACATCTCTACACTTAACATTTTCCTGTAGTTCTCTCTTACCTTGGAATCATAACAAGACTTCTGGTTGTGGCTTTCAGCACCCCTTATTACCAGGATTCTTAACTTGGGGTCCATGGAGCCTTTGTGGATTCACTCTGTTGGAATCTGTACATAAATTTCAGGGGGTCCTTGAAGTTGGTTGGGGTAAAAATTACATCTTTATTTTCATTCATCTCAAATGGAAATTTAGCATTTCTTCCAGTTGTGAAGAATATCGCAGAGTATCCCAGATTTTCTGATTTTGAGGGGACCTCAGTGTCCATCTAATTCAACTCATAGTCTCAAGTCACCCCCATTATAACATATCTGATAAGGGCTTTTGCTCAGACTCTGATAAGGGGGAACCCACAACATCATGAGGTCCACTTTTTGACAACTCTGTTAGGAAGTTTCTTTTGATATCAAGTGTTAATTTTTCTTTCAAAACTTTCTCCCCTCATTGCTCCTTGTTCTGGTCTCTGTTGCCAAACAATAATAGCCTCTCCAGGTGACAGACCCTTAATATTATTATTATTTTGCTTTTTGGAGGGCAATTGGGATTAAGTAACTTGCCCAAGGTCACATGGCTAGGTTTTTGTGTGTGTTAAGTGTCTGAGGCTGGATCCCAACTCAGGTCCTTCTGACTTCAGGGCTGGTGCTCTACTCACTGCGCCACCTAGCCGCCCAGCCCGTTCATATTTTTTTTTTTTTAGGTTGGAGTGTTTTATTTGTCTAAAAAGAATTATAGAAACTTAATTTTGACATACCTTGGAGAATTATTTTACTAAAATAATTAGTCTTTCTTTTAACTTCTCCCTATAAGAATTCCCCTTTCAACTTGGTCAAAGGCAAACTCAAAAAAGGCTTCTCTTAATTGAATTAAACAAAGAAATTCTTGCTCTTAGTCTGATTATCACTCAAATCAATTTTAGGAAGGATCCTTCCTGATTTGATCAGGTCTTTCTCTTTAGACACTGGTTAGGCTTCTCAATCAAATTAGATCAAGGACTTCTGCTTAGAGTACTGACCTAATACTGTTGTTTCATATTGGAACCTTCTCAAGCATCTCTTGCTTTTGGTATCTGAATGTCAAATTTTCTATTCAATTCTGGTTTTTTCCTCAAGAATGCTTGAAAATCCTCCATTCCACTGAATGACCATATTTTCCCCTGAAACATGATACTCAGTTTTGCTGGGTAGGTGATTCTTGGTTTTAATCCCAGCTCCATTGCCCTCTGGAATATCACATCCCATGCCCTTCGATCCCTCAGTGTAGAAGCTGCCAGGTCCTGTGCTATCCTGATTGTGTTTCCACAATTTTGAAATTGTTTCTTCCTGGCTGCTTGTAGTATTTTCTCCTTGATCTGGGGATTCTGGAACCTGGCTATAATATTCCTGGGAGTTTTCTTTTGGGGATCTTTGTCAGGAGGTGATCTGTGGATTCTTTCAACCTCTATTTTGCCCTCTGGTTCTAAAACATCAGGGCAATTTTCCTTGAGAATTTCTTTAAGGATGATTTCTAGATTCTTTCTTTGATCATGGTTTTCAGGTAGTCCAATGATTTTTAGATGATCTCTCCTGGATCTATTTTCCAGGTCAGTGGTTTTTCCCATGAGATATTTTACATTGCCTTCTATTCTTTCATTTGTTTGGATCTGCTTAATAGCATCTTGATTTCTCTTAAAGTCACTAGCTTCCATTTGCTCCAGTCTAATTCTGAAGGGATGATTCTCCTCAGTGAGCTTTTGAGATTCTTTGTCGATCTGGCAAATTTGGCTTTTTAAGGCATTCTTCTCCTCATTGCCTTTTTGAGCCTCTTTTGCCATTTGAGTTAGTCTATTTTTTAAGGTGTTATTTTCCTCAGTCAGGCTGTCGAGACTCTCATTTCATACTTTTCTTTCATCCTTCTCATTTCTCTACCCAATTCCCCCCCCCCCCACTCTTCTTATCTGCTTCTTAAGGTCCTCTATGGCCAGTAACCCTCTTGTATTTTCATTTGGGGCTTTTGGTGCAGGAGTTCTGACCTCACAGTCCTCCTCCTGTTCCATGCTTTGATCCTCTTTGCCCCCAAAATAGGAGTCTAATGTTGAATTTTCTGTTTATTTTGTTTTCTTTGCCCAGGCATGTTGCCATTCATTTACTTGACTTTGGGGCTTGTTGCCACAGTAAGACTCTGCCACCAGCCAGGGGAGCTTCCATCCCAAATGCTAGGGTTTTCCCAACTGCCAGAGGTATTAGTTGGGTGGAGCCTCTGAAGCCTCCACACACTCTGGTAATCTGGTCACACACCCCAGACCACAATCCAGATCCAAGAAGGGTAAAGCAAGAGCAATTACCCCCAAGACTGATCGCTGGATCCCCCTATAGCTGAAACTGCAATGTGGCAATGTGGTGCAAGCTGCACTGGCTCCTCAGCGGCTTCTCGCCCCCAGGGGAAAGAGGCCACACGCTCTCCCAACCAGTACCAAAGTCCATAGTGCGCTGACCTCTCACTTTGTCCGAGGCATCTATGTGTTGATAATTCTGGAAACGCCACTGCTGCTGGTGTTCTGGGGTCCCTCCAGCCACCCTGGGGCTAAAACCTTCGACTCACTCGATCCTGGGCTTGGCTCCCAAAGCACTGGGCTGGCCACTCCCTGCCGAGCTTCCTCAGCAGAAGGTTAGCTTTTCTGTGTCATTTTGTGGGTTCTAGAGCTCCAGAGGTTGTTCAGAGTCCCCCTTTTACATAATTTTGAAGTAGTGTGGGTGAGAGCTCCATGGAAGTGCTGTTTCTACTCTGCCATCTTGACTCCACCCCCCACTTCGTATTCTTAAAGATGATCATTCCTTATACCTCCATTCTCCCTACTCTCAGACTTCTTCATGGCAAATACCCACTGTGTCTTCAACAAATCCTCCCAAGGCAGAGACTCAAATTTCCGTGGTTCTGTTTGTCTCCTATGAATGTTCTCCCATTATCTTTATATTTTGGGGTCTTTTTTGTACATTTATTATATGTTCCTCTCTCTTCCTTTTTCCTCTCCACACTCAATGGTATTCTCTAATTTACCAATATTCTTAAACTCTGGTGCTGAGAACTACCAAAGCAACAACCTTTAGCAACCATAACAACATAGCAGCTTTAACAAGTTTGCAAAACACTTTACATTTGTTCCTTTGCAACAACCCTGTGAGGTAGGTGTCCTTATTATCTGACAGATAAGGAAACTGTGGTAGAAAGTGATATGGTAAATTGTACTCAGGGTCATACATCAAGTAAGTGTCTGAGACAGGATTAGGACTTGGGTTTCCTGACTCTAGGTCTATAGAACTGCCTCCCCATTCTGACAGTACCAGTCTGACTCCAGACTAGTCAGACTATGGCCAACCATTACTTCCTGATTCCTGGAAGCCAAGCCTCTCTTGGCATTTAGGTTTTGTTTTTTTGTTGGGTTGTTTTTTTTTTTTTTTTTGTGTTTGTTGTGTTTTTGTTTTTGTGTTGTTTGTTTTTTTTTTTTGTGGTTTTTTTTTTTTTTTGTTTTTGTTTTGTTTTTGGTGTTTTTTGGTGGTTGTCACCCAATGTTACCTTGTCCCTACCAGCCTTTAGTCATCTGATATACTTACCATCTGAGCCTCAATCTAAGTCACTGATTAAAAAAAAAAATTAACAGGAAAGTCAAGGCCAGCTCCATGAGGCAGAGTGTTAGAGACCTCCTTCCAAGCTGATATTGAGCTATTAGTGACTACTCTAAGTCTGATCATTTGACTGATCCCAAATCCAATGAATAATTACCTGGCCCACACTTCTCCATCTTTTCCATGAAGAGTGCTCATTTTTTTCTCTCTTCCCCTCCCCTCCCCTTCCCCATGCTTAGACTGTGGTTCAAGTCCTTTCTAAATCCCAGAAAACGTAAGAGAACCTAAAAGCAAGTAGTAAGCCTCTGAGCTTGATGTGCTGGGAAGACCCCCTGGATTGGGAGTCCAGACTTGTGTTGAAGTCTTGGTTCTGCTTCTTACCCATTGTGTGATCTGGGAGAATTGGCTTCCTCTCTGGGCCATAGATTCCTCAACTATAAGAGGAGGGGTTTGGGCTGAGGTCCCTTTCAGCTCTTAATCACATGATATTAATTAATGAGAAGGGTAAAGGTTTCTTTCCTGAGTGTTTAGTAACTTAGCACCTTGTTTTGAATGTCCTTCATGATGAAAAATCATTTTCCTTCAAAGGTGGGTTGAATTTTTAGAAACAGTCATAAATCATCTGTACCCAAATTTAGTGGGTTAAATGGGCAGATTCACCTGGTGGTATTGTGCCTGGTCAGAAAATGAACTTGTCTGTTAAGTAATGAGACCAGTTTTTACAAGAGGCTCATAAACTGGCCTTTAAGACAGTGTCTGGAGCTGTTTGTCTCACCATTGGTAGCTCAGCAACAGTCCAAATCCCCCAAATTTGGGACAATGAGAGCACTTTTTTGTATCTTTTTTCGAGTAAATGTAGACTCTTCAAAGGTGACTACTTTGAGGGGTAAACAATCTGTGGTGGATAAGCTCTGGTGTGTTTGTTAAAAACAAATTAGTCCAATTACTTAATAGTACTAATAATAGACCTTTCAGCTTGGAAACTCCATCCATGGACACTCCTCTGTAACTTACACTCTTAGAGAGTTTCTTATTTGCCTTTGTATCTCAACACCCAGCGCCATGCTTGACATACATGTAAGAAATGCGTTATAAATATAGTAATAAATTAATAAATTCTTGTTGATTGGTTGAGAGTTATCACTGAGGGCCAAGCTCCTCCTTCCCCCCCTTTCCTCCCTCCCCTGATATTTCACTTATATGCTAGGGTCACAGTGTTAGTAATTCCATCTTGACAGGTTTGCTCCTGTGGATGGAAGCATTACCCTCACCAAGCATTTGATTTAAAATGCAAATACTGTTGGAAGAACCAAACACCCTTCCACTGCCACTTAAGTTAAGCCTCCGTTTTCTTATCTGTAAAAATGGACAAAATAATACTTGTAGAAGAGTCAGTGTAGCATAGAATTTGCCTTAGGAGACAGTGTGACCCTAGGCAAGACACTTAACCTCTTACTGCCCCCAAGCAACTCTGTTAAAAATGACAGAGGACTGGCCAGCCTGAATCATGGAGGAAATTTTCACACTGGAAGGTCCCCCATACCAATGAAGTCATAAGAACAGACCAAGACATGTCCTACTTACCTCATGGAAGTCTTATAAGAAAAGTACATTGCAGACTACCAAGACATATAAATGTGAAATATTATGATTATTTATTACCACCAACCTTTGGATTCTCTGTAAGTGCCTTCTTGAGTTACCTGGAACAGAAGCATCTCACAGGTCCCAGGTAGTGACCCTAACATAGAAGCAGGAAAACTCCAGCTCAGCCTTCCTCCTGCAACAGCCTGGATTCTGGTGGAAGTTGGACCTTCAGACAAATGCCTTTTTATGGCTTCCTCCAACTCACTTCAGGGACAGGCTTATCAGGTCAAGAAAAGCTTGAAAGGGGAAATGGACCCCTCGAAAGGGAAACCAAATGAAGGGAAGCTGGCATACAGAGCCCAGGGCAGCAGGGTGATCCCTCTCCCTCTTCAGCCTCCTGCAGACAAATGACTATTTAACAATTTTTATTTTAAAGAGGTAATTTTGAAGCTGGGCTGTTGGTCTTGATGGAGCAGCTTGGGGAGATGCTCCAGTCCTGTACCACTGGGGCCCTCTCTCAGTGTTGAATTATTCAGGGCCTGCCCAGGACTTGGGCCTCAGGGAAAGTGCTGGCTACATGGTATACACAAACCTTTTCTTCTTCCTCCACATAAGGGACCACAGCCGGGATGGTATGGAGCCCTATCCTTTCACTCCTCTCTTCCTCCCTTTCCCCCATTTCTCCCCCCTTCTTCCTTCCTCTCCCCTCTCTACTCTGTCTCCCTTTCTTTTAAAGCCCTCAGCTCCCTATTCCCCTAGCCTCTCTTTGCCTCTGCTGACAGGCTTCTATAGGCCAACAGATTTCTGGTGGAATTAAGCGGCTGGCTGCAGAGACAATTTCCATAGCTCATCACAGAAGTAATAAACTGGGGCAAGCCTGTAAATGGGGGGAGGGGAGTAAAGAGAGCAAGGAAAGGAAAGAGGAGGGAGGGGGAGGGAAGAGTGAAGAAAGAGAGAGGGGAAAGAGAAGAACAGGGAGAGAGAGGGAGAAGGAAGGGGAGAGGAAGGGGGGGAGAGGGAGGAGGGGGAGAAAGGAGAGACAGAGAAGGAAGAGAAAGAGGAAAAGAGGGAGATGGAAGAGAGGAGAGGAGAGAAAAGCAGAGAAGACAGGGGGGAGAGAGAAAAGAGAGAGAAGAGTGGGTACGAGAGCAGATGAGAGCGCCTTCGCTCCTTCCTAACCCTGCAACTTCAAGCTAAGGAAGGAAAAACCTAGCTCAGCTTTGTGAAGCCTTTGACAACGGCACATCTGGTAGGTTGAGCTGGTATTTAGCCAATTGTGCTCCCCAGTGCAAGTGTCCATGTTTGAGGGTGTGGTAGACCCTGGCGCCTGGGCCATGATCAGTCTGGCTCACACACTGGCACCAGAGATCAAGTGAACTTTACAGTCCTGCTTTAAGACTTACATGAACATGTAGGATCATGGAGACAGAAGGGACCTGAGAGGTCTTCATTTTATAAAGGAGTAAACTGAGACCCAGGAAGTGACTTGTCCAAGGTCACACAGTCAGCAAGTGTCAGAGCCAGGAATTGAATAAAGACTCTCTGGCTCCAAATTCCTTGCTCTTTCTACTCTATAGACGAGTGCCTCCCATGACAGGCAAGTTCTGGGGGAGAAGCGAAGGGAGGGAAGTTACAGCCCAGACCAGCAAGGATTTTCTATCATTAACCTTCCTTTTAATAAATAATAATTAGCATTTAGATAGCACTTTAAGGTTTGCAAAGTACTCCACATAGGTCATCTCAATTGGGCCTCACAGCAGCCCTGGGAGCCAGGTGCTTTTACTATCACTCCCATTTTACAGACCAGGAAACTGAGGTGAAGGGACTTGTACAGAGTCACTCAGCACTAGTATCTGAAGCAGGATTTGAACTTGGGCCTTCCTGACTCCATGACCAGCATTCTATTCTTGGTGCTAGCCAGCTGTCTTTTACTGAGGAGATAATTAGCTTCATCAAAGGACAGATGCCTTTGGCCAGACATCTCCATTCATTTCAGCCTCACATCTGAACAGAGGGGCTCAGTTCCTGTGTTTACCTCCCTCCCTCCCCCAGCCCTACCTGCCACTTAAAGATGAGGCCAAAACCTTGGATCTTCTAATAACCTGCTTTCCTCAGCAGACCTCCCTGCATTTCCTGGTACTCTGCCTGGACTCACTCCCCCGTGGTTCCCATTCCCTGCATGCTCGCTCTTGCTCTCTCTCTCTCTCTCTCTCTCTCTCTCTCTCTCTCTCTTTTCCAATGATCTGGAAGCACCAGGTGCTGAAACAGCTCCTGATAAATTACTCCCCCCCAGGCACTCTATAGTCTAACTATACTGCCCTCTTGGCTG